>WBMY01015567.1:207143-286732 GCA_013397315.1 Donacobius atricapilla
TTGAGTATTTACTCGTTTTTCTTTACTCATTTTTGGAACCCTTTAATTTTGTCCCATCTTTGGGACAAACTTCTGCCCAGCCCCAAAGTTATCAGCGGGATGTGCTGAAAAATTACTCCTGTGAAAGTTAAGGATATGTCCACCAGGGAATGCATGAAGCATCCACATGGAATGAAGCGTGGTGGGAATTCCCCACGGAATGTTTCAGCAGGGCTGTGAGCATGGTCACACCTCCTGACCAGGAGAATGTGGAATGGCCTTTTATTCTCACACCACTTAGGCAAACAGGCCCTTAGAAAAATATATACCCAAGCTCTCTGCCAGTTTAAACACTTCCTCACATGTTAAGTGTTAGTAAAAATGCTCCAGCAAACCCCCAGGTATCCTTATTTTTCCCAGATGTGTACAATATTCCTCAAATATTCATGATCCTAATAAGCAGCCACATTTCTGGTGCAAATACACGCAAACCTCTCAGCGTGCAGGTGGGATCCCTGGAGCTGGTAATTCCCAGCATCATGAAATTAAGGAGCAACCCTGATATTTTTCAGCTGGACCGAAGTCCAGCTCAGCACCATCTCCCAAAGTTAACAAAATTTACTTCCATCAGATCTAAATATATGTGGAGCTAAATATAGTAAACCTCAAGTTGAAAAATCACGGCTAAAGCAACATACACTGAGTCTCAGTCTGTGCACCAGCTGTGGGTAAAAATGTGCTGAAAAGTAGAACATTTCGTCTCTTTTCATTTATCAAACATTCAGTTGCAAACACACAGTCATCTGTTTAAGAAGAGCTGAGAATCTGTTAAAATTATTCATTTGATGGTCTTCTGAATTTAAATCACAATTTTCTTTGGAATTCAAATTCTCAGGTAACTTTTTCTGTATAAATGCTTTCAATCAAAAAAAAAAAAAACTTTGGTTACCGGAGATCTTTTTTTAAAATGTACTTTTACATTTTAGCAACAAATTTTCATTTATTTGTTAAAATGAGCAATGACACTTTTCTAGACAGTTGTAAAACACGTGTCTACATCAGGATACAGATTAATGAACCAACCAAGCTGCTGGGATAAATTCAGATATCGATTTCTTTCTTTTTTCCTGTGTTATCATAGATAAGGGGACTGCTAGTGCCATGTCAAATTTAACATTTCTGTCTTTCCCACTGAAGGATTTTGTTGTTTTTACAATTCACCGAGACCCTGCATGGATCTGTGTGAGGAGGAATAACCACCCAGGTGGAGTCCAGATGAAAGATTTTGGGCAGACCTCAGATTTTATAATTTCTTTCCTTTTAAAACCTGCAAGGTTAGCAAAGGATGGCTGGAACTGGTGGCTCTCTGCGAGCCAAATCAAACTTTCACTCTCTAGAACAGTTGTCTGGAGTTGAACTAATTCTGTAAAGCCTCTCTAAAGCCAAGACTTGGGTTTTTACTTTTTCTCCTAGCACACTCCCATTCCCTCAGTGGCTGCGTCCTGCTGGAGCCCCGCTTCTAATCCTCCTCACGATCTCTCTTTTTTTTCTTCCTTGCACATTCCCTCTGCTCTCCTCTCCTTTCCCTCAATAGTACAAACCTGTAGTTGTCCTCCGTCATCTTAAAAATGTCTGATGCTACCCCTGATACTCCCCACACTGCCCTTTCTCTTTTTCCACGATTTTTCCCCTTTCTGTATTTTTCTCTCATTTCATCTCTTTCTCCCTCTTTTTCTTTCAGAGTTCTCCGGTGCTGCTTTGCCATCCCGCTCTGACCTCCCTTCCCTCTCTCTTCCAGATTCCCTCCTTCCTCTTCCCTCCCTTGGGATTCCTCCAGCTCTTTCAAAGCACCTTCCACGGACAGGCCCACAGCAAATCTCCTTCACTTCTTAAACTCAAAAATATCCTTTTTTAAATCACAAATCACCTAATTTCCTTGCTAGGTCTTGGGGGTTTTTTGGTTTGTTTTTTTTTTTTTTTTCCTGACCTAAGCTTCCAAGGCTCCATCTCTTTTTTTTCCCCTCTGCTCCCAGCAGGGGAGGATGTGCCTTCCAGACACCCCTACATCGCGTTTTTCATCGGCAGCTTTGACGTCTCTTTACATTTGAGGACACCCTCCCACTCAGCTGCCTCCTCATCCTCTGTCAGATGCTTCCCAAAAAGCCACGGCGTTCCTGGTGACAGGAAGAGAGTTCATCAAAGTGCTGGCACCCGAGTGCTCTGCGAGTGAACCTCCTACACCCCGGGATAAAAATAAACAACAACAGGCAGAAATACGGCTCGGGAACCATATGCTGGGGATTTTTTGGCTATCACCAAAAGGATGGGAAGCGTCGGTGCCCCGGGTCCTTGAGAATCAAACCACCCATAAAGCGAAAAATATAATTATCATCCATCATTCAGATAAGTTTGAAGCCCAGACAATCTGATGAAGTGCACTGGCTCGTGTTTGTTAATTCTTAGCGAACTATTTTTGATCGTTAAATTGTCTGTTAGGTTGTTTTTCCTCCCAGCTCCCAGCCCCAGACAGCTGGAGGTGTTTAAAGGAAAAGTAATGTGCATATTTTTCCACAATATGGAGAATTCCTATTCTTATATTAGTTCTTATTCTTAGAAGCTTGAGCTGAAATTTGAGTTCCACTGCAACGCTTCCACTAATTGCCTTGAATAATTCAAATTTTACCACTCTCAAGGGCACAACTGGAGCCAGACTGTTCTAAGCCATATTTGTTACTCTGGAGCCAACAAAATAAGTCCATTTTATGTTGTAGAGCACGCTGAGCTTAAGTTACATTATTTTGTTTGCTTCAAATTTAGACAAGTGAAAAAAAAAAAAAATCACAGTGGATCGACTTTGCCAAAGGAGCCCACCAAGAAACCCAGAACAAGCCCAGTTTTACTTTGGAAGCAGCAGGAACACGTCAAAAATTGCGACACAACCCCGAAAATTGTCCTTTGTCGAAGAAAATTAGCAAAGGCCTGAACTGTGGGATCTCTCTATTTTTGGCTCAAGAGAGAAATTCTGAAGCTGCTGATGATTTGAAATGGGTCCTGAAGAGAAGGAAGGAAGGAAATTAGATTTTTTTTTAACTTACAAAATTGTCTTGCCTATGTAATAACACTGAGCATGACTGTCACTCCGAAGACATATTAGCTCATTTAGGTAATTAGTGTGAGCAGCATGTTTCCCTGCTTATTCCATTCAATTATAGGGTGCTCACTTTGTCATTACTGGAGTATCTTAATGTGACTTGTAATTAGTGTAATTACAATCCAATGTTAATTATATCTGCCACTTAGACATAATTTTATATAGTAATGGTCTTATTCTCAATAACCTTATTATGTTGTTTATTCAAACAGGAATTTAGCCTTCTTTCATGCGTCAAATATGGAGATTACAAAAAGTACTGCCTGTCATTTTTGTAGTTATGACTCGGGGAGCTTCGCCTCGCAAAATCATATTTGGGGCAATCAATGAATGGAGCAAACCAAATTATAGGGCCTGATTATTAGAGACATGCTGAACTGACAGAAATGATGCGCACAGGAGGCACATTAACTCATCGCACGGTTCGTGGGAGCCGCAGAGAGAGGTCAGGGTCCGTAAATTAACCAGGGAACAAGAGATGGGATTCAGAAGGTCTGCCTGGTGCTGGGTGTGCTGCTAGTGCTGGTGGGAGTGGTGCTCTTATTAGCAGGGTAATGAACTAGCAGGAGTGGAAGTGCCGAAAAAAAACAATCCTGGGAAAAGACTCTCAGTGTTAGTGACACCTTTTTGTGCAGGGATTACACATCTGATGAGCAGATTTGATTTTTCGCAGGTTTCCTTTCTCTGGTCAACGGCATTTTGGGGGGTACAGCCACACTGGGGGTGTAGTTACCAGGAGAGGGACTTTGAAGAGCCCTTCCTGATTCCTGAGTTTTGCTTCCCACTGTGGGAATGAATTTCTGCTTCTTTTCCTATGAGGAAATGCTGGGAGAGCTGGGAATGTTCCCCTGGAGAAGGGAAGGCTCCAGGGAGAGCTCAGAGCCCCTGGCAGGGCCTGGAGGGGCTCCAGGAGAGCTGGAGAGGGACTGGGGACAAGGCAGGGAGGGACAGGACACAGGGAATGGCTTCCACTGCCAGAGGGCAGAAATGGGAAGGAGATTGGGAATTGGGAATTCTTGGCTGGGCTGGAATCCCCAGAGCAGCTGTGGCTGCCCCTGGATCCCTGGCAGTGTCCAAGGCCAAACTGGACAGGGCTTGGAGCAGCCTGGGATGGTGGGAGCTGTCCCTGCCCATGGGACAACTCAAACTATTCTGGAATTTTATGAAGAAAACCTGAAATAAACATTCCAGGAAAATTCTTAGTGCCCTGGCACTGGGTGCTCTCCCACGGCCCCAGACAGAGGCTGGACTAAAAATCCACCAAAAGCTGCCAGAGGGTTCTCAGCAGCTCTTTGCTCTGGCCCCACCACTGGCCATGAGCTCCTTCCACAGCAAAGACAGATTCCTTCTGTAAAATAAGTTCTTTTAGGAATTAGCCCCAGCCTGGAACAAACTCCCTCTGGAAGCAAAGTGCTCTCCAGGCCAAATCCCACTCTGCCCCACGCTGCTTTCCGTGCTACCTCGAATGGCCACAGTGAAATCTAGTTGGATTAAAAAGCCCTAAAAGAGGCAGTCAAAAAAAATTGCACATACTTGTGCCTGCAGAGAGGCCCAAAAGGACAGGTCACACATGACAAACATCGCTGATGTTATTTACTGCGCTGTGCTGAAGAGTGGCACAGGAGCCCAGGAGCAGAGAAGGGAATTTGACAGCTCTCTAGGAGATGGAAACCAAGATCCTCTTAATCCACATCTTTTACTGAGCCTGAAAAGGGTTTCAAGCTTTGAGCTCTCTCTTTGGAGGCAAATGAATCATCCAGATTTCCATGGCTCAGGGTGATGCCCCAAGACAGCTGCCAGCTCTCTTTGAGCTCAGGAAAATCAAGAAGTTTCAAAATGAAAGCGGAGAGCCGGTGAAAATAAAAGTAAATTGGGGTATGTACATCAGAGAATGATGCTTAACCCAGCTGGGAAACCAGGAGACATTCTCCAGTCCCGAAGGGAGGCTTAGGGAGCAAATCCCATGGGGAGCTGAGTCTCCTCCTCTGGATGATCTTTAAGGTCCCTTCCATCCCAAACCACTCTATAATTCAATGATTTTGTGAACTATTTGATCACTCTCACGTGCGAGACTTTTCCTTAGTCCCTTTATGTTTCTTCCACACAAAATAGGATTATTTTTGCCACTAAATCTTGCATTTGGTGGATATGAAACCTTCTTGGGTTCTCTTTCTTTAAAACTATCAGGGACCCTAGAATTGCCAGTTTTAATGGCCTGAAGGAAAAGCAAAAATAATTTTTGTTGTTGTTGTTTGAGCGGTTGCAAAGGGCACATCTGGATTAACACAGTTTTGAAATCTTAAAGTTATTAACCTTATTTAGGAACTTCACATGTGAGAGAACCTCAAACCCACCACACAGCTCCATGCACAGCATTGCTTAGGTAGATATTGCAGCATTAGGTGATCAAATATATCAGTTGGTTATAGAATAACTATGATTTATTGTTCCTGCAATACAGATCTTACTGGCACTTCTGCATAAATAGTGTTTTCTCACTGGCTGCCAAGTAAATCATATCTCTGCCAGTGGCACTCAGTAAACTGACATTTCTACCTGTTCTACTTGGGGTTTTTTTTCTGATTTTTCACTCAAAGTCCATCTCCTTAGAGCAGGCAGTGGATTTAGAGCTCTGCAGTCGCTGAAGTCACCCATTCCTCACCTTGTGCGGCGTGACTTCGCGCCAGGCCTGCTGCAATCACCATTTGGATTTCATTGCTTAAATACATCAGCAATGGCATCCCTGGAATGTGCATTCTGACCCAGGAATTAGCCATTAACCAGCAGTTTTCCTAACAGAGCTCTCCCTTTTTTGGGAACTGAAAGGCCGCAGCAGGAGGAGCAGATCTGCAGTGTAAGAAATCTCTCTTCTCTCTTCCCAGCTGCTGCCCTAAACCGGGGCAAAGTTACATGTCAGAAGAGGTTGTTCCCTACGTTTCAGTGGGGTTTGTGGAAAAAACAGCATCACTGCCCGCTTCAGCCAGAGGAAAACTCTGCTGGGAACTGAATCCAAGATGATTGATCCAGGCCAGGTTGGACAGGGCTTGAAGCAACCCGGGACAGTGGAATTGTCCCTGCCCATGGCAAGGGGTGGGACTGGATGAGCTTTGAGCTCCTTCCCAGCCCAAACCAGTCTGGGATTCTAAGCCTGCACTAGCTCATCACACATACTTTTAATCCTAGAAAAGACTGGGAGCTGGTTACACCCCCAGGAATCATTTCCTCCCTGGATTCTTTTTCCCTTCGAGAGGTCACTTGTGAGCCCATTTCAGCAGTTGCACTGCCTGACCGGGGGAGATACCCCAGGCAATCCCAGGATGGATTTCTGCCTTCCCCAAACCTCCCCAGACAGTGGGGTTTGTCTACCCTGGAGTCCATCTGGATGAGGTGGCCAAGGACACCAAGGCCCACCCACCTCATCCAAGGACAGAACAAGCTCCACCATGGTGCTCCTCAGGAAGGTTTCCTCACGTGCTGCCCTGAGAACTCCATGGAAGAACTTTTCACAGTCTCCAGAGGGAATTAATTCCAGTAATTACCTTCCTTAATATTAAAAACCGTTTCCTCATTTTTAACCAACTCTACCCTGCTGTGATTTTTTGCTGTCATTACTCATGTTCTATCACAAGGGGCATGGAGATCAAATTGTTTCTTGTCTCTTCCCAGCCCTTTCCATATCTGAGGGTTTGCTGTCATTGGGCATCCTGAATGAGAGGAGAGAAGGACTAAATCTGGGAAATCTGAGCGGCCTCTTCCTTCTCAGGCTCTTCCTATTCATCCCTGCAGGTTTCCCTCTGCACCCTCTCTACCCTAAAGTCCCTGTTTCACAGAGTCACCAAATCATTAAGGTTAGAAAAGACCTTTAAGACTGAGTCCAACCCTTCCCCAGCACTGCCAAGGGCCAGCACTGCCCCACGTCCTCAACTGCCACATCCACAGGGCTTTAAATCCCTCCAGGGATGGGGACTCCACCACTGCCCTGGGCAGATGTGCCAGGGCTGGACAACCCTCTCCATAAAGAAATTTCCCCTGACACCCCCCCTAAATCTTTGCTGGTTTAGCCTGAAGCCATTTCCTCTCCTTCATCCTTCCCTTCCCAACCCCCTTCCGGTGACTGGGAGGACAGAGAGTTCCAGCAGAGCACAGCCTTGTCTCCCATCCCCACGCTACCCCCTGAGCCCCCGAATCCCTGATCCCACTCTCCAGAGGTGGAGTGCCACCCATGGCAAACACCCGGAGCTTCCAGGGAGCTCGTGGCTCCTGGAGCACAGCTGGGCCGGGCTGTGGTGAAAACCAACAACAGCTCTGCCCCATCACTGCTCAGACACCCCACAAAACAGCCTCAGCCCACCCCTGCCTCCCCGTGCAGCCTCTCCGTGGCCAGGATGTGGAGGCTGAGGCCCCTGATGGATTGGGGCAATTACCGTATCTCAGACATACAAGTCACACTAATGCGCAGCAAATACAGCTCGCCCTTAATTACAGCTACAGACATGGACATTTGTTTTTCTTAGTAATTAAAATGTTCTATTGTGCTTAATACTGTTATCTGTATTCTTTGCTTAAGTGCAATTTAATTTGCTTTAAGAAAGCTGGGTATAATTTAAAATGAAAAATGTATCCCTTCTGCTATTCCCCCCCCCTCCTAATTCTATTGTTTGCCATGACTGCAGATCTAGAACACATCAACTTCTGAGTTTGTTCACAAAGTTTCTGGAAGGTGATGCTGCTTTAAAACAAAACAAAACAAAACAAAACACAACAACAACAACAACAACAAAAGATTTGTGACTGATTCCTGAAATTTCCTGGTTGCTAAAGCTCTTACTGGGGTAAAGGAGGTCCCTGGGGCATTTCCACGGCCAAGGAGCTTTCAGAAGGGAGGCAGAGGTTGCACTGGGGTCCCTGGAGTGCCCTGGTCATGGCTGAGGTGCTGTGATGAGAAACATGGATTAAATCATGGATGGGTTGGGTTGGATGGGACCTCGCAGATCCTGTCATTCCAAATCTCCTGCCACGGGCAGGGACACCCTCCATGCGCCCACATTCCATCCCAGCTGTCCCAGGTTGCTCCCAGTCCCACCCAACCTGGCCTTGGCCACGTCCAGCCACAGCTTCCCTGTGCCAGGGCCTCACCACCCTCACAGGGAAGAGCCAATTAGCTTTAATTAATTCAAGAACAGCTGACAGAACTCCCCTTAAGCCCTCTAAGATTCAAAAAGGGAAACATTTTTGGATGTTCCACATCTGAGAGAAAAAAAAAATCCTAGCGGTGTTGGAAGCAGCTCAGTCCCACATCTACCCGCACAAGGAACCAGAAAGCTTCTTGCTCATAATTTTTTTAACACAAAAACAGGTGGGGAGGTCTGCAAACATAAATTTGGCCTGTCATTAAGGTTGTTGTCAGTATTCCTTGGCTTGTCACAGCACAGAGAGAGCTCCTTCCCTGCAGGAAATGATGGTTGCATTTCTGCTGTCCCCTCTGAGGCCACAACCCTCCAGAATCAGCTCCTCCAGAAGGATCCAGGACAGAAGGCGGGGGAAGCAGCAGTGTTCCAGCAACCACTCGGGGATGAAATACTGCAGCCTGTGGGACTGGCTCCCACAGGAAGGGATCCAGCCCCAGAGCTTCGAACCACACTTTGGCTGACTCTCATTTCTGGGGAAAAGGGGAGTTTTGTAAACAGCCCCAGCTCGGAGGCTCTCGAAGAACGTCCTGGCCCGGGTGTACTGCACAAACAAAGTCCTTTCGAAACCCTCTCTCCCCAGCCCCGTGCCAGCAGCTGACTTTCCCCATCTCACAGGGTCACAGGAACTGGGGTATTGTGAAATCGCTCGCCAGAGATGACCTGCTTTAATCTCAGCTGTCGTTTCACACACTCGAGGAAGGATGGAGCAATGTTTGAACATCATCCACTCCCTTCCTGTAAATTCCTGTACTGTTTTTGCTCCTTATCTCAAGCTGGAGAATCTCAAACTGAATCTGAGATCCTGCTCTCCCTGCATGACTCATTAGGAGAGCACAGAAATAATGGTGCCAGTACTGACTCAGAGGAGGTCATGGTCCGGTCCAGAACTTTGGTTCTTTAGCTCAAGAGCTGAGTTTTCCCCAGCTCAACTTCCACACACAGGTTTGGTTTTGTCAGGCCAAAGCAGAATCTTGCTCAATATCAAATACAACCCTACTCAAACCCAAATTCCAGTATCAATATTGTCTCCTACTGAACAAAAGAGGTTGCCCAGAGAAGTGCTGGATTGCCCAGCCCTGGAAATAGTCAAGGTCACATTGTCTGCATTTTTTTCTCAAATTTAGGGAGACCCAAACCTTGCAAAATAATAAACATCAGAAAACCTCATGGTATAGCAACAAAAAATTGAGGGAGGAGAGTGGTGTTGTTAATTCAGAATAAACCTTCTTCCTCCCCCAGGAAGTATCCCAAAACCCACACAGTTAATGAATGGAGTGTGCCTTCATAAAGAGGATAAACCAGGCAACTTTAGGTCACTGCTATGAATATTTCACACTGTTTAATGACAAAAAGGTCAACTTTCAAACAGAAAATTTTAAAATGGTGTCAGGAGCTGCAAATTCAGTTAATCAACAGTTTCAGGGACCACAGTAAGCCTTTTACCAGGAGTCTCTTTTTGGCTGTTTCCCTGCCTTTGCCACCCTCCTGTGACTGAGGCTCCTTCCACTCCAGTATCCTGAGCCCATCCCACAGCTGTGAATTTCTTCCACTTGCCACTCTTAAATCCCAAGCCAGAAAGGCACGAACAGAATTCATTTCTTTTGCTGGTTTTGTGTTTATTTTCTTCCCTCCTGCCAGGATTCTGTATGGCTGCATGGCCCTGACCTGGGGTTTCACTCAGCCAGCTGACACGCACTAAAATCGCAGCTCGTGTTCTCAGCACCAGAATTTAACCTGTACTGGTTAACCTCTGGTAAAAACTCCCCCGTTTTCCCTCGTGGCTGCAGGGACACACGTGCAGTCGTGGAATGCAAAAGCCCTCCTGGTGTGCACCCACCTGAACCCCTCTCTCTGTCCTAAGAGAAAAGGATAATATAATTAATATATATACAGTTATTCATAATTAATAATCCAGCCAAAGCTTGCTCCTCTGAAAAGCAACAGTTAGGTAACCAAGCTCTGCGTCAGGCCCCATAAAACACTTTGGAAAGCAATATGTACAACTGCAATTTTCCAGCAGAGACCAAAACAAATTAGCAGCTTGTATTCCTCTGTGCTTTGCTAATAATTTGTTTGCAGTGCTGTGTCGGGGAGCAGCGGTGGTGTAATGAGGGGCAGGAAATAGTAACAGCCTAATTAAACTGGGGTGGGGAGGAAGCAAACCATCAATCCTGCTTAGCTGCAGCTCGGGGGGCAGCACTCCCCCTGGTGCTGGCAAGAAATGATTAAAAAAAATATAATAATAATAATAAATTAAAGGTCTAAGCAGAAGCAGAGCAAAATTGGCTTTGACCTGGATAGTATTTACATGAGTTATTTGTCAAAATCTTTACCAAGGTTGCCTGATGTTACATCCCACCACAGAGAACAGCGTATTCATCCCCAAACCTACTGATCTGTGTGGTGCATGGAAAACCAGGGCACAGAAGAGAGGTGATGCACAAATAACCTTCTCCTTTATGGGAATCAACTGCCTTGAATCCACAAAAACCCACCTACATTCACAGACCAAGGAATTTCAGGCCTCAGCAGCAATATCACGGCAAAGAACAGCAGCATCAGCAGAACCCTGTTTTCCACTCGGTTCACCTGCAGCACTCACAGAAAATACCCTTACTGTGTAAATTGTGCCTCATCTGCAGGAGGAAGTCCCTGTGTCCTCCTCCAGCAGAGCCCTGGAGGGGCAGCAGGTGCTTATGGAAGGAATTTTCTGCTGGCTTTGGGACATCAGCTTTCAGGAACATGAGCCAAGCAGGCGAGTTCTTGGGTCAGGAGAGCTTCAGCCACGGCCCAGGCTGTTCTTTTGTGCACACTGATGTCACCTGGAGCCATGAATTTTTCACTCTTCAAGCAAACACAGCAATGCCAGCAAAATATGAACTAATTGCACTCAGCCCACTCTCCTTATACCACCAGGGAAGACTGCAGACGTCTGTCCATCGGAGGGAGAGAGAAAAAACCCAAAGTGCCGGCACTTCAGGGGAGTCAATCCCTTATATTTTTGGAACTCTTAATCCGGGAGAGTTATCACACAAGCCCCAACTCCAGATTTTAGAAGGTGTTCATGCAGCATTTGTGGCAGACATAAGGCCAACTTCTGGATCAGGATTCAGCATGGCCACATCCTGGCTTTTCCCACATTTCCTTCAGTTATTCCACCTGTTCGTGCATTTGGATATCATGGCACAGAACCATTCCGGTTGGAAAACACCTCCAAGGTCACCAAGTCCAACCCTTGACCAAACACCCCCCCTCCCACCAAACCACAGCACCCACCAAGTGCCACATCTACTCATGCTTTGAAGACTTCCAGGGCTGGTGACTCCGCCACTTCCCCAGGCAGCCCATTCCAATGCCTGACCAGTCTTTCTGTGCAGAATTTTTTCCTAATACCCAAGCCAGGCCTCCCCTGGTGAAAATATTTCTCTTTGTCCTATTGCTGGTTCCTCACCTCACCACAACCTCTGGCCAGGAGTTGTAGAGAAAAACTTGCTTAGACTTACCTCAAAAACTGTCCATAATATCAGTGGGAATAACACCAAATATCAACAGGAAAACCAAAGAACTTCACAGACATTCAAGATAAAAAAACAGATGTTTAAAATTGGATTAAACCAGTATCTCCCTCTACAGAAAGAGTTTTGGGGTGCAGAATGATGAGGGTTTTTTCAGTTGGACTCAATAACTCCCATTTGAGCTGAGAGCTGCACCTGAGGAGCTCTGTGCCCATCTCGCAGCCACAAATGGTTCCATTCATCAAGGAACAAAAAGGGTTAAAGCTTTGGAAGCCACTGGAACATGAAGCGAGCCAGGTGCGTTTCACTAAACACAAGAGCTGAAATATCTCAAAACCCAGGAGACCTCTGCCATGAGATTCCAGAAGCCCAAGGTGTCATGAGACTGGGGATGGTATCCTAAAATATCCCTGAATTAACATTAAATCTCCAGCAGAGCGTTTGCCCTGATCTCTCCGGGAGCCAGGCTGAACTTATCTATCATTTATCTGATATTAACATCTATTTATTTCCAAACTGAGTCTGCAGCTTTGCTCATTACACAGAATTCCTTCCAAATAAATAGATCTGGTGCTAATAAATCCCCTGGCTTGCAGTCACTGGCACAGCAGGTCTAATATCTGATGTAAATAATGTATTCAAGATGTTCCCTTAAATGAAGAGTTAGACCACGGTGCTGAGACTCCTGCCTGAGGGCTCTAAACCCCTGTGTAATATTAATTATAATTACCTCATTAAGCTGCTGCTTTAGCACCTTTACACCAAAGCAGCGCCACAGAGGGGATTTGAAGGAATCACCTAATTCCTAAAGTAAATCATGGCAAGGTCGGGATCTCTGTTCCTGAAGCATCCCAGCAAACGTCCTTCAGAACCAGTTAGAGATAGATACCAGTCCCAAAGAGCTGAAAACTGTGGGGAAATAACCAGGAAATAACAGCCAAAAAAACCAGAGTTTATTACGAAGATAGTATTAAAGGGGTGATTATTATTTGTTTTCACTGTTTTGTCCCCAAAATTGGTATTTTTAAGCCAACATCCCCTTGCGATCGTCTTAGATCTGTGGAGAAGCTGACACCATCTGTCAAAATATGGTATCACTTTTAGGGCAGCAGCTCCAAAAGGACCAGATAATCCTCGAGATCCTAAAACGCCTGCTGTCAGGCAGGTTGTAGGATCCCCAAAAGTGGGGCAGGGAACAGCAGAGGACTGAGCACGTGTGGTAACTCAGCTGCCACACTGCACCGCATCACCTCTCCCAGCTGGGCTTTGAACCCAACATCATCCAGGTTTTGTGTCCAGATGCCTAAAAAACACCCTGGAATGACGTTTCATGAAGAGCCTGGTGTCTGTGATTTTTTTTTTCCCCCCTTTTTGTGTCACTTCAGTCCCACATCACACAAGTGGGATTCTCCAGAGCTGTGGGGAATGTCCCGACAATCAGGAGGTTTTCACCACCAGAATAGAGGAATTAAAATGCAGGTCTCTGACGCTGTTTGTCACACACACACGCACACACTTTTCGATCAGAGGGCATGAACTAATTTATTTTAAAAGATCTGACTCCGTTATATAATATATCTCCAAAGGCCAGGGACTGGGGGAGAAGGTTGACGCCTCTCCCTATCCCGTTGGTCAAGACACCTGTCCATCAGCTGTCCATAGCTCTAAGAACAGGAATGAAAACTTTCCTTGAAATTACAAAAACATTGGCTCTGTTTACATCACCTAAGCATGAGAAGAAGCCCAAACCATGAAACACTGTGAAACAGAAGAGAAGCTGAAAACATCAGGGCGACAGGTCTCCTCATTCTTCTACTCCCAGTATTAAACTGGAGAGGAAAAAGGAGAATTTGGAATACTACAAAAACCCTCACATCCACAAACTGCCTGAGAACATTGGCTGGAAGATGTGTGAGTATTTCCTACACATTAATCACCGCTGGTGGGTTTGAGCAGGTTTAGCCTTCAGCTAAAGCTGAGGAGTTGAAGATGTGAAGTTTTCCATAAGAAATTCCAGGAGTTGCCTGCCTAATCTGCCTAAACTCTCCATAGGAGGCCTTATTTTCATATCTGGGTTTTTTAAAAACGGAACCCTTATTTTGCCATGGTCAGGATAAGGCACTTCATGGCCCCACACTTCATTTACACAATGAGCATTTCCCCGGGGTTGTCCCCCAAAATGCACATTTGGGCTGAAGAACACAGCAGGAAGACTATAATATAGGATTTTACATACATTATCTCTATTATTTTCCATTTCGGTCTTTGCTTTTCCCGGCCCTGGTTTCAGGAAGGAATTGTGCTGGCATGGGATGAGGTGAAAGGGAGAACCATCCATAGCCCCGGGGTTCATACCAAGACACAAACCCAGCCTGAAAAGCCACAGGGATATTTGAGAAGCCACCAGGTAAAGGCTGAACAAAGAGCCCTTCTCACAGCATTCCCCACAAAGAGGCCAGATCTGAAGGGATCTGTTCTCACACGACGCAGACTGCTCGCAAAAATACACATTTTAATTCCCTTTCAACACCACGCTCTCCTTCACAGCTCTGTTTTTAGGGTATTTGTGGTGTTTCTTGAGTTATCACACACCTATCAGGGATGCACCTCTTCAGGTCTGGCAAATATTCCAGCCTCGACCTGGAAAGCTTTGCATACTTCCCAACCTCTCCACATAAAATACAGACAGGCACAAGAACACAAATAAATACAATTAAATTCTGTTTCGATAGATGAACTTTTTGCCTTCTAGGCATCTTAATGAATGATGTTTTGGGGGAAAAAAAGTGAAACACTCGGCTCTGAACCAAGCTGTGTCAAACTTATTGCCGAGTTTAACAAAGGGCTCCTGTGAAACGAAACTCTTCTGTGGAATATACTGTAATTGTACTTTTTGAAAGCAATGTCAAATCATTGACATCGACTTGGTGTTCCACGGGAAAAGTTACAATATATAGAAGCTGTAAATTAGACCCTAATTCAAACTTATCACTTTGATAGTTGTTAGACAGACTATTTGGGTGCCTATTTAGCTCTGTGATGTTCCCATTCCTTTTTCAAGCTGTTGCCTTTCCCTCAATCAAATCGGATTTTCCGATAACCTGCACAATAAATTTACGTTGCAGTAACAGCAGAATAAAGTTAAACTCAAGCCAAATCACAAACGCAAACTCTCCAAGGATTTATGAAGAGAAAAGTTGGGGTCTGGCAGATGAAATCCAGGTTGCAGGAATTTGGGCTGTGAGGTGCAGAGCACACTCCTGAAAAACAAAATCCATATAAGCTCCAGACTGAGCACTTATCCCATTTTTCATATACGTTAGCGTATATTTTCAAAATTCGTCTTGCCTAATTCGTGTTTTTTCATTCTCAGCATCACACAAGGAATAGCCCAACCTCTGTTTGCATTAGTGAGCACTGACATCCAACAGCAGCACCCCATTGAGGCAAAATATTGCTGCTGGGGGTGTCCAGGGTGCCTCCCCAAGCAGAGAAACGTGGACATGACACTCCCAACCGCAGCTCAAACACTCCTTTGAAAGCTGGAGAAATCCTGAAAGATTCAGGCTGAGCAGATATCCGCGTGTGCTGGATTTACAGACAGAAATTCCTCCAGTGAGGGGGCAGTGTCTTCAGTGCTCCTGGCTGATCACCATCGATGTGGAATGTGCTCGTTATCACCCACTTCTGTGCTGTTTCATACAGCCAGGACAGAGAGATTTCAGGGGGAGATTCTACCTTCCAGATGGGAGTGGAAGCCTGGCAACACTCACGTGCAAATAGGTGAGGAAAAATGAAAGAAAAGTGAATTTCCCAGAGAAAACAAGTTCTTGTTCTCTCGAGGAGCCTCCCTCAACTGCCATAATGGTGACAACAAAGCCCACCTTGGAGATTTAAGGGACATTTTTAAAAGATAGTTTGGGGGAATTTTTCTTGTTTTGCTCTTCCTAACACAGTCACATGGCTTAGTTAGCACAGGCCAAGCATAGGCAGGAGGTGAACCCCACCTCTAATTCCTGATATCCCAGAACTTCTCAAGTTGCAGACACATTTACACGGCAGCTTTGAGGCTGCGAATTCACAGAGAACATTTACTTCACAGAGAACAAAGTCTGAGGGACACGCTGACAGCTGACACGTCCCTGGAATGCCTAGGTCTTTCTGGAAGCTGAAGATGTCCTCCTTCAGATATTCCAGAGAATATCTGGCTGCCCCTGGATCCCTGGAAGTGTCCAAGGCCAGGCTGGGCAGGGCTTGGAACAACCTGGGATGCTGGAAGGTGTCCCTGCCCATGGAAGAGGGTGGTACTGGGTGATGTTTAAGGTCTCTTCCAATCCCAACCATTCCATGATTCACCCTAGGAAACAGCTTTTCCACCCTACCCTCTGGGAAAAGTCCCCTCAGCACTTTTCCTCCTCACATGCAGAGTGTTTTACATCGGGTCTCAGCTGAGATCACCAGGACAGTTTTAAATCAAGGAGCTGCAAACACTCGCACACCTTGGCGGTATTTTTACAGCTGAAGTTTTGAGGTCGAGGTGAGTGGAAGTTGCTCAATGCACCAAACCCAGAATCCAGAGGGAAATCCAACGAGGGAGAGGAGTCCAGGTGCCCAGCAAACCCGTTTATGGTGGTTTTGTTGGCTGTCACAGGAACCCTCCCCGAGTGACCGTGGTGTCTGAGCGCCACATCTCTGCCGCGCTGCCCCAATCCACGGCGCCCCTCTCGCTGCGCCCCAAGCCCCCAGCTCCATCCTCCCCACTCCTAACATTTTGAACAGATTAAAAGCTGCCAGCTTTTTTTTGAAGGCAACCTATTTCCAGAACTGTTTCTCTACCTCAAGATCTGTAATTTCTCCCAAAACACCCTTCTGGAGCAGAGCCCAGGACTGGCAATATGTTCTCCCAGGAGCAGGGAAAGGTTTACGTTTCAATACCTATTGCACCTGTCACCATAATACCAGGCATTTTCCACCCACGGCGCCGGAGAGAATCCAAACTTCCTGTGGGATGTGCAAAACTCGCACTCAGCCTTGGGAGCCATCCAGGCAATGGTTATCAGGAAGAGAAAAGCTATTTCTGCTGGCTTGCAGGAATTGATGGCACCATTCAATGTCTTGTCTTTATATGCAAGTGTGTCTAACCCAGTTTCTCCACAGCTGCTGTGACGCAAATAAATTCAGTATTATCTCCATTTTACATTGTGGGGTGGAATATAAATAGTCCTGGAACTTGTGCTGGGCATAATTCAATATTTAAGGCCTTGAGTACAATTCACCCGTAGAGCTGCCTAACACAACACAAAGTATTTGACCTGCTTCAGGTATAGCAGGGCATAAATATTATCTGGGATCCGTAGATGTATCTCCCAAAATAGGATGGTATTTCTGGGGGGAAAAATGTCATCGGGCTGATCATTTTTTTAATCATTGTAAAATGAGACTTCAAGGGCTCCTTTAGAACAGTACATCTCTACTATAGTGATCAGGAAATATTAGTATACGTTATACATGAAGAAAGCCTAAAATATCTACACTTGCTTTACAGAATTAGCTGCACTTGAATGGTAACTAAGTATAAAATCCTGATTTTTTTTTTCCCCTGCACATCCTATTACCTAATCAGACAAAATCATTTGCTCCATCTGAATTTACTAGAGGAAAAATGTATCTCTTGGTACCTCTAATTTTACTTCAGGCTTTCCCTCTTAAGGTAGTAGTGTTTCAGCTGCTGGCTGGAGTGAAACTCCATCATTCCCAGGAAAACCCAATCCACCCTTAGAAATACCTAACCCAGAAAAGGAGGTACAAATTGAGAGGGTTTTTTCACCATAAATACAGCTTTGGGCAGCCAAACACCTCCTATTTTGTTTCAGCAATAAATCACTTCCCTGACTTGAGTTAGTAATGAGATTTTTAATCATGTGGATTGAACATATCCTGGAGTTAATAAAAAAGTATGGCTTCCTCTTTATCTTTAATAAAAGATTTGTACACTGCTCAAATGATCAGTATTACGTTTTTAAAGAACCTGAGATTGATGTTTTCAACTCTCCTTCCCATTTTTCCAGGCTTTTATAATTCAAAGGTAATACAGGGAAGAGTTAATAATTCATGAGGTAATTTTAAGGCTTTTATTCAGAACCCTTTTGCCTATTGACTTAAGGATGTGCCATAAAATATCCAGGTATTACTATCCCAGCAATTTGCAGCTCTGCACAGATGAAATCTCTGAATTTATGCAAGTCAGGATTTGTGTTTAAGAATCAGAGCACATCATTCCAGCCTTGGAAGGGTACAAGGGGAGGAAATAGCTTTCCAGCACTATTTAAACGAGAGTATTTCATGTCTTCACACAGTTCTGCTTTTTCGCCCTTGTTTGCAGGTTTATTCTTGATGGAGTTATTTTTGCAGTTGCCAAGAGACAAAGGAGCTGGGGGAATATTTTAAAAAAGGTAAATTCTGCTGCACGAGTCCTGTGCTCCCACCTGCACGAGCTCCAAATCAGACCCTCTGCTCTGGGAGAGCTCAGCTGGACAAGGAACAGATCCTCACAACAACAACAACAAAAATGGACTCGTTTGAGATGAAAACATCAAAACTGGCTTCCAGATAATACAATCCAAGAATACGCCACGCCAGTCACTAATGGATGCAAAGGTGGTGGCGCTGGGATGAGGCAGGGAGGGACAGCAGTGTCCCCACAGCCCCTCTTGTCACAGAGCCACCACCTACAAAGGCCATTCCGTGAGCTGACTGGAGAACTCATCCAAAAATCCTTCAGAAAAGTGGAATTTTTGATTGTGCCTGTCACTAGTTTGCAATGAAGAACGGAAGTGAAAATGAGGTTTGGTGGTGCAGTATTTGATTCTTCAAAAATAATTTTGTTTATTAAGAAAAACCAAAACCCAAACCTCACTTAATTTGTTATTTAATCTTCTTCTTTCCGAGTTGCTCATCAGAGTGCGTCTGGTTGCCTCTACAAAATACTGGATTAATAACAGCACGGCTTCAATACAGAATTTAATTCTGGGAAGGAGTTCTTCCCTGTGAGGAAGGGTGCCCAGAGTGGCTGTGGCTGCCCCTGGACCCCTGGCAGTGTCCAGGGCCATGTTGGACAGGGCTTGGAGCAGCCTGGGATGGTGGAAGGTGTCCCTGCTCGTGCCAGGGGATGGAACTGGATGGTCTTTAAGGTCCTTTCCAACCCAAACCGTTCCCTGATTCCATGATATTTGCTTAAAGCTTTTTTACCTACTTGAAATAACCGTGGCGTTTTTACCACTGTGTGTTCTACGTCCAGCTCCTGCAAAGAAATCACGCATCTCCCACAGGGTTTCAGGGAATGCTAAGTAACAACAGTAGGGAGTGACGAAATTTGATGCTAATTAATAATTCCACCTCTAAGAAAGAAAACAGAGCTCAGGTGAGCACCGAGACATTGTTAACTGCTGTGAGAAATCAACAGCCCCACCTTTGTTAGCACTTCCCTGCATGGACAACCAGGAGATCCCGTGCCTGTTCCTCCAAATTTGCCAAATGGGATCCAAGTTTTACCATCCCAAGGAAAATGATGTCTTTATGAACTCATAGTGACATCAGCTGGACTATATTTCATTTCAGACCAGCTCCGTGCTCCTTCCTCTGTTTTCCACCCAATTCCGATTTCTGCCAGAGCCTCTCTGAACTCCTTGGTTTGACCTCAGAGCCCCAAAACTCCTGCCTGAAGTTTCCTGCGTCTCTTCTGCAGCTCCAAAAATGCAAATTGCTGTCAGGTTCTTCAGTTCCCTCTGAGAGACAGGCAGCATATGTCATGTGCATAATTCAGAGCTTTCCATGGCTGCTTTTCCAGGGAGGTTTAAAAAGGAACAGCAAAACCGTGTGTCAAACCCAAAGCCTTTGCCACAATAAAGATAATCATGAAGTGACATAAAGTCTAAAGCTGGACTAGCACAGGGGTTTGTTCCTAATGTAACAGGATAGCAATGCAATAAACTTAATGCTTTTTTTAGCCAGACAGGACCAAAGGTGCACTTTACACAGCTGAGGTCTTTTGTGGATGAAACTCTGAGGAAACAGCTCAAGAGGAACAGGGAAAATGTAGTTTTTGTTATCCTGAGGAGCAGTAAAACCATGGCAGTGAAGCACAACGAGAGGAGTTTCCTTTGTGCTCAGCTGAAAGATAAATACATTTTCCCTGTAATGAGTGGCCTTCAAAATCCTGAGAGCATCTCCAGGCTCTGCCGTTTGAGAGAGGAACAGAGGAATTTCACAGTGGGCACACAGATTCTGGGAGCTACTGACATTATTCCTCTTGGTCACACAACCACAGCTCTACCCTCCCAAAAGAAATATCCTGGAGAAACCCAGACTCACAGGAACACCCCAAGAAGACCCCTCCCTACAGGGGCCCCCCGGCAGATTCTGTCGCCTGCATTTCCACAGCAAACAGAGATAAATAAATTGCTCAGAATTATGCAAACCCATGGATATAATTCAGTGCACCACAGCAAACAAGCTGTGTAAGTTGAAGTGTAAATTCTGTGATCACTGTTTATGTTCCCGAAGATTCAGTTTCTGTGCGTTTGTTGAGCTTTATTAGAAGCAGCCCAGCCAACAAAGCAAACCCCAAACCCTGCCCTAACAAAGGTTCAAAAAAAAAAAAAATCCCAAACCTTTGAGTGACTCCTAGCACTCAGCCTAGAAGTGCTGCCAGCAAAGAGGGAATTTTGGAGATGGCATCTCATCAATTTTCTTCATTTGTGTCAGAAGTTGAGCAGCTGTCTCCTTACCAGACTGAAGTGGAGCCAAAAAACCTTGTCAGGCAGCCGAAGGAGAAGCACTTCAGAGGAGCTCCTCTCCAAGACCCCAAAGGGTATCACATTTTGGAGCGGGCATGTGTTAATATTCCTACCCCGGTATCAATTGGCAAAGTCCTGCAGCAGGAGGGGGGAAAAAAGGCTGTTTTGTTTGTTTACACTGCCTGCTCAGGGAAAACAGGATGCCACACATACTCGAACCCCCGAGTTTGTTTATTTATTTACTTACGGCCAGCAAAAGGATTTTAGCTTTATCTTCCCCGAGCTGGTGAGCAAAGTGAAATAAGCTTCAGCTCCATGGGTGCACCTGGATTTTGTGTGGCAAGCAGAGCTCTGCTGTTCCCAGGGATTTCAGCGCGGGGTGAATAAATCCCAGAGAGAGCCGGGCTTGAATCAGCTCCCAGCTCCAGCAGCCTGGGATTGTGAGAGATGGGAAAACCCAGCCCTAAAATTTGTGCCTCCTGTAGCACGTGCAGGGCTGAGGCCCCTTCAGGGCAGCCCTCAGAGGAACTTTGTGCTGCTGTGACGAAGGCAGCAATCAAATCCCAGCAGTTATTGCACCAGGAGCTTTGCCAAGTGGGATCCGGCACCGTAAGGCACGGTTTGATCAAGCTGAGGGAAGTTATTGATCTTAGTTCAACCCAGAGCACAAGCCAGGGAAGGTCCTGGCATCCTCCTTTTGTCATCAGAATCCCAAATATCCACAGAGCACAGCAAATACAGGGGTCTGACCTCTTCCAAGAGGTGTTTTTGTGATCTTTTTAACCTAAAAAGCCGCGGTTTTTTTGCCTTTGTGTGTGGCAATTCCACTCCTGAAGCAGATCCCGCTCAGCAGGATCTGGGTGTTAGGAGGAGACAGCAACACCCCGGGATTAGCTGCTCTCTCCCTGTGGGATGAGGCTTCCTCAGGCCACATTTCAGAGCAGGAACAGTCTGCACCCGCAGCCCTGGCACAATATCGGTTCATTTGATTTTGACAGAGTGGTTTGGGGTGGAAGGGACCCTAAATTCCAGCCCCACCCCTGGCCGCAGGCAGGGACATCTTCCACTATCCCAGGCTGCTCCAAGCCCCATCCAACCTGGCCTTGGGCACTTCCAGGGGCCCAGGAGGATGAACCTGTCAATTATCCACCATGCAGATAGAGGTGCCATCTACAAGGTCAGAATCCAAGTGAATAAATAAAGGGATTACCAGACATTCAAGATCCTCCTTCACCAACCCTCTTCTCTCAGCCAGCTTTTCCCCAAAATGTTTATTTACTACACAGCCAGGCTTTTGGCAGCCTTCCCACTGCAAAATGTGCTTCCCAGATATTACAAAGTGAACTCCAAATGAAAAAGACTTTTTTGTTCTCAGGTCTTCCTTTCTTCCACTCAGATATCGCTTCAGAGCTGTGCCTTTAAGGCACAGTTTTGCCCAGAATTTCTCAAATACTCAGTTAAAGAGAGATGAGTCCACAGACCATTGCTAAATATGAGATTTCCTCCGTGGTCTTCAGCAAACTACTTTAAACAGATGTTTTGCTTCCTCTATTTATCAAAGCAGTACTCCCTTACTTTTCACAGGTCTAGAAATGCAAAAAAAAAAGGACATAATGTACATGAGAAATCATTGCTGTGGTATTTCTAGCACGTCTGAATAATATTTTTAAAAATCGAATAATAAATCAGCAAGATCTGGCACATTCAGGTATTGCATGGTGGGAAGTAAAAGTTGTTCAGAGTTAGACAGAAAAGAAAGCAAAGAATAGGAAATAATGGTGATGTGAGTGGATGATGTTCCCCTATTTCTGTATGGAATCATCAGAGAATCATGGAATGGTTTGGGTTGGAAGGGACCTTAAAGCTCATCTCATCCCAGGGCACTGGCAGGGACATATTCCACTATTCCTGGTTGTCCAGGCTGGCCTTGGACACTTCCAGGGCTATATATATAAAGATATAGGTTAGATTTAGATATAGATATAGATGATACATAGATATAGATGATAGAGATATAGATAGTTAGATAGATAGATATAGATAGATATAGATAGATATAGATAGATATAGATAGATATAGATAGATATAGATAGATATAGATAGATATAGATAGATATAGATAGATATAGATAGATATAGATAGATATAGATAGATATAGATAGATATAGATAGATATAGATAGATATAGATAGATATAGATAGATATAGATAGATATAGATAGATATAGATAGATATAGATAGATATAGATAGATATAGATAGATATAGATAGATATAGATAGATATAGATAGATATAGATAGATATAGATAGATATAGATAGATATAGATAGATATAGATAGATATAGATGATATAGATAGATATTGATATTGATATTGATGATATTGATATTGATGTGGATATGGATATTGATATGGATATTGGTATTGATATTGATATTGATATCGATATCGATATGGATATGGATATGGATATGGATATGGATATGGATATGGATATGGATATGGATATTGATAGATATATCTGCACAAATCCAACTGTTTTCACAAATAGGTGAAAAGTCACAATCGAGGCCTCTCAAAAATAAAAGCAGAGCAGTGAGAAAATGATGATGCTGTTCCTCTCCCTTCCCTGCAGCCCAGCAGAGATTCCTGCTCAGCGCTCGCGGTGCGGCCGGAGCGCAGAGAGAACACAACCCCCGGCTCTGCACAGACATTCCCGGGCTGGAAACGCCTGCTGACAGATTCCCGAGCTGCCGATGCGCGGTGATGAAATTCCATATCCTCCCAGCTGCACACTTGTGCCTGGCGAAGGCAGGGAGCCGTGGGCATTGGCAGCAGGCTCCGGCAGATGAGCTCCCTGGGCAGGTGACACCGGAGGTGCTGCCAGGCTGAACTCTCCTCTGGATTTCTGGTTGTTGTTGTTGTTGTTGTGGTCATTCCACAGCTCCTTCTTGGAGCTCTCCTGGGCTCCCAGTGCCTGCTCTCCTGAGTCTCCTGTTTGCTTTCCTGACTCTGCAAAGTGCAGGGATTGCTCGGCTCAGTTGTCCCAGCTCCGCTTACACAGAACTGACATGGATCAGTGTTTATTCTAGAAAAATTCCCCCTTTCTCTTCAGTATTTCAGAGCATTATCCCATAGATGTGCCCTGGTTTATTTCTCTGCTCAAAATATCTTGGAATTCACTGCAAGGGACCCCTTCAGAAACATTGGATTGGTTGTTCCTGGATAGCGGGGATCTTGCAGATCACTCAGAGAAAAGGAAAAATTCCTTCTCTAAAGACAAAAGGAGTTGATGTCCAGCACTAAGTGCTGAGCTGGGCTGACTCCATCCAAAGCTGGGTGATGTAGTAGGATCTCAAAGAAATCACAGGAATAAAACCCCAGACTGGTTTGGGCTCGAAGGGTCCTGAAAGATCATCTTGGTTCCACCCCTGCCATGGGCAGGGACACCTCCCACTGTCCCAGGCTGCTCCAAGCCCTGTCCAGCCTGGCCTTGGACACTCCCAGGGATCCAGGGGCAGCCACAGCAAATCTGGAAATTCCAGCCCAGCCAGGAATTCCTTCCCAATCTCCCATCTGTCCCTGCCCCATGGCAGTGGGAGCCATTCCCTGTGTCCTGTTCCTCCATCCCTTGTCCCTAGTCCCTCTCCAGCTCTCCTGGAGAGAGAGATTTTAGGCCCTGGAAAGGTCTCCTGGAGCCTTCTCCTCTCCAGGTGAGCACCCCCAGCTCTCCCAGCCCAGCTCCAGAGGGGCTCCAGCCTTGGAGCAGCTCCGTGGCCTCCTCTGGATTTGCTTCAGCAGCTCCACATCCTTCCCAGGCCTGGACAGGATACTCAATCATACTTTGGATTATTTTTATCATTTTTCTTCCTCTTGAGCTCCTTGCCACCACCACTGAAACGTTCAACTGAGACCTGTGACCAGATTTAAATAAGACACAGAATCAGGTGACAAAAAACTCAGCCTAATTTCTCATGGTTGTTTTTATGATGCTGCTCCTGCAGTGATGTATGTCGCTGACTTGGATTTATAAAAAAGTAGATAACAGATTAGATTATTGTATTTATTATATTATATATGCAATATAATAAATCCGATCAAATAGCATAGGATATCGCAGGCATTTTAACAAAGGTTAATTGTGGTGTCAACTGTTCTCCCTGTACAGACTTTTAATGTGAGAAATGTTTTGCAAGTTTAAAGCTCCCTTTAATCACCAGACCTCAAGGCCACACTTCTCATTCCCAGCCGAGTAGCATCCAGAAAAAAACCAGATTTTTTCCTGAGAAAAGCTCAGAGTCTTTATATGAACAGTGAAATATTATTCACTGAACAGACACCATCCCCGTGGAGAAAAAAAATTGATTTCTGTGAGGTTCTATAATACCTTTAAGAGTTGGAATCATCCACAAAACATTTTCAAGGGAAACCTTCAGGTTATTGCTCATGGTAGGAAATGGAGAGGAAGGAAAATTCTCTGGACTCCCAAAATAAGCCTCCCTCTCTCTTTTGCTCTGTCTGATTTTTCAGGGAGAAAGCAAATTGCTCTGCAATAGATTTGCATGAATCACAGCACCAAATGCACACGGGGAGCCGTGATTAGAGGTGATTTCCTGCAGGAGGGCACAGAGCCTGTGCCACGACAAATCCAGGGGTAAAAAACAAGGAGGTTCTTCCCGGAGCCCTGCTCTCTGTGCCAGCAGCAAGGACAGGCCAGGGACCACAGAAAAGTTCATAATTAACTGAAATTATTCTCAATATTTCACGTGATTTCGAATTCACAGCGTCTTGCTCGCCATTCTTTTGGATTTTGATGCTCTTGAGTAGGATGGGAAAATTTCTCTCGAAAGTGGGTTGAAAATATCCAGGAGAAGGGTTTGTTCAACAAGAGCCCAAAGCAGGGAACAGTTCATTCCCAGCCTGTTTCTCAAGACAGCAAACACACACAATCATTACTGATCTCCCTCCTTTTTTAAATCTTTTTGACAACTCTTGCACAATCTGCCGTTCCTCAGCATTTCAGCAAGAAGAATTCGCCACTCTCAAGCCTTGTTTTTTTTATTCACCCCAAAAGCTGCAAGTTTCCCTTCAAACTCTGCACGTCATCCTCATCAAATCCTACACAGAAATGGGCATTAAGTGTTTTGTTTACTCATAACTCAGCAGAGCCACAACAAAGAACAGAATGTAAAGAATGAACTCCCTTTGCAAAAATCATTCAGAGGCAAACAAAAGCCTTTACCTTCCCCAAAACAGATTTTTCCAAGTGGGCCTCCTCTCTTTCTGAATTGCCCAGCATCACAGGGAGCTCTCAGATAACTCAGGAACGTTTGAGAGCCAAGCTAAAAACAGAAGGAATGAAAAACTTCGCCTGCATCTGATTTTTTTTTTTTTCTTTTTTCATTAAAAAGGCATTAAGAAAACACGGGCTTTTCACCAGGGCACTGTGAACAAGCAGCCGCTTTCCACATGACGTGCAGGGACCTGCTGGATCCGGGCTCCTTCCAACTTCCCCTCGGCTGTGGCAGCTGGATGGATTTGTTTCCACCTGCTCTCCCCGTTTGTCATTCCTGAGGTATGCTGGAGAAAGCCAGGTTAGCTCTGAACTGCCAGCCTTGGCTGCAGCCAGAACTCTTCATTTTTATTATCTGATCGCATCCCTCGGAGTGCTTCGTGTTCCCTTCACCTCTGCACCCACAGAGAGCAGCTGGGGTTTGGGGTTGGGGTTGTTTTTTGGTTTTTTTTTTTCGAATGAAAATGCCCACTTGTAAAGCCCTCAAAGGAAAAATGAATCCTATGGAGCTGTGGCCAATCCTGTGGACCTGCTCCTTCCCCACTGTTTGTTCCAGGAGCTGCAAACTCCTGTGGCCACCGGAGAAGGGATCATCCACACATGGCTGCAGAGACCAAAATGCTTCTGAAAAAGGTTAAAATCTCATTAAAAATGTTAAAAACCTCCACTCCTCAAACCCTTCGGAAGGCTGGCTGCCTCCATCTCCTGTGCTGGTGTTGGAAATAAACCTACCAGAGAGCTCCTCTCCCATTCCTCCCGAATTTCAGGGGGATAGGAGAGAGTGGGTGTGGGGAGGGAAGGTATCTCGAGTACAAGAAAGGATGATTATCAAGTCTAAAGAGAGCACGTCATAAAATGAAGAAATATAAGGCTATTTTTAAAGCAATTATTTTGTTTTCAAGCTGAAAACGTGCTGCAGTATTCCCCCTCTGCTTGGCATCCCAGTGGAGGTGTTGCATTTAGCTACAGCAAAATTAATGCCCTGGAAGAGAAGAAAACCGAAACACTGGCAGCAAAATACAAAAGCAGAAGAGGAGAGTTTTGTTTCCTCTGATTTGAAAGGGAATTTCATTTTCTTAACTTGGTGAACTCCCAGGCCCAGCTCTGCAGTGACAACCACAGAGATTCCCTGAGAGGGTTTGTGCAGAAAGTACCACAGGAACGTCTGAGTTCAGGGCAATCTCTTCACCCTTCCATCTGCATCACTTACCCAGAGATATTCCGGAAGTTCAGAAACCTCTCCGATAAGTTGGAAATATTTAGGAACTTTGGGGGAGAAAGGAGAAAAAAAAAATAAATTAAAAAATGTGACCTGTTACGTAAACCTGTATTTTAAGAAGTGAACTAGAGACAGGAGGAAGGATCACAGGGGTTGGACACATACCCAGCTGTCCCAATTTGGAGGAGCTGTTTTAGCTGTCAGCGTGTGAATTCTTAATGTGTGATGATTATAAAGTATGGAGAGGGAGCTCTGCTCCCTCACTGGAATTATTTTGCCTTTTTCTCCAAGGAACAGACCCAGAATTGCTGCTGGCGACTGCCCCAGCTCAGACCCACCCCTTGAAGCCCCTTCCAAACATTAAAGCTCGGAATATTGATTTATTAAGATCTAAAGTGATAAAATCCTGCTTATCCCAGGCTCGAATTTTCCTGACACCTCCACTAATTACACACCATAATGAAATCCCAGAAGCGCTGAAATAATTGTTCCAGCAGGAACTCAGCCAGCAGAACACCTATGGAAGCTTCTTCCCCTTCACTCATCACTGTGGGAAGCAATCTCAGAGTCCTCTCCAAAAACCCCCTCAAACAGATGTCTTGCAGCACAGCAAGACATTATCAAATTCAGACTTGGAGGGAGCATGTTCCAAAATCCCTGAGAGAGAGAGAGTTTTGCCAGGCACACCTTATCATCCACAGGGAAGGGAGTGGGGTGCAGGGAGGGCAGCTTCAGGGGCACAGGAAAAGGGAGAAGCACCTCTGTGACCTGTCCAGATCCAGGTATGACCGAATAACTCCTTAACCCCAAGCAATTCCCTTATCTCTGCCTGGAGAGTAGCAGGATCACGGAATTGTTTAGGTTGGAAAAGACCTCCAAGATCATCCAGTCCAACCATTCCCAGCCAAGGCCTCCCTGCCCCGCGTCCCCAAGTGCCACATCCACAGGGCTTTGAAATCCCTCCAGGGATGGGGACTCCACCTTTTCCAGGGAGAAATTTTCCTCATATGCAGCCTGAGCCTCCCCTGGCCCAGCCTGAGGCCATTCCCTCTCCTCCTGTCCCCGTTCCCCGCAGCAGGACCCAAATCCCTCCTGGCTGTCCCCTCCTGGCAGGGAATTCCAGAGAGGGAGAAGATCCCTCTGGATCCTCCTTTTCTCCAGGCTGAGCCCCTTTCCCAGCTCCCTCAGCCGCTCCTGGGGCTCCATTCCCTTCCCCAGCAGTGTTCCCTTCCCTGCACCCGCTCAGAAGGAGCTGCAGGGTGACTTCTGCCTGATCTCCAGCCAAGGTTATGGATGCTCCACGTCCCTACTCTCCCTTGGAAGCCTGACAGAAGTTTCCACGCTGGGATTATCCAGGACAGCTGACCCAGAGCGGGAGCAGCATCAGGAATTGTCCACAGAGGATGGGCCAGGTGGCCACCAGCCCCAGCTCCTGCAGCCTGCACGCCCAGATCCCTTACCAGGCAATCCTGAGACAGATTCACAGCTTTCCCAAGGAAACATTTCCAAGTGGGATCGATTTTTTTGCTGTTTTAAAACCAACATTAGCAAACGCGACTGCACGGTGCACAGATCTGTCAGATTTGTTCTCAGCTGCAATCCTGAAACGTGTCATTATCGTGTGCTGTGTGAGCAAAGCTGGGCCTGGCTGCCATGTGACTGAGCTCTAAATCAGTTTATGGGTAAAGTTCCTTCCCATCTTTCACTCCATCTTATCCTAATGAGCTCTTAACCTCTTAAAAATAAGTTACTGCCAGAGAGACTAAATACAGGGTATTAAAGTCTCCAAGTAAACCACAGCGATGAATGGCCCTGCTCAGGTAGCTCTGCTCCCCTTGAACACAACTCCTGCAGCTTGCAAGTGCACTGGAGAAAAATAATTTCTGCTGCATTCATTGTGAAACTCATCTGTGATTACAAGGTCGTGCTGTTTTTTAAAAATAAGTGTGGGAAATTATCACCTGAAAAATGTGCATTTCTCCTGGCAAAACTCCAGAGTTCCTGTACTTGCAGCCTCAGCATTTTGGTTCTGGATACCTTTTTAAAAATGAAAATATTACTCCATGCAAAGTGTCATAGAATATCCTGGGATGGAAGGGACCCACGAGGATCACCACAGTCTGGTACGAGTCTTTGGCACGGGATAATTGACTCAATCCCAGAACAACCCCTTTCACCAGGAACTTCTGCTGGAAGGACAGAAGTCTCCTGGAATATCACCCTGTTCGGGCTGAGAGTGTTCCAGGTCTCTCCAGAATGCACCTGAGCACACGCAGAGGATGCCACAGGCATTGGGATCTGGTCCCTGCTGGGATCCATGAACACATTCCATGGGCAGCAGCCCCTCCCTCACTGGAACTGAAGCTGCCACCACTCACACACTCAGCCAGAGTGGCAGCACATTTTATATAAAATAATTATACCGTTTAATCCCCTCATATCCCTGGATAAAGCTGCTGTTTGAGGAGCCCAGGAGCAGCCTATGGAGCAGAGGCTTTGCTGGATTTGTGCCATTCCAGAAACAGCATTTTGAGCACAACTTTTGGGTACAACATTTGAGCAGAGATAGGGAAAACAAGATGTGGAATTCTGGACTTCCTTAGCAAGGATGCTCCAAGGCTGGAACTCCTCTGCTCTGGAGCCGGGCTGGGAGAGCTGGGGGTGCTCACCTGGAGAAGGGGAGGATCCAGGGAGAGCTCCGAGCCCCTGGCAGGGCCTGGAGGGGCTCCAGGAGAGCTGGAGAGGGATGGGGACAAGGCAGGGAGGGACAGGACACAGGGAATGGCTCCCACTGCCAGAGGGCAGCGATGGATGGGAGATTGGGAAGGAATTCCTGGCTGGGAGGGAGGGCAGGCCCTGGCACAGGTGCCCAGAGCAGCTGTGGCTGCCCCTGGATCCCTGGAAGCGTCCAAGGCCAGGCTGGATGAGACCTGGAGCAACCTGGGACAGTGGAAAGTCTCCTTGCCCATGGCAGGGGTTGGCACTGGGTGATCCTTAAGGTCCCTTCCAACCCAAACCCTTCCATGATTTCATGACACCAAAACAGGAGCTACTCCCATCCTGTGTGCATTTAATGAGATTGTGTCACTGAATTATTTGGGGAAAAAAAAAAAAAAAAGATAAGAAGACGTTAGAATTTCCTTTTAAAATCCCCACTTTCTTGTGCTTCACAGCTGGCCCATAATTCAAGCTGGGAACTGAAAGAAGTCAGGGATGTACAAACTGTCTCCCACAGCCTGCCTGCTCAGGAAACTCACTGTCATGTGGAATTAATTACTTTTTTTTTAAATACATATAATTTCAATCTCATGGTCCAGCATCTCTGATTCATGCTAATAAAGGTTGCACAAGAAGAGAACTGTGTAGAACAAAGGTTAATTGGAGGGTGAAATCCCCTTCCTAACGAAACCCAACTGGAAACCTGCTGGTTCCAGAGACAAATCCCTGCAGGACTCACTATTGATTTTTAATTCCTGATTGCCAGGTTTAGGAATTCAGTGCCTTCAGACAAGAGCAGGAGGAGGCAGAGAGGGGAAGCAAAGAGCTTTTCCAGCCCTGCAGCTCCTGGCCTGGGAATCTCCCGGGATGTTCCAGGCTAATTCCTCAATGTCACACAACAGGTTTGTGACACCTCCACCTTCTCCCCTTCAGCCCTGGAGTTTTCAGGCAATGCCAAAAACCCCAAGATCAGAACTCAGGTCTCTGAGTGCCAACCTTGGGGATTTAGAGACCAGAGCCAGCTCTTGAACTCCCAAAGTAGGAGGCAGTTTTAAAAGAACACTTTTTAACTGCTGGGGTTTATATTTTCAGATTTTCTTTCATACCAGCGAGGGCTGGACGTGTCCTTTTGTGCCACAGCCCTGACCACTGTGGATTTGGGAAGTATCCCATATCTGACAAGAATCCCAACAGCATCAGGAGGTCTGGCAGCCACAAGATCGTGCTAAAAAAATAAATTAAATGAGAAAAAAAAGCAACAGAGAGGGAGAGGAAAGGATGGAAAAGCGATGGGAGAGTAACAAAATGGCATTTTCTAAGCATGAAGAATGATTACAGAGGTCAAAACTGAACTGCTGCAGGAGTTTCTGATTAAATCCTGCTTTGTTCCAAACTGCTGACGTGCAGAACTCCAAATGGTTTGGGGAAGGTATCAATCTGATAGGAGCTGCTCCTGCAGGGTCATTTGCTTACTTGCTTTACTCGAAACCTTGGCTCCTCGACAGCTGCTCAGATGGGCTATTGGGAAAGCCACATTCCCAGGCTCCCCAGAAACTGGGGATTAAAGGAAATTAATTATTGATACAAGTCTCTGCTCTGCATGTTTGCCTTATCAAATGATCTGTAGCTGTGCCTGTGGCATGGGAGGAGCACATCTGAGATCTTTTAATGATGCAAAAAGCTCCTTCAAGGGGCAGTCAAGGCGAGCAACGCTCCCGCTCTGGGCTCCCTTCCTGTAAAATGAGGGGAGAAATAAGGAGCGCAAACCTTATAGAGAAGTTTTAAAGAGTTAAAACTTCCCTGTTTCTATCAGCAAATCATTGGATTGGCTCTGCCTGCTCTGATGAGCGCTGACTTTGGGGGACAATGCGTTTGCATGGTGAAATCCAAATATCCTGGGCATTGGGGCTGGGATAGGCTGCGAAAACCAACTCCAGCTCCCTCCAGCTACTCCACTTCTGGCCTGGGATTTGGTGTCTGGAGTTGTGCTGCCTTCTCCTGCTCGGAGCAGGAGGCAGAGGGATGTGGGATCTAGGGACGTGGGATCAGGATCCAGGGACGTGGGATCAGGATCCTGGGATGTGGGATCAGGATCCTGGGATGTGGGATGCAAGGATGCAAGGATGCTCTGCACTGTGCACCGATGCCATTAGGTGGTGCTTGAAACAGAAGATTGCAAGAAAGAGAAACAAGAGCTGGTGTGCTGCCCAGGCAGCCTGCTCGAGAAATATTTTATTCGAGCAATTAAAAAATAAAAAAAAATTAAAAACACCAAGAAAAAGAGAGAGGGGGAAATTTTTTTTAATTTTTTTTTTTTTTTTAATAGAAGTCCATTCTAGGATTTTGTTTCCCATTTAAAAATCTGATTTCTAGGCACTGGCAGAGCTGAGTAATTAAATAAATAAATAGACAACTCTTCCTCCTGCCTGGAGCAGCTCTGCTCACTCACACACCCAAACACTCCCTTAAATCAGCCTCTGATATTTCTGTGCTCAGCCAAACCTGCTCATCATGCCTTAGATTTCCATCTCTCTTCCAAGGTTGATAACTTGATTTCCAGTAAGTTCAGAGTCCAAGACTGAAATACTACTTAATGCACCAGCTTGAAAACGGGTTTCCAGGAAAAATTGACCAAGGAACACGTCACTAGGAGCTGGGAAGAAGTCCTGATTCAGCTTGGAAAAGCAGAGCTCCCTCCCTTTCCCTTCTCTGGCAAACACCTCCAGGCAGCAGGGAGATATTTATATATTTACACATTTTCACAGCTTCCCTTCAGAGTTACATTCGTGGCAAATGGCCTGTGCTAAGCACTGACAAGGGTTCATCAATTAAATAATTGCATCCCATGAGATTTAGCAGCCACAAATAAATTTGTGCCTCCAATTCCGTGTAACCCCTCAGAGAACTCCTGACCTCCTACACCCTCCTAAGATCCAGGAGCTGGATCCTAGTGAGGCCCTTCCAACTCAGGATATTATTCCAGGATTCTATGAATAAGCAGTTCTTTTAGTTCTTTTTCTCCAGCTCCTTTATAATTTCAATTCTTTCATTATTCAATTATCATGAAATAGTGAATAATCATTCATTATTCCCATTCTCTGTGTCACCCTCGATTTTATAGCAACTATATAGTAACAACTCACAACTCACTTTAACACAGCAAAGGGCAGAGTGGCTGCAGATTAAAAAGAAATACAGAATTATAGGTCATGGAATCATTAAGGTTGGAACAGCTCTTAAGATCATCAAGCTCAACGGTTCTCCAGCACTGCCCCATGTCCCCAGGTGCCACAAATACATATTTTTTAAATATTTTTCAGGGATGGGGACTCCACCACTGCCCTGGGCAGCTGTGCCAGGCTTGGACAGCCTTTTCCATTGACAAATTTTGAATTTTCCCTAATATCTAATCTAAACTTCCTCTGGCACAACTTAAAGCCATTTCCTCTTCTCCTGTCACAGATAAGCTCCAGGAATTGTTTATGAAGATGCTTGCAAACCTAAAATTTGCTTATGTACTGCACAGAATAATTAAAATAGAAATACTTTGAGAAATTTGGGGCTTAGCAAAGGCAGAACTGCTTGTCATATTTGTGTGAGGACTCAGAGATCACAAATCCCTGGAAGAGAACAAAGCAGCATTCCCTCTTCTTCATGAGTTACTTGAAACACCAAGAGGTGGGAGGGAGGTGGACAAAATATATAAAGGGAGGCAGCTGATCCATTTTCAGGCCTCTCTCGTTCCTTTTAGGCTTTAGATTTCACATAAATATTTCTTTAAATGCGCACATCTCTGTACCAAAACTACCATTTGAGAAGCTTCCAAAACTTGGCTTTTAATTAAAGCCATGAAAGTATAATGCTCACACTGAATAAGTATCAAAAATAGAGACAAAACTGAGAAAATATGCAGGCATTTTTCTTGGGGTTTGTCAGGCACTGCAAAGACAATTAAGTTTCTTTTCTTCACTGTACATATAATACTCAGAAGTGAAAGCTTAATTAACTTGTCAGAAACTCTGGCATCTCTTTTCTTGAGCTGCTGAACCCACCTTCCCCAAAGACTTGAAGGGAAAATAAAAAAAAAAAAATTAAAAAAAAAAAAAGCCCTGAATGCTCTCTCTGAAATACCTGATCATGCATGACATTCCTGTCCTGTTCCACAGTTTGTCTGTCATTACCAGAGGGTTTTTTATCCATCTGGGTGAGCACACTCTGTTTCCATTTGTCTGGGAATGTCTCAGAGCTGTAACTGCTCCGAGACGATGGCCCCGGTGCCAGAGCGGTGGGAAGTGCTGGCACTAATTACAGTGCACACACATTCCTCAGGAAAATCCTGGAACTTGCACCAAAATGCCCTCAACCACCTGGATTTTCCTGCCAGTTCAAGGCCTTGAGCTCTGCTGGGAGTAGCAGACAAAGCAGTTGGGAAAGGAAAACTTTTATTTACCCTTCGACAGCAACTCCCCATCCCAGGGCGGATTTGAAACCAGGGGGATGTGACATTTGGGGACATGGGTTAGAGATGGCCCTGGCACAGCTGGGGGAACACTGGGCTCCATCTGAGAGGGCCTTTACAACCTTAGTGATCCCAGGATTCTACATCCCCGCTTTTCTGGGGAGACTGGGTGGGATTTAGGTGCAGGAAGAAGCAGCACCCCAAAAGGGAGGCGTGTTCCAGCCGCAGCAACGCCGACGCTGCTCCCTTCCCTGCTGGCTGGGCCCTGCTTTTTGCGGCTATTTCACATTTCTCCTCCTTGAGTCCAGGGGCAGACATGGCCAATAAATCCCTGTCAGCAGGCACTGCCTGGATTTGTGCTTGGAGCAGCTGGAGGAGCGACTCCAGGCCCTGCTTCCAAGAGTTTTGGGGAAAAGCAGGAGCGCACAGACCCTGCAGCACCTCCCGCCTTCCTCTGCCCCACACTGTGCTCCAGAGGACCTTCCTTTAACCAAGGTTAACCCAACAAACCTGATGCTACCACTTAAGCCTGGCAAGTACAAGAGGTGGCTTTCACATTTTTAGGGGATTTTTAATGCAGTTTTCCAAGCTGAGCTCACTTAAGTCTGAAAAATATTGTACTTTATCCTGCTGTAATCTCCTCTCCAGGATCTGCATGTTTAACCAAAGAGCAAAGGTCCAGGCGCCTCTGTGCATTCGTAATGACCCAGCATCTCCTCTTCAATAATGCACCATGGGCAGCCTTGAGCTCCTTCATTTTAAAAATGGATTAAAACTTCCAGACAGCACAAGGGAGCTGAAATTGGTGGGGTTTTTCCAAGGTGGTGCAGTCAAAGGGTAATTTTTCACCTCCCATATAAATCACCATTTTAATTCTGGGCTGACTTTGCTCCTCTGTTCCCAGGTTTTAGTGAACTCTGGCATTGGGTGTATGGATCTGGCTGGTCAACTGTAATTCCAAGCCCAAGCAATCCTACATTAAATGTCCTGTTGCAAAACCCTCGTCTCTTCTGACAGATATTAAAACCAAACACACACAGTTCTTAACCACTCCACACATATTCATGCTTCAGGTCCTTTTTTTCTTTTTTCCTTTAAAAATAAAAATAAATTTATATTTCAGAATTCTCCATAGACTCACACAGACCCAACATGAGAGCTTTCAGAGAAATTCTCGCCATACAAAAGGGAGCTTTTCTGCAATGCATCATTTTCTCACCAGACCTCTCTGGGCACTGCTGGGGCAGTGGAGAGCAGAGCTTGCAGGGCAAGCTTCTGGCTTGGAGAACACCTGGAATAAGCCTCTGTCTGTTATTTTGTCGCTACAATGAATGATAATTCTTTGGTTTGATAGGCGGCAGCTCTCAGAAAATGCCTGGTTCAGGTGTCCCCACACCAGGACAGGAGCTCCCGCAGCCGATGAGCGCTGGCCGCGTGTCTGTATTTATTAGCTTAAACCAAAGCCAGGCAATGGGATGGGCTTAGAGCCGGGAGAATCAGTGGGAATAAAACACACCTTGAAGGTTTTCCAGGAAAAGGTGATGCCTTGGGAAGGCTGGCCTGGAACAGAGACTGGGCAGAGCTGGAGAATAAAGCAGGGATTTATTGAAAGGCCTCCAGGATCCACCTTGGGGAGGACAAGAGCCTGGCCAGGGCTACACCCAAGGTGGACCCAAAATGGTCACAAAATGGCTGAGTGGTCATGAGATCTTACATTTTTATAAGTTTTGGTCCATTTGCATATTGGGGTTTAATTGTCCAATTACAGCTGCAGGCTGTGAGGTCCCATCCTTCTTGTTCCTCCCTCCAGCCCAGCCTTGTTTGTGCTTTTGGGCTGAAAGTTGTCCTTGGTGTGCAGCAGGAGAAGGATTTGTTTTGTGTCCCTGCTGTGTGCAGAGCTGAGTGACGCTGAGTGTGAGCTCAGAGCTGCACCCCTGGGCAGCGCAGAGCCTGAAATACACGGAAATAAAACTGAAGGCATCAAAGAGCAGCTCCTTCATCTCCCATGCACGAACTCCTGGGGTAAAACCCTGTATCTGCACCTTTACCATGTGCCCAGGGGCCCCCACCTTCCTAAACCCTCATTTTATCTGCTCTCTGCAAAACCTAAACCCACAAACAAGCTGGTTTCCCGTACGAACACAAACACGAAGCCCTGGATGCTTTTGGGGAATTTTCCCCCCACTCCCGGCAGCGTAGGGCAATAATCCTTCCCCCCACAACAGATTTAGATTAGCAATGGCAGCAGCATTAGGAGGGGCCTCTGGAGCAGGGGAACACGTGCTGGGAGTCTGGGCAGGGTGTTTACAACATCTGGTTTGCCGGTATTAGTGCTCCCTGTGGTTTGTAAGGGATAACAGGTCCTGCCTTTTCCCCGGGGCCACTGCTCTCCTCCCACCTCTGTCCCTCCCCTCTCTCTCTCCAGAGCCACAGAATCTTTAATTGTTTTGCTGCAGGTACGGGCCCGGCCATAAAATGCCCCAGCTGGGACACAATTAGTGCTCTGAAACACAGGAAAACCACATCTGGCAAACAAGCCAGGGAGCCCAGGGAGTGCTTTATTCCAAACTGAGTCTCCAAGGGGGAACAAATCTGTTCCTGAGCCTGGCTGAGCTTTGCAGTTGTGCTTTGGGCTCTCGTTTTTTGGGTAAAACAAACCCAAATCTCTCCCTTCCAAGCCGTTGCGTAAATCCTGCTCACATCAAGGCTGGCTCTGGTCCCACGCAGACCAATGCCAGCAACTGTGAGGTGTCTGTGGTCAGCGCCGAGGCTTTTCCAAGCAAGCCTGGAGGTGTTTGTTCATCAGAGCCCAAAGCTCCAGCCAGGCCTGCTGGAAACACAGGTTTCCTAACATCCAGCATGCCCAAAACATTGAAACTGCACCAAAGTAAACTTGGAAGTGGGGAGGGAAAAACGTCCACGGTTTGGTACAGAAATGAATTGTCCTGGAGTTGCTGCTTCGTATTTTGTGAAGATGGAGATTATTCTGCCTGTTACACCACTGGTAGCTTTAAATATATATTATATATATATTAATTTTTAATATAATTTATATATATATTTATATATATATATATATATATAGTAAAACTATCCTGTGTCTTCAGACCATCCAGCATGTGCTCCAACTTCAAAGGATATATTTGACCTGTAGTTTGGGGAAAAAAGGTAGAATCCAAAGGCTGAATACCAAAATGACAGACCTGTGTGACAAGGAGTTAACTTTCTCCTCACACTCAGAAATTCAGTCCCCAAGCCTTATAAATTCGGGTTCCGCACTTGGGATCTGCCGTCCCACTAACAGTGAAAGTACACACGCACCTAACCAGCAGCTTATTTGGGGTTAAAAAGAGTAGAAAAAGATCTGTCAATGGAAATAATTGATCCCTGAGTGCCCAGGGAATGCAGTCTGGTGATATTCACGATTCAGAGGAGGAACAGGAAGTTATTTATTAGAATGACGGAAACAAATGGGGCAAACAATTTCACCAGTTCAACTTTCAGGTTCGTGTGCTGGTAATTTTTAAGCTGTGTATAATTACGTGTGTGCAACACCTGTAAGCAGAATCACAGAATCATTTAATTGGGAAAAGCCTTTAAGTGCCTCTCCCAGGGCTGTGTAAAACCTGAAATCTCCTCTCATCTCCCTGGGGAAACACCACATTCATGTTCCATTCCCACATGAAACTTCCTATCAGAGCATTAAAACCATGCACCCCAGACTGGGGGCAAAAAAACTCAACAACAAACCTTCAAACCTCAGGATTATTGTAAAGAACCTGTTTTCATACACAAATAAATCATCATTTCAAATGCAATTAGCCATTTTAATTAATCTGAGCTATTATTTGTTGATGTGAGCAGCACGCTGGTGGCAGGAATGTGGTTAAGGAGCGCACAAAAAAAAGCTGGGATGTGATTTACAGCTTTCCCTGCTGGTATTGACACCAACAGGAAAGCCCCAGGAGAGCCAAAAGTCTAGAAATGCCTTTTGTCTTTTTTTTCTACCATTGTTTAACAGATAGGTCACTGAAATTCACCCCTATGGCTCAAGCAGTTACACTTTGCCTTTCTGGGGTTAATTGGAGCAGCAGAAATCTTGCAAAATACACCAGGAAATTTCTAAAAATCTCGGTGACTCATACATTTTGACCTGTTCCTTTTCATTTACTGATTCATTACAAATATCAGGGGGGAAAAAGTGGACGGGGATGGTTTTGGGCAGCAAAGAAATAGTTTCAAGACGAGTTTAATGAAACTTTGAAGTGCTGAGTGTACCTAAGTACTGTGAAATGCTGGTGAGAAGAGGTTTGTCTCCCACAGAATTTGGTACAAAACGTGTATAAATATACATATATTTGTGGTTTGTCTCTTAAAATTAGTCCTGTACAAAGTAAATAACAGCATCAAGGTCCACCAGCCACTGTATTTACATTTTGGTTTTTTTCTCTCTTATAAATAAATATATTGAATGGAAAGGTGCAAGAGAATAAACATGTTTTGTAAAAAAAAAAATTACCTATTCTGTTTCATTTTATCACCGTTGTTGTTAAAATGCTCTGATTTTTCAGGACTTTTTATTTTTCTTTCTTCTGAGGCGAGGTTGAAAACCTTTTGGTCAAAGTTTGGACTTGAAGATCACAGAAGTCTTTTCCAACCTGATGATTTCGAGGTTCGATTCCATTTGTGCTGGGCAGGAGGGAAGGGAGGCGAACTTGCAGAGATCTAGTAAAGAAATACCTGTGCAAGCTGTGTCTTTTCTCCCAGATAAAACCCTTTTGACCGATTTGGGGGAAATAAAGATTCCAAGCATCATGAACTGTATGGATAAATAAAGATATGGCTCGCATTTGTCTAGAAAACATGTTGCAAAAGGCACTTCAGATGCAATCCAAGTGCTGAGGGAACACCAGCAGTTTATGTTTGTTATTTCAGAAAATTCTCAATGAAAGTGTCAGTTCCAAGAGGAGGCTGAAGAAATCTGCTCCAGACTCCCAGGGATGACTGAACCAACAGTCTTTAATTGAATCTCAAGCGGCTGCGAGCGCGTTTCGCTCAGCACCCCGTTCCACAGAGATCCAGTTGGATATAGGTAATAAGATTACTCCTGGGTTGCTGCCTGGAGCCTGGAAAACGCTGCCAAGAGGGAATATGCAACATGTTGTGGGGTTAAGGAAGCCTAACACGGTGCCAACATCACACTGTGACATTGCCTGCGGAGTGTGAAAGGATTATATCCTGTCTTAACATACCATTTCCCCCATGCCAGAAAATGGGAAAGGCTCTAATCACCGAGCAAGCATGCGAGGCACTAAATATAAACCCAAACCCCTCTCTGCTGCGGCAGGATCAAGTTTCCCTTCAGAGCAGCCCTGCTCCCAGCAGTGTCTCTGAAATTTGGGGCTGGAGGTTCTCATATTTATGGCATCTTGGTAATTTCCAGATGAAATCAGACTAGAAGGAGAGAAGCAGAGGGTTGGCGTTGGGTTTTTTTTTTTAATACGAGCCGTGCAAACTTACTCCGGGTCTGGATTCCCTCCAAGTCACGCATTACTAAACAACAAAGATTTGGCAGTCAGATTTTTTACAGCTAATTTTTTTTTTTTTTTTTCATTCTGGCTGCCTGAGTCAGAACTGAATCCTAACTCTGCTCGCCTTCATATGTACTGGGTCTGCAGCAGGAAAAGTAGGTCAGGAAAGATAAAAACAAGTGAAACCAGGACAAAGCTGTGGCCTTACCAAAGTAAAGGGCAAAGCAGGAATTTTACCAGGGCAGGAAACTCTGGTGATGCACAAGGACTGGATGGCACGAAAGCAGCTTGAGCGAGTTACAGTGAGGCCACTTTGATGCATTCCAGTGTGGAATCCTGGAGGCATTTAGGTCATGAAACACCTCTAAGATCATTGAGTCCAACCAAAAAACCAGCCTGGACAAGGCTAACACTGATCCACGTCCCCAGGTGCCACATCCACACGGCTTTGAAATCCCTCCAGGGCTGGGGACTTCACCTCTGCCCTGGGCAGCTGTGCCAGGGCTGCACAGCCCTTTCCATGAAGGAATTTTCCTGAATATCCAAACATCCCTCTCTGGAGCAACCTGAGGCCATTTCCTCCTCCTTCTCCTGTTGCTTGTTCCCCAGGAGCAGAGCCCGACCCCCACCTGGGTACAACCTCCCTTCAGGAAGCTGGATGGTTAATTTTTTGGTTATACGGTTAAGCTGTTTGGTTAATTTTTTTATTTAGGGCACCTTCTTTTTCACTCTTAATTTCCAAGCAACCTTTTCAGCACATTCCTTTTTTGGTGTTTTTCCTGATTTTTTTCTGGAACCAACCGAATATAAGGCACTAAATTATTTTGTTCGCATTCAACTCCGCAAGTTTGAATCTCTTTTGAGTCTCTCAAAAGTTCTCTTCTACATTCTTCCCAAGGAGTAGGAAGACAGGGGCTGTTTTCTTCTTCGTGACCCATTGCAATTAAAAATTCAATGGCTTTGTACCTCGTTTGGGATTCTAAATCATAAGAGGATGCACATCGCGCTTGTGCCAATGGAGCTCCAACGGCACCAACAATTCCCACTCTTTTTGCACTGACACAAAACCTCCCTTCAGGGGGGTGTGGAGAGTGAGAAGGTCGGCACTGAGCCTCTTTAGTGGTGTCTTCACTTTTACAAACTTTGGATTTGGCACCTGTGGTCAATTAGAGCTGCTTTTCCCACCCCTCCAAGGGCTGATTCGCTGCCTCAGAGGGGCCTCATGACCTGTTGGAATTCTGGAAACTTAGATTTTGAGATTTTAGTGTATAGTAAGTCGAGATGGAGGACTTTGGGCATTGTCTGTGTCCTTCTTCTTCACCTTCTTCTTCCTTCTTCTTCATGGGTTTGGCTGGTTTTCTGTAATTGGTTGATGGAGCTCGCATTGCAGACTTCGAGCAGTTAGTTATTGCGTTTAAAGTGAAAATAATTTGGGTGGCATTTCATAATTGGACAGATTGTCCTTGAAAGAAACCTTGTAGAGACAGAGAGGTAAGCCATTTTACCTCGTTTCTCTAACTTGCTGGTTAGAGCTCACGCTTTGTGAGTCTGTAAACGGATAAGAAATAATAAACACCCGAGTCCGTACAGGAGCCCGTGTTTGCTGTGTATGCATCCCGACCTTGGCAGAGAGAGAAAGAAGCCAAAACCATCACAACGACCAACCACAGCTGAGGTGCCACGGCCCAGGGGGGCTCCAGCAGGTCCTGGAGGTTTGCTGAGGACCTGGGTGGCTCCTCAGGGGAGAGGAGATACGGCAGGAGCACTGCAGGGATTCCCCTGCAAGTGCAGGGCAGTGGGGCCGGGGGCTCACCACGCCAAAGCAATGGGAGCGCCACGTGGAAAACCATAACGGAGCAGAAGGAAACGGCAAGCTCTTTGAGGCTTTCCAACCTTGCATCGTGTAAAAAAAAAATAATCGTCATTAAAATGAGAGACTAAAAAAAAAAAGTGGATTTTTTTTTAAATGCTTTTTTACGCTGGTGAAAATATTTGGCCAGGGTACGTCATTCCCTGCATCTTGATTTGCTTAAAGTGTAAATGTGGTGACCTTTAAAAACTGGAGCAAAATGTGCTAGAGAGGTTTTATTGTTTTATTATAAAATGATTGAAAAATACAATTGGGAAGAAGAAAGGAGGCACCTTTTCTCTAAGTAACCATTAATGCTCATGCCCTTTAATTCTAGCCATAATTTAAATCTAGTTATAATTAAAGTCTTTAATTTTCTCCTTAAACCCATCTAATCAATGTTACACTTTCTCCTCTACTTTTTGTTTTCAAGAATTAATCAAATTAATGTTCCTCCTAAATCTGCACATTTGTACTCAGTTACGCTGTAGCTGCTTCTGATAACATCATTTCATTTCCATCTGACCTCTGATCAGGAAAACAATTTTAAATAATGCCAAGGCATATATATTACAGCCAAAAAAAAAAGAAAAACCAACCAAAAAAAACACCCCAAAAAACAACAACAAAAACAAACAAACAAAAAAACACCACAGGAAGAAAAGACCCTATCATAATTACAAACTAAAGATTTAAGACCTCCAGAATTGCACCAGTCGTTTTCCCATTTGTCAGTAAAACAAAGTAGTGTTACCAAATCAGACTTTAAAGGCAAGTTGAAATATCCTCAATAATTTACACTTCTTCCCAGAAAGATTTAAGTCACCCACAAGAGAAAGCCAAAAAAACCAAAGGCTGCAGCAGAACTTGGTGCCTGAAAAGGGAACCAGAAGGTCCTGTCTGGATGGAAGTGCAAAAGGCCAATTTATGAGCAGATAGTACAAACAAAATGAATATTGGTAATCTGAAAAGCCAAATATACACTAAGAGCTCTTTAATATCTTTGATATTCTACTGGTGACACTGGCTAGTAAACAAAAATGGGAACTTAAATTAATAACGACATCTCAGTGAAGGTTTCTTCAATCTTTTCTTAAGGAGGTTGTAGATATTTCTTAAGTGCAACTTCCTCATTTCCCCTGCTCAACACTTGCAACCCAACTTCTGCTCTGGTAACCAGAGTGAGGCACTTGCATGCATAAAGAGAAATCTGCAATTGCTAAATTGGGTCAGATTAACCCAGGTGCTGTTCTGTGGACCAAATCCAGATGAGATTTGGGATCTCTAGGTACTGACCCAAAAGATCATTATTTCTTGCTTCAGAAGAGGTTTTCCACATGTGTCAGCTGATCCAAGAGTAAATCCAGCAGGAACAGTCCTGCTCCCCTGCTCTCGCTCCAGCTCCATGTCCCCACCACATCCCTCCAGCCACCCTGACCCCTCCACAAGCCAGTTTGCTTCACTAAACTGGCAGTAACTTTACACAGCAAAAAAACCCCCCACATTTTCTACCAGCTCCTGTCCTCATGTACTGGGAGAAAGTGAGAAAAAAGACAATTTCCACACCAGCTGGAAAGAAGACATGGTAGGGATAAGTCTTTGGTGGCCCCTATAATTTACAGGTGTGTTCCCATCACATTTTCAAGAGTAGGTTTTTCTCGGTTTTTTTTTTTAAATCCTTGCAATGTAGCAAATCTGCTTGATATTGGGCTATTATTGGTTTCTGCTTCATTTTTTTTCTCAGCCTAAAAATAGAGTTGTTGGACCAGCTCTTGCCACCCGAGTGAAACTTCCTCTCTGCAGCCACCCCTGAAACAAAGCTCTTCTCTCTTCAGAGACAGAGGCAGCTAATCTTTGATCTGAGTGAAACCAAAAACTCAGGCCCTGAAATTCAAGCCAAACACAAACAATAAAGTCAGTAGTAATTGAAATATCAATTGCAACAACAGCTACTTGTAGTAACATTTCCCATTTTCACGGTCTTTTTACATCTGAAGTTCTACGGTTCTTTGCAGCAACCCTTCGAGACTATGAAGAACAGCCAGAGCCTTGTGCAAATTTCGGAAGCTCACAAGCGCACAGGATGCCACCAAATTCAAAATCTAATTTCAGATAGGAGCTGGAAGTGACTTTGGAACGAGAAACTCAGCGCTCACGCAAGTCATGCCAAGAAGATCAATAAGAACCACACATTGCTGAAGCTGTTCCCCCTTTATGCCCATTATTGCCACTGGCAGGTAGTCCTGGGATTTTGCTTTTCTTTCTGGGTGACGGAAGGAAGAGCACAGAAATGTGGCAGGAGTTAGGGATCCAGGAAAGAGCAGGTGTTTGATCGGGGACAGCTTTTGGGGGATGAGGGAAAGAAGTCATTCCCATGAGCAGGTGGTCCCTGGGGCCTGTCAAGTGACTGGATGGATGTGGCCGTGATTGACAGCTTCTGTGCTGGCTGTCAGGGGGGCTTGCTTCAGCGTCAGCAAGTTGCCAGGGACATATGGCAGCAAAGGGACAGCCAAATTTTAGGAGCACGTTGACAATGTAGGCTATAAAAATACCTTTTCTGGAACTTCTGGTGCCGGGAGGAGGCACAGGAGGGGAGCGGAGAGGGCAGGGTACCTGAGACCACCCTGATCACAGAGTGGAGCTCCCAGCAGAGCGAAGACAAGCTGGAGGTTCCCAGAGGGACTGTCCCAACCCCAGGGCAGGCACGCAGCCGCCTCCACCCCGCCGCGGGGCTGCGAGAGCCTCGTGCCGTGACCCGCCCCAGATAAGCCTGTTGCTACCAGGAAAAGAGAGGATGGCAGAGGATTTCCTGCTCTTCAGGAGCCTTGAGGAACCGGCTGGAAAACTCCACCTCAAAGGGCACGGGGCTCTGGCAGGGCTGTGGAAAAGCTGGTGGGGCAGAGCATCTATGTAGGACACAGCCCTGTAGGATANACACAGCACTGTAGTATACAACACCTCTGTAGGACACAGCCCTGTAGGACTCAGCCCTGTAGGATACAACACCTCTGTAGGACACAGCCCTGTAGGACTCAGCCCTGTAGGATACAACACCTCTGAAGGACACAGTTCCTCTGTAGAGGACAGGCCTATGTAGGACACAGCCCTGTGTAGGACTCAGCTCTGTAGGATACAACATCTCTGTAGGACACAGTTCCTCTATAGGGGACAGCCCTGTAGGACACAGCACCTGACTGGGACACGGCCCTATAGGACACAACCCTGTGTAGGACACAGCCCTATAGGACACAGCCCTATAGGACACAATCCTGTAGGATACAACACCTCTGTAGGACACAGCCCTATAGGACACGGCCCCATAGGACACAGCCCTAAAGGACACAGCCCTGCAGGACACAGCCCTGTAGGACACAATCCTGTAGGATACAACACCTCTGTAGGACACAGCCCTGTAGGACAGAGCCCTGTAGGGCACAGCCTCACCTCTGACCCACAGCACCGAGCAGAGGGCAGGACATCGCACTGAGCCCGCAGCCAAGGCCTGGGAGTCAACGTAGGGAAATCAGAGCAGTCCTGGCCCACAGCCAACCCCAGAGCAGCCCTGCACCAAAGCATCTGCCCCACACACTGAAAGTCCCAGGGAAGTGCAGGCCCACGGAGTTTCCTATTTCTTTTAATTAATAGAATTTGCCTCCAGGCCTTTTGGGAGTGTTCAAGGCAACCATTGTTGCTGGTGTTCCCACACTTTCCCTTCCCGCGCTGGTTCTCTGCTGCTGCAAAACTCAGAGACAACGACACAAAACAGCGTGAGTGAGTTCAAAACACTTCAGCAATGCCATCGTCTGTCCCTGGAGCTGCTGGGGCCCCCTCTCAGCCTCACCCTCAAAGCCTGAAAATGTCCCCACTGAGGCCAGCACTGAGCAAGCTGCTGGCACATGCAAATGCCTCTTCATGCAATTTATATTCTGCATAGGTTTTGAATGCTTTATCAATCTCGCCGGAGATAACATCCCAACAAACAAGAAACGGGTTTAATGATAAACCCTATCAGAAGATATTATCTTTCAGCTGTTAAATGCCTCGGTGTTTGGCCAAAGCAGATGGAGACAGACCAGAGATGTGCATTTGGAAATGGAAAGAAACACTGTGACAGTGGGCTGATTACAGTGATCTCAGTGGATGACTTGCATATGACTCTGACAACCCTGTGAATACACAGATTATCTTGCAGGGATGGATTATATATTATTACAGTCCATTAGGTCCATCTCCTAAGTCTCACCATTTTAATGGCACATTTAACATCATGCAAATATTGGGGGGAAATACTGGTTTTCTCTCACCTTTTGCAGCATTGTTGATCCCCACACTAAATTTATCCGAGACCGGTGCGAGAAATTGTGTATTTAAGTTAAATGAGACTCAACAATTCATTTCAGCAGCGCACAGACAGCAATCACACCACCCTACCAATAAAACCACTTAACACACGTGCTGGGATATTTCAGAGCACGGGAGCTGATGGAGGAGCAGCGGCTCAGCCACATCGATTTATTGCAATCCTTGAGGAACTGAGGGGTCTTTCCACCCTTAAACACTGATTAAAATATGAGCTATGAAGAAACAGCAGGAAGAGCCTCTCCAGGGACGAGCACCACAGCAAGGAGCACCACAGACAATGGGGAGCGAACCACCGAGTTTCTCCCCTACAGGGCGTTGTAAAAATATTTCTTCCAGCTTCTCTCTCCATGAGAAAGTCAGTGAAGTCCCCGAGTCTCTCCTGGTTTCTTGCCAAAGCCATATGAAAACACAATTGTTGCCTGATTTCAACATATAATGTGACACAGGCTTGATAAATACCGGGCTCAAGTTCATAGGCTTTAGAGAGATGTTTCATTGCATGTCTAAAGGGCTTGATCCCCTTCCAGCTGAAGTCAATGGACGTTCTCTCATTTACCACAGGATGAGGTCCCAACGCCTTGAAGGAATCCAGCCTTGCCGTTATAAAACCCAGTCTCTCGTGGCCAGAAATGTCTCAGGCTGTTGAAAAAGCCAGGCTGACAAAACACAAATCAGTCACTTGGTGCAAACCCACGTTACAGCCCAGCACAAACGAACTAATTCCATTTTGATCTCGTTTGCTTTTGTCTCTCTCCCTGCATTAAGCATTTTCACTACTAGGTTTTTTTATGTCTTGCAGCTGGATCTGCTGGGAAGTGCTGCAGGACACAAATTTAAGGCAGCAAAAGCCACTCTGAAGACAGGCTCAGGTACTGAGCACAGCAGCATCTCCTCAGTGGTTTGTATGTGATTGTTGAAGAAACAGCTTTAATGTTTAAAAACCAGATGCAACCTTGAACTGAAGCTCCCTTGAGCTCATTTAAGATTTTATTCTGTAATGTGAACCCATCGCTTTAAAGAAATAATTTTAAGCAAATATTTGCTGTGCGGTTCCTTATGAGGCTTCCTCCTAATGGGATGTAAAGAGCTTTTTCTCGTGGCTGTTGAACAGACCTGAAATTAGGACCACCAGAATATTGTTAAAAGTGGATCCACTTAAAATAAACATTTATGTTCCAAACTCTGACATTTTACTTCTGCCTTGTCTTGGAAATCACACCACAAAAAAGAACTTCTTTCCGGTAATAGAGACATAATCTGAACCTCAAAGAGTAAAAGTGCAGCGTCCAGATGTTGAAATGTCAGCACATCACACTTGGAAGATGCAGCAATACCAAATTCTGTTCCTTCTTTAATCAGAAGTCCAACAAACCCCCGAGTTTCTGATAACAAATTATATCCTTTGGGAGAAATCTCTTCCTCCTGCCACTATACAATCCATAAATTTGACAGGAAATCAATCAGTACCACTGCAAGAGCATTTTAAAGAAAATCCCTATTGAATTCTCGAGGAAACTAAAGAGAATACCAAAGAATCAGAAATTCCTACCCTGAGCTCCTTTGGAATGTACCACCTCCCAATGGTTTCTTTCCCAAATCAGAAACATCTTTGGAAATGAATCAGATATTTCTCACACATTAGCACTCTCTTCCCCCAGTAACAATAAGGACATTTCAGCATGACAGGGCTAAACTTTCCTTTTCTCAAACCCTGTAGATTCTCAGAGACCTCAAAAATGATGGCAAAAACAAGTTTTGGCCGCAGCATTTGGGGAGGTTGCAAGAATCAACACTTTTGAATTAATAACCAGGTCATCAGATCCTCTACTTGTGACGCACATGTTGATATCTTCCAAATTCCTGTCCTTCTTCGCCTTCAAAAAACACTGAGGGAATTGGGATTGTTCAGCCTGGAAAAAACAAGGATCTGGGGTGACCTAATTCTGGTCTTCCAGTACCTGAAGGGAGCTGACAAGGGGGAATGGCTTCCCACTGACAGAGAGTAGGTTTAGATGGGATGTGAGGATTAAATTCTTCCCTGTGAGGGTGGGGACGCCCTGGAAGAGTCCAAGGCCAGGTTGGACAGGGCTTGGAACACCCTGGGACAGTGGAAGGTGTCTCTGCCCATGGCATGGGGGGTCGGAACTGGGTGACCTTTAAGGTCCCTCCCAACCCAAACCATTCTGGGATTCCACAAAAAACAAAGGGAGCTCAAAACTCCCCTCACAATGGGACACTCAAATCCCTGGTGGTGGGAGGACTTTCTCTGCTTTTCCCTGTGCTGCCACGTGACAAAACCAGAGGAATGAAAGGAGAAAGGTTACGAGCAAAACCAGCTCTTCGGGATCACCCCTTCAACAGCAAGTGCTGCAGTCTGACCTTGCTGCCAAGACTTGGTGCTTTCCACGGCGAACGGCGGCATCGATAAGTTGTCAGAGTTTGTGGTTCAGGGTGCAGGGCTCTCCAGGTGTACCCACACATGGCGCAGATTCATCTCTGGTGAAACACATCTCGGATTAATCCCCAGGCAGAGGTGAAACCCCAAGGAAAGCTTCAGGGGACAAAGCCACCCCGTCCATCTCCAGCCCCCTGCTCCAGCCACTCACCCTCAGATGGACAACGCCGGGGTGACCTCCAGGAAGGTGCCAACAAGCTGTTGCTGACCAAACCTCCCCAAAAGCTCGGCTGTAGGGGGTGGAGAAGGGGGGGACCACAACCAGCTCCATCCGGAACGTCTGGAAAAAGAGAGTTACGGCATCCGAATCCCGCGGGGCCCGAGCCTGCCAGCGTGTGGGAGGACGTGCTCCAAGGATCCTCGAGCTGCTCCTCTCCCTTGCTGGCTTCCAGAGGGAGCCAGACATCCCTCTCCGACAAGCTGAGGCAGCTGGGCACACGGGGAAGCTGAAAACCTCCGAGATTTCAGAGTGTAGGGGGACGGCCAGGACAGTTTCATTACTTCCACAGCCGAGCTGATGATATTTTGGTCGTGCAGTTTTGGATTTAGGCACTGAAGTCTGCCTCACTGCTAAATCCTTTTTTGGATTTGGCCTTAAAACCTTATGTTCAGCAGCATTTGTTTTATCTTCGAGACTTAGAACACAAGGAGAATTTGGCTTGACTGTTTTCTTTCTTCATTCACACGAGGAATCCTGTGAATTCATGGGGATGGAAATATGATAATAATCTCTCCTTTAAATTCATCCCCGTTATGGGACACTGAGGCTGCACAGCCACGCAGAGCACAAGGGCAGAGCTTCGCAGTTCGGGATGTCAAATGTGCCTCCAGATTTCTTGGGTTTCACTGCAATATTGAACTAGACTTTTGGTAGCAGAATGTGAGCTCTTTTAAAAATAGTTTAGACAAGACATTTGGTAGAAAATGTTAAAGCATATTAACTAGTGAATAAAAACTAACACAGGAAAATGTACTTTCTAAGCTATGGAGCTGCTGCAGTCGTGGCTGTGTGAGACCTGTAACTCTGTCTGAAAAGATTTAAGCAAATTATACATAATGGGCCAGCAAATTTTATATAATGAGGCCATTTCTGTTCTGTTTTATAGTTTTCTTTTTAATTCACTGCATAAATGTAACAGAGCAGAAGTCGTTGCTATATGCTTATTTTATTTAAGTGTCTTTCAAAGAATAAAGAAATCAGACAAAAAAATGCATTTTTCACAGCAATTTGATCACAAATATTTACTGTCAGGGCTTTATTTAGTCTGCTGAAACAACAGACATGAAATTACGAGCACCTTGTTGATTAGAAGGCTTTTGTTCAAAGCTTTGGAGTAAAATAAGTAATTCTAAATGTGCAAGTGTTTGCATTTTGTCACTGTATATAAAAACACAGTTTTCTCCAGCAGGGAGCTGCAATCGGAGCACGCATCCAATTGTGGCTGTTACTCCACAAGAATCTTTACATTTTTACAAGGACAGGCAAGAATATACATTTTTAGTGAATTCAAATGATTTTTTTTGTTGTTGTTTTTAGAAAAACCGACAAGAGATTTTCACCGCAGCATAGCGGGACGAAACGGCTGCGGCACGTTCAGCACTTCCACAAAATACCTCAAATTGGCGTCCCCGAGACGCGTAAAGAGAGCGGAGAAAGGTAATTTGGGGATGAGTGGACAGAATCCTGCAGGAGATGGGGAGAGCTGAAGCAAGTTTCTGAAGCGCAGTGGAAAGTCTCCTCAGCAAAGTGACGCCGCACAAGAGGAGAAGCACCAGATGGCAAACTGGCAGAGCGCGCTCCTCTGCCAAAACGAGTGTGTCAGGAGAAGGAGAAAAAGTGGAATCAGACGAACGGAAGGAGATAAGGAGTGATTTGATTTGGAAGCACAGGAGCTGTCAGGAGATGAGGAGGAGTTTGGCTGAACTTTGTGGAAGTGAGAAGCTTCCTGCAAAGCAGGGCAACGAGTTTGTGCTCCCTCAGTGCAAGGGAGTGCTCTGCGTGCTCCCGAGGTGGGCTGAATGTGCTCAGAATCCCAAATTATGGCTCTAAGAGGGAGAGGAAGTTCTGCTTCAGAACGGGGTTAATTCACTCTGAGTGCTCTGAAAATCCTGGCTGAACCTGCGGCTCGGTTCAGGTGACGTTACCCAAACCTATCAAGCTAAGGAGCCACCAGTGGAAATAAATATTTCCCTGAATGCAGCAGGGATGTAAAATAAAGTATCAGTGAGGACAAGGATGGGCAATCCTGTGACAAGGGAACTAAATACTTTACTGTAAATATAAACCAGATCTTTCCCTGCCCTCGTTGCTGATCTCAATGCACGGGTTAGGTCTGGCACAGAGAACAAAATCATTGAGTTCAGCACAGGTTTTTCGGAGGTTCTGCATCAGTTCAGTTCGCAGGAGCCACACCAAGAGTCACCACCAACACCCCTTGTCCTCCCTCCTTCCCAGTCTCAACAGCCTCTGACAAATGCGAGCATTCACACACCCACTTTATCTCACAAAACAACCTCTTCCCCATATTAGATGGCACTGGGATTTAACAGACATATTAGTGGCCATAAGGGACATTTACAGACATGAATATGCATTAATATTAATAGTCTGGATATACATGGAGCTCAGAAACCAAAACAAACAGCCCAATGAGGTTTGCAGGAGGCACAGACTGAGGGTATCAAACAGCACAAAAATAATTAAATGATGGTCCACTCCTAAATTCTCAATTGCTTAAAATATGTATAAATGCAACATTTAGAAATCTTTCTCCTGTTTACATTTAGAGCCACAGAAAAACTGAATTGTTCAGGCTGGAAAAGCCCTTAAGATCATTGAGTCCAACTTAACCCAGCACTGTCAAGCCCGCCACTAACCCATGCCCTTAAGTGCCACAAAATTTATATTTTCTTATTCTTCCAAAGGGTGATTTATTCTAGCTGAAAGGTAGTTCAAGAAATTTTGTTGAAGAAATAGAAATTTCCCTTTTGAAACATCATGAGATGAAAAAACTGCCTTGTAATTGCATTCTGATGAAGAAGTCTGTTTAGAAAGGCGGTGAGAAGAATGGTGAAAGTGTAATTGAGAAGATTTAAACCAAATTTTAGCAGATGTTAGCAGAAATCATGTTTGAAACACAATAAATTTTCATTGCTGCTGTGTGTTACTACATATGCCTTATTAGAACAGGAATTCTTACCAAAAACTCTAATTTATGTTTCTGTGGTTCCGCTGTTTATTTTGGCTCACCTCACACTCTGTGCTCTCTCTAGACAGTCTTTGACCTTCTGGCCTTTGCCAGTGGCTTTTATTTCTTGCAGCAGCCCTTTGCTGGAGAAATTCATCCTTCCAGCCGCTCTCCAGCTCCTGGTGCTGCCTCCCTTTCCTGCCCAAACACTGCAGTGGCTCGGAGGGAGCTGCTCTCTGCCCTGCAGGCTCCAAGGAGGCCCTTCCCAAAGGGAATAAACACAGGAAAAAGACAATGGGAAGAATAAAGTCAAACAGTACTCAGCAAAAGCTCACTCCGGAGGAAAATCTCATTTCTGCCATGAGAAATGTGAGTAAAAACATTGTCTTACCATTGTGTCCATGGCTAAAACTCAGCTTAGAGGCACGGGATAAACGTTCCAAACCCGAGCTTCTGAGATTTATTCCTACAATTCCATTTATTGTGCTGCAACTGACAATTACAGAGCCACAACATCATGGGATCATCTGGGTTGGAAAATCCCTCCAGGATCATCGAGTCCCAGCTGTGCCTGGTCCCCACCTTGTCCCCAGCCCAGAGCACTGGGTGCCACATCCAGGCATTCCTTGGACACCTCCAGGGGTGGGGACCCCAAACCTCCCTGGGCAATTTGTCAATTTATCAGTTGAAACAGCAGGATCAAATCCTCACTAAAAACCATCCCAGTTTTCATGCTTTAAGAAACAACAAGCTCTGGTTGGTAGATAAATAATTAAAAATATACCTTATTTTTGGTCAAAATATACCTTATTTTTAGTTGTTCGTGGGAACTAATGTTTGTGCATCCCTATTAATTACTGATTTATAGCCCAAAAATCCTCAGCTCATTTAATACATGTAATTAACATTGTAATATTATTCCAAATTACATTTCACCTGGAAAACAACCCTGGGAGGCAACAGGGAATCTTTGGGATAAATACCAGGAGGTGCATCGCTGTGGCTCCTGCTTCCCTGAAATCATTAATGTCACCGAGTTTGAAGGTGGATCTTAGCTCAGAGGAGTTTTTAAAAGGTTTGCAAAACCTTCAGGTGTTTTTCTTAGCTCTGCTTCAGCCCATGCAAGTTCACACACAGGGAGTATCTGAGAGATCTAGAAGGGAAAACCTTTAATCAGGATTATTACAGATGACAGAGGAAAGATTTCTTTAATTAATGGTCCTTGCTGGCAACCTGTGCCACTGTAAAATTAGCTCCAAATTTGTTTCTGCCATGTTTATGGGCTCCAGTTCAAAAATCCGTGGAGTGTGGAGTGTTTTACAAGCTCCTGCAGCAGCACAGAAAAGCAGGTGGTTGGGCTCAGGGTGAGGAGGAAATAAATGCAACCATTTATCTAGAACAATTTGCAACCCACCGGGAGAGCTCAGATACCAAAGCAGGGACAATTTCAGGATATGCACGGAGCAGCACAGCTCCAGAGGGACTGGATCTGCGCAGAAATCTGCGGAATAATTCTGCTGCCAGGGAGAAGGGAAGGGGCTCTGCACGCCCCCAGCACTGCCAGGGCTGCAGCTCCACCGATTTACCTCTCACAATCCTCACTTGTCCTGCCAGGTTTTTCTCCAGCTCTCTGCTTTTGACATCGTTAATCAAGTCTGTCAGGAGCTCTGCAATAGTTAATTAACTAATTAATTGCTTTGCACGCCTAAGTGAAATGGCAAGCATTGCCAAGGTTGACTCTGTTTATCACAGAATCCCAGAGTGGGTTGGGTTGGGGGAGACCCTAAAGCTCATCCAGCCACCCCCGCCATGCCCAGGGACACTTTCCACCATCCCAGGCTGCTCCAAGCCCCGTCCAGCCTGGCCTTGGGCACTTCCAGGGATCCAGGAGCAGCCACAGCTTCTCTGGGCACCCTGTTCCCAGATCTCCAGAGCTGCCAAGGTTGTAGGGCAAAAAAGCACAGGTATTTTCCTGGTGACAGGTGCTGCCAGTCTTCCCATCACAGGCTGAACTTTTGTGGATTCAGGTTTTTCTGTTTCAAGCATCACAGACAGCCACCTGGAGCTCGTTCTCATGCTTTCCTCCAATATTCCATTTTCCCCCTACGAAATGAAGCACTTTTCCTGCTTCTAGTCTGCTTTGAAAAGCTAAATGTAGCCCACAACCCCCCTCCAACAAAGGTTCTCACACCCCTACAGCTCCTTTCCCTGCTGCACAGGTGTCTTCCCAAGGATTTCAGCCACCAGGACGGGCCCCCAGAGCGGCTGTTGGAGTCTGTAACTCCAGGAATCACCGGGTGCAGATGCAGGTGCAGCTGCAGAACCAGCAGGCACCACGCAGAAGTCCTTCAAGGCTGATAAAACATGCACTGCATCTGTTCCACACAAGGAAGAGGCACAGAGCGAGTTCGTTCCTCCAGGCACACGTACTCCTTTTTGCTGTTGGCTTGGAATCTTTATCCCACTTTTCCTTTTTTAAGTCCCACTGAACTCAAAATCCATTCCCACTGTTTGGTCTTCTAAGCAACTTAGTGAATAAATACAGGCAAATGGCAATGAGAAGGGTAAAGTCAAAAAGTGCTCAGCTGAAGCTCACTCCAGAGGAAAATCTCATTTCTGCCGTGAAAAATGTGAGTAAACATCCACTTATCAACTGGCTTTACGATCTTGTGTAACTTAGATCTGCTTCAGGGTGGATTGTTCTCAGACTACTTAAAATTCAATCCATGAGGTCTGGGGGCTACTCCGTGCTTTCTCCAAGGTGAAGCACCACATGGAAGTTGTGCTATTGGGTTTCCATTTGTTGTTTTTTTGGGGTTTTTTTCCAACAATGGAGCATTGCAGGTGAAATAGAGGCAGAATTTTTACGTATTTCCAGCCCCCTGGAAATGTCAACCATGGAGAATCCCTGCTTTGCTCATCTTTTGTGCTTGATAAGGAAAAGCTGAGGGTATTGGGATAACTCAGGCTGGAGAACAGAAGCTTTGGGGTGACCTAATTGTGGCCTTCCAGAACCTGAAGGAACCAACAGGAAAAATGGAGAAAAACTATTTACAAGGGCCTGGAGTGACAGGACCCAGGGAACGGCTTCCCACTGCCAGAGGGCAGGGAGAAACAGGATACTGGGAAGGAATTCCTGGCTGGGAGGGCGATGGGGCCTTGGCACAGGGTGCCCAGAGCAGCTGGGGCTGCCCCTGGATCCCTGGCAGTGCCCAAGGCCAGGCTGGACTGGGCTTGGAGCAGCCTGGGACAGTGGGAGGTGTGCCGGGGTGGCACTGGATAAGCTTTAAGTTCCCTTCCATCCCAAACCATTCTGGGATTTTTATCAGGCTCCTCTTCTTCAGAGCTGTCACCTTTCTGCTGTGCCTCGTTTGTTTAAATTCAAGCAGTTTCTGGGCACAGGATGAGATCAGGGAGCCACAACAGCAGGTTTGGACCTCACCATTTATAAGATTCTTCATCTTGGCCATGTCATTTCACCCCTATTCCTCATTTTATTCATCTCTGATCACCCAAGGAGCGATTCTGCATGGCAAACACAGCCAGGCAGCAGCACGTGGGAGGTAAAGGTTATTCCTCTGGGATTCTGCCCTAAGCAGAGAACAATATTTCTCTGTCACCAAAACCCCTCCCCAGGCTGCAGATTCCTTGCGTTCGGGGCCATGTTCCCCGAAGGGTATCACGGAAAAGTTCAGTGCACACAAACTCCACCAGGTTCATTAATATTTAGTCAGTTGAATGCCCTTAACACACCAGATGAACAAGTGGGTCATTGATCCAGCCTCGAGTGACTGCCTTGGCATAAGCAAACAACATTCAGGGCAGCACAATGAAATTTGGGGTGTGCTTGTAGGAACAAAGAAGGCAGCCCATATTTCTGGGGTGGGGGATTCCTAGGAAACAGCGACCCTGGGAACAGCCTGCCACGTCCCGTGGGCGTAGAGCTGAATAGGAGCTCCCAGAAAAGCCCATCCCTGGCTTTGGGAATGCGGGAGAAGAGAAGTGCCTTTGTCAAGCAGGGCTCTTTCCCACCATCAGGTCTGACCTGGCCGTGTCTCCTGCAGGAATTATACAGAGAAGACAATGAGCAGAATAAATGAGTCAAGAACAAGACTTGCATGTGGTTTGGGTTTTTTGGTTGTTTTTTTTTTTAAACCACCTTCTGGAGGCTATTCTTGTCACAGTAGAAAAAAAGTGCTTTCCTAATATATTATAAAATGAGCCTGGCAGACAAAGCATCATGGAAAGGAAGTAATGATATGATTTATCTAGAATTAGAAAGACTTAGACTCACACTTTTTTTCTATATCTTGAAGAATAACAGAGATTGGAATCAACAACCTGGATAAAATGAAGATAGCCCTGTGCTGTCTGTAATTTTTCTTATCCCTGGGATTTGCTTCACTTCTTCCTATTCAAAACCGTGCTATGGGCTTGAGATAAATGCTTTACTTCAATAAACTCAATTCTTTTTTCACTCAGGACTTCCATATAACCCTTTCTTTTCCTACCGCAGGATGAAAAAACATCTAGATTGTAGTTTGTGATTAACAGTTACTCAAATCTGAATATGTTTTTTCCTTTGAGGTGAGGAGCGAGGGTTTTTTCTGCATTGGGAAACAGACCAAGACCTCAGTGATTAAAATACAAGAACCCCAGGATTAAATATGTTCTACACACAGATTTATCTGCCAAACCTCTCTGCGCACACGTGCACACACTGACAACATCACTCAGCCTCACACCAGTGTGAACAAGTTTTGCAGCCAAGCCACATTCCATTAAAAGGAGTTAATTTTCTACAGCCCCACTCAGTGTCCCCCCCTTTAGGAATTTAGTTTTCAATTAAATCTGAGCACTTTGAGGGTTGTTTTTTTTTTTCAAAACCTTTTTCAAATCTCACAGCGGCCTCCTTCCCATGGCTTACAAGAAATGGCACATTTGGGGCCCTTGTCATGGTGATCTGAAACAAAATCTGCTGCTCTTTAGTGCCTTGGGTGGGGAAAGCAGGACCTGAGAGCCCAAATAATGTGCTCAGGGAATTTGGCAGGATGCAAAGATGTAGGAAAAGGCCAGCAGATGGAGGGGATGCAGGGCAACACTGGACATGGGGTCTGGTGGTTTCCACTTGATGTTGTTTTCAAACAAAATCTGCCGTTGGCTTTAAGCGCCCAGGATGTGAGCAGAGCACTTCTGAGTCCAGCACGGCAGGGAAAGAGCAGAGGAAAAAGGCAAGCACAACATCCAGCACACACTAAAGATTAAATATTGCTTCAGTTATTAATTATGTTTGGCACTTAAAGAGGAAAGGCACTTGGATCATTTCCTTAATTCTGGTAATACTCCAGTTATTACATTCTTATGTATTTATGTTTCAATTCAAGAGAGAAAAATTGTTTAAGAACTGAAGAAATCGCTTCAAAGGCTTGCAAAGATCGCTGACTTGGACTCACATGAGAGCACATCATTCGTCCAGCCCCTCATGAAAAATACTTTATGTACAAAACAAAACAAAAAGAAATTAAAAATTCCCTCAAGGAAACACATTGTTCAACTTTCAGAAAATAAAACACGTCCCTGGCGTTAAAAACCCAACATCTTTACTTGATGAAGCTCCGCTTGCGCTCTGCGGTAAAACCACAAAAACACTGCAGAGATCCCCGTTCATCCCCAAATTTCCGAGCTTCCCTGTGGGTCCCAAATTAATTTCTGCATGGAATCCCCCAGGTGAGGGTTTCCCCTTCTCCTGGGAGCGCTCCCTGCTCTCGGAGAGCTGTGGAATTCTTTGCCCCAGCTGCTGTGCAGACGCTCGGAGTCTGCTGTCTGCCCTGCGGTGAAAACGAATCACGGCCGCCCTGCTGGTCCCACGTTCCAACTGGGATTTTGCCATCTGTCCCTGTGTTTGCAGGGCTATTTCCATTTCCAGCTCATACCAAACAAATTCCACCTCCAGCACCAGGAGCACTTCAAAAGGGATCGTGTGGATGGGGGAACGTGCCTGGGAGTCGGGGGACCTGCATCTGTTCCCAGCTTTAAATCTTGTTTGGCATTCGAGGCTGCTGGATGGGGAGGGATCCGTGTCACCACATCCAACGGGGCCATAAAATTCCCAAATTCCCTCACTCCACGCTTTTCCCGGCTATTAGCGCCCGACTCTAGGCTGAGGTGTGTTAAATTGTGACAGACAGGTCACGGCTCTCTGTGGTAGGGTGAAAGTCTAATGAAAATATGCTGATCTGAAACGCCTTTAGTTCCACGAATTTTTTAGTTAATTACGGCTGAAAATGGAGAATCTCTGAACATTCTACACACATTCTCTAAGTTCTCTAAGGGGTTTAGTGTGAAACAGGTTTCAAAAGTGGGATTTTTGTCCTTTTTTTCCCCTTTCCTAGAGCTCTCTCAGCAGTACTTCATCCCTAACCAGTGCCTGTGAACCTGGGCAGAGGAAAATTCAGCTTTTTTATATATATAAAAAGCAAACCAGAGGTTCATTTGACACATATTTAATCTCCCCAACCCTCACTGAAGGGGGAACCTCAGCCCTTGGTTGTTCCTCATCCTCCTCCCCCCAAAAGCAGAGCCTGTGCAGAGCTGCCAACTCTCATTCTTTTGGAATGAGACACTCTCATTTATTGTCTCAATTTCAATCTGCCCCAGGCCCAAAATAAAGGCAGTCACCATTGATTTCAGGAGGATATTTAGAAACATTCCAATTCTTTCTGAGCCAATTAGAGGACCAGAAATTGGCAACTCAATAAATTTCCTGCTGGGGATTTGGTTGTTGGACCAACACCTCCTGCTCCCTTCATCCAAACTTTCAGTTTTTGACAAAATAATACATAAAGGGGGGGGGCAGGGAGTGGAAAATGGGACAAAGGAAGCCCCTTGCCCTTCAGCAAACTTAAAAATGTCCCACCATGTAGCGGGAATGACCTAAACAATATAAAATTCTCCTGATTATATTTTGGAGCTATTTCCCCTTGGTCCTGCAACTTGTCAGGGAGAAAGAGCAGAACAAAATAATAAATTCAGCTACACCAGAGACACAACTTCTGCCCCTTGGAGCACTTTGATGCTCACACAAACAAGTGCAATGCAGATGCTTGGCTTTTCCACTTGCCAGCAAGCTCGGAGCAGATGGGATGGAAGGAGGATTCCAAAAGGGCTGCACATAAGGACAGAGATCCCCAGAGGTGCTAATAATCCTGATTTTCCTCTGTAAGATGCTGCGCCTCGGCTGTTTGATCAATAACTTCACATCTGAGCAACTTGTAAGATGCAAAGCATCTTCTGCTGCTGGGTTGTGTTTTTAAAAAAATACCACAAATAAAAGCACTGCCACAGCAGGACTGAGGAAAGATCTGTGCTGGAAGACAAAGTGAACTTTGAGAGAGCATCACCTAGGCAAAAAAAAAAGTCAAAAAAAGACAGGGAAATGAAAACAAAAATTTAAAAAGTAGAAGTGTTTTGAGAAGCAGCCCCAAATGGCCACGCCAGCACCAGCTGGGCGTGGAAATGTGGACACAAAGCACAAAAACTCACGTGGCTCCTTCACACACAGCCCATGCAGAAGCAAGGAAATAAAGGAGCTGTTTCAGATGTTGTTCAAGCACTATCAGCATTTTCTCTGCTATTTTAATCATGTTTACTACAGTAATGCCTGGAGAGCCAACCACGGAGAGACTCATTCGATTATATCGCAGCATAGTTAAGGCCCCGCTTATTTTCTAAGCAGATGCTGCTCATGATTTTCCTGCTCATATTTGATCATTTCTTCAAATAACAGCTATAACTGAGAAAAGAATTGAGAAAACATTCTGTGACAGATTTTCATGTTCTGGATTAACTGGAAAGCATAATCTGATCCTGGAGTCGTGCTGTCGAGGAGTGATTTGCCACATCACTTCCATCTAAGTGCTTTATTTCCTGCCTGGATGGGGGAGCAAACACTTTTAACTGGACGTAATCACATGTGGATGTGAGGCACTGCTGTGCCGGGGCTAAATTGCATTTTGCTGCTCGTGCCGCTGAGGCTTCTGTCCCAAGGACTCGCTTAAAATGCAGCACAGCTAAAGGAATGCAATCTCCCACCACGTTTTGGAAGGATTGGCACACATGGAGAGGGGTCAGGAGGGTGCTCAGGGCACCAGGTGGGTTCTGTATCAGGTCCACCTCTCCTGGATCTTTCGGGGATTTATTCAAACTAAACTCCACTGGTGGCAGTAGCAGAGAAGATCTGATTTCAACAGATGACAAACCCATTGCAGAAGAGTTGATACTGTGATTAAAATAGCTTTTAAAATCAACTAATTAATAATAATAAAAAAAAAAGCCAACCCAAAAATGAGCTTAAGATTTATGTTCCATCTTCCTCTGAGCTCTTTTCCTTTAGTGCATTAATCAAGCTAAAAGCAGGACAGGGATGGTTGTTTGCATAAGCCGAGTCAAATATATTTTAGCTGTTGCCGTTGAAAGCAAAAAGAATTATTTTGCAGGAACCGAAGCTCAAACATTATAATACATGCAAAAAAGGCAGCCCAATTAGATTCCTTTATCCCCAGCATATGGAAGAGAGGTACATGCTATGTACTAATGTCTCTGCAGAGCTATTTTGGGATCGTATGAGGCTGCAATCTGAGAGGAGTGGTGACAGATCCACAGGCACAACTGGGTTACATTCGTCAGGGAGAACTCCTCACAGCCAGGAACTTCACAGCAAGGAGCAGAAACTTCCCTAATGCCTGTATTCCCGAGATTTGCTGGAAAATCAGAGGGCAGGAGGAATGTCCAGTGGACAGCAAACTTCAGAGTGGGGAAGGGTGACCAGTTTGTTGACACTTCACAAACTGGGAGGTGACATCGGTGACAAATAATGATGACACATCCCTTTATCCCTTCACAGACTTTTTGCCTGGAAAGCTTTTATGTATTCAGGTTTAAATATTCAACTTTTGCTTGCATTAATGTCTCTGCTTTAGTCTAAACTTGGTTTAAACTTTAATCAGCAGGGAGAGCTGAGCACTGAGCCCTCTCAGCATTGGTGTTGCTTCCAACACTCGCTGCAGTTTGACAGTGCAGCAGGATAAATACCTGAGGGATGGATATTCCATTCACACAGGAGCAAACAGGTTCTTTCAGAGAGGCAGCTTCAAAGCCTGCTAAAAACCTGCAAAGAAATCCAAGTTCCTCCGAAAACAACGGCAAAATTCCCAGCAATTTCGACAGGGACAGGATTTCATTGTGGGGGCTGGAAATAGATGTTTGAGGTCTCCTCTAACCCAAACCATTCATGATTCCAGGATTCTCAGGTCCTGGAAATTCAGCAGAAAAACCCAGAGGCTGACCTATATAATCTGTGGCTGATAATCTGCAGGACAGACCTCATTTGGCTTTGGCAGTTTTGGTCTGGGTGGGGAGGAGAGGTCAGGATCAGTAGTGACAAGAAGAGGATTCCAAGTAGGAATGGGCTTGATGGTCTTTCCTTGATGATGGACACAGAGAGCATTTTACCTTGTTCTATATTATCCCTTTTCCTGGTTATCTTGGCAAAGACAGAACTTTCCCTGCTCCTTTGTCACTTTTTTCAGTCGGGGAAGCCACGGCCCATCGCAGGTCTCCACCTCTGCTTAGGAACACGTCAGGAAGCAAAATAACCAGATCCTATTTCATCCTTAAATGAAACGGGTTTAAATACATTGACGGAATGTCGTCCAGCTTGCAGGAGATTACGGGGAGGGGGAGAGGGGGAATATCTGCGGCTTGGGATGATCAAGTGACAGAGGGCTGAGAGCAGAGACCCCCATCCTTCCATGGCTCTGGGGACGCCCTCAGCCTCCTGCCCGCAGCAAGGGATGGGGCATGGGGCACCCACCCTGCCTCATGGACCCCAAACTCTGGGAGCAGGGACTGCTTACGGAACAGGGTCTGTCCCTCCCAGGGCAGCAGCTGCACCCCAGCACATTCCCCACATCCAGCGGGGTTCGACAGCCCAGGGACAAGGTTGTGGAGGGCAGAGGGAGGGAAGGTTTGGCAGGTACCGAGCACCCCCTGCTCAGCTGGGTTCAGTGTGGGATGGGAATAGGAGATTAAAGACATGGACAAATCAAACTGCACCACACTTCAGAAACAGTTTACAGACATAAATCCCATTTGCTTCTATTAAATAACTTGATAATTGTTCTGCCTTGAGAACTTCATTTCTGGGGAGCAGCCCCTACCAGCCCAGGTGCTCCACACTGCACCACGAGCCATTCTCAGATTTGTAAGCAAACTCTAAAAACAGTTCAAATGTGAATTGATGCTTCCTGTGTGAGCTCAGAGACTCAGAACTGCTCTTTTCCTTGTAAATGCGAACCCAGCTCTATCTGTTATTGATGCCAAGGAGTCGCTATCTGCGCATCCGTTTGATAAAAACATCACAACTTTAATTGCTAAATAATCTCGTACAAGGCAGGGTTATTCCGAGTGCCGAGTTCTCTCTCTCACTTCAGCTCCTCAGAGGGTACTTTCTGGAAGGATTTGCATGGCAGTCAAAGCATGCAAAAATTTATAAATACCAACACAGATGCCAACATGTCGGGAGAAATGTAGTTATAACATTTGAAAGCTAGGAAGAAATTAATGTTGATCCTGATTGGAACAGTCACTGTATTTGCAGTGTCTGTAGATTTTTTTTTTCCTTTTAAAAAACAACAACAACAACAACATCAACAACAACATAAATTCAGGGAGTAGAAAATCCTCCATGTCCCAAACTCCATTTCTTGGCCCCAGCATGACAGTGTTACAGGAAGAGGAGAACAGTTTATTTAAAACAGCTCCAGGATTTAAGGCTGAGCTGACATAACTAATTTTTCCATCCAAACATCGCCGGCTCCAACACAGGCATCAGCTCCAAATCAGCCATCCTGGAAGTTGGGCCCATGCAAAGAGCAGACAGAACTCACGTTCCTGCTGGTGGGATTGCACAAACCACCACAGGCTGAGGAAAAGCAGAGCCTCTCCCCAGGATCCTCTCCCCAAAACCTCGTGGTGTGCCTGTTCCAGACTTTAAATAATTCCCGGAGCACCTGAGGCTGCGGAAACTCCCTGGTGTATAAACAAAATCTGTCTGAGTGTGCAGGTGGAAGGAAAGGGAAATTTTCTGCACAGCAATGCTCTCAAAAGATTTAAAATACTTCGTGCCTACTACTTAATTAATTTCCTAACAGAGCACTTAGTGCTGGGGAGAGGGATGAAGGGATAAGGAGCGAAGCTACAGGATTTACTCACAGCCCAAGGCAAACTGTGAAGAGTCTCCTACGTGGTACAACAAAATCCAGCATCAGGCTGAAACAATCTCTTTTAGATGGGATTTGGGAAGGAACTGTTCCCTGGGAGGGCAGGGAGGCCCTGGCACAGGTGCCCAGAGCAGCTGTGGCTGCCCCTGGATCCCTGGAAGTGTCCAAGGCCAGGCTGGATGGGGCTTGGAGCTCCTTGGGATAGTGTCCCAAGGCAGGTGTCCCTGCCCATGGCACGGGATTGGAAATTAATGACTTTTAAAGTCCCCTTTCAACCCAAACCATCCAAGGATTCTACGAACTTTTATTTCAGCATTTCTAAACCCTTCCTCGTGTCGTTAGAGAACAGTTTGCCATGTTAAGAAAACTGCCTGTGGAGAAACAGAATAACACATCTGGGACAAGGAACGGGAATCCTGACCCCTAATTCCCTTCCCAGAGAGGTGAAGTTCTCCTCGTTGGCAGTGGGAATGCCCCCATTGGTGCTTGCTTTCTGCAAGAAAAAGGCAAATTTTACCCAGATCAGGGTAAAACCAGACAGATCCTGCCTCCCACAGCCATCACAACCACGGGGGGACAAGAGTTTGCCTTTCGTCATTAATTCAGTGCCGCTGCCTTTTTTCCTTCAGCTCAGTGCCACGCTCTGCAGGACGCAGTGGGAGCGGGGACAGCGGAGCCAGAGCAGTGTCAGGACACATTAGCCCTCGTCAGGGCTGCTCAGACTAAAGCCTTCAGGACTTTGTTTTGCTGGCAAAGGTGAAAACTTAGTTCAGCTCCTAATGACTTCTCATCCACCCAATAGAATCCCCTGAGTTAAACAGAAAAAAAAAAAAAGGCAAACATAAAAATTTAGGAGTTTTTTCGCTTTATCCATTTCATCTTTGCTGTCAATGCAGTCCCTCCACCATCTTAAACCCAGCTTTCATGATACGAGGTAAAGGTGACTCTGATGCACTGGATTAAAGAAAAAGCATCACAATCTCTCTGTTTTCAGTTTCGTGTGTGTTGGAAAACCTGTAAGTTTAGGTGTAAATACTTTAAAACCATTCTGATGAACAGATTTAGGTGACACATTATTCTGTGGGCAGGCTGAGACAGAGCCTCTGTTTTCTCTTTCATGTTAGGGAGAACTGTTAAAAAGGCTAATTTTTAAAAAAAAAATGCTGATAAACAGCTTAAATTAGATTTGATCTTAGCCAAACGTGGAGATCAGACCTTTGAAATAGGAATTGCCTTTATAATTTGCCCTGGGCTTCGGACAGCTCTGTGGGGATGGGGTTGGATGGGACATCAAGGCATGGAATCCAACAGCATCACAAGGGACAGTCCCAAGGGAGGCTGAAATGGGGTCCTGGGCCATAGGCAGGAGCTGGAGGGAACATGGCCCCTCTGGAAGTATTTTTTAAGAAAAATTTTTATGAAAACTAAAGTGCCTTTCTCTGGCTCCTGCCAGACTGTGGCTCTGGGCAGTCACTCAGCACTGAGCAGCCACCAAGAGCACGTCCAGCAGCGCAGTTTGTCCAAAACCATGACAATCTACAGGCCCTTCCTAAATGAAACAAGCAAATAAACCCAGGGATTTCTGATAAATGCATTCCAAAAGGCGTCCAGAAAGATCACAGCTTACACATTTTCACCAATGCATCAATTGCCGTGTTTAAATTTAAAATGCATGTGAAGTAATGGAGTCTACATCTTACTTTGAAGATGTGTCCAAACAGAAATGAACTTTGCTGTGCAATAGCAAGGGGTTATATATTGATTTTGGAGGCCAAGCTATGCATACTTCTCTACAAACGTCACATATTTCACAGAGGGCTTAATGCTATTTACATTTTATTAGAGACGGACAAATTGGTTTGGGCAAAACGTGCCAAAGCTGAAACAAATTCCAGGTCTGAAAAAGGTTTGGTTACTTCTTACCATGCACATTCCTTGCGTGTGTCTGATCCCAGGTGCTAATCCAGAGCAGTGAAATCCTGGGAAGGTCTCTGGTTGGATGACCTGAAGCAGGAAGCAGCAGGTCACAGAGCTCCGCTTGGTCCTGAGCCTGAGCTTCAGAGAGTGTTTGGGTCCAGATCCATTTCGGGGTGACAGCTCTGTCAACATCTTGAGCAAACACATCTTAGGAAGTGCTCGGCCCCTTCTGGCTGCCCTGGGAAGCTGAGTGACTTTGAAAAGGCAGCCAAAGTTTTGGGATCGTGTCCATGTCACAGAAGTTTGCGGCAGAGATCTGCTGGATGAAGTCCACCCTCATGATCGCACAGCGCTTCCCTTTAAAGAGCATCATCACACCCCGAAGCCACTGAACATTCACTCGCTGCCAAACACTCAAAGGCACACACTCAAACCCTAAAAAGGAATCAGAAAATCTCGCCACCCCGCTCGCTTCGTTTTCCCAAATGTTATTTTTTGATGGAACTCTTTGAAGCTCAGCTTTCCCTCGGAACATCCTGGAGGACTGAGGGTGTCAGAGCAGCACATCCACGTGTCTTATTGTCAGCTCCTGACTCTGAACCCAGAACTTTGGTTTAGCGCGGCCATGAAAGCCCTGCTATCCCCTAAATAAAGTTTCCATCTCAATAGTTCAAAGCCACGGTGCCATATGCTAAATGACACGAATAGCTTGTTCGTCTTTATAATTAACTTCAACTCTCTTGACTTGTCTGCCTGCTTGGTGGTGTTTGGCTGCTTCTCCCCAGCTTGGTGTGATCAGAACTGCGCAAATCTATCTGGAAATTTCTCCTTCACCAAGGTCATCCCCGCTCACCATCCAGCAGGAACAAAGCCCATGGCTCTGACCCCACTTGTTTTCCCTCCTCACTGAGAATTCTCTCCTTCCCTGACACCCTGGGTTTCATCTCCATAAGCCAGTCCATAATCCATTTCAATGGCTCTTCTCCTGAGTTATTTTTAATCTTTAAAAGCCCCATCAGTCTGTGGTGTCACAGGCAGCCTCTTGTTCCTTTGAAACAAGGACTGAAATAAAGCAGCTCTTCAATTCTTATGTTAATTGTTCATATTTGCAAAGACATTTGGGGGGCTTTATTAATTATTTATGGAGTTTTTCCCTTCCTCCCTTTCACTCCAGTGAAGCCACACACAAATATCCGATTTCTGCTTTTTACTCTTTCAAAGAATCACAGAATCCCAGCATGGTCTGGGTTGAAAGGAACCTTAAAGCCCCTCCAGTGACCCTGCCAAGGTGAGGAGTACCAGCCACTGTCCCAGGCTGACCCAAGCCCTGTCCAGCCTGACCCTGGACACTTCCAGGGATCCAGGGGCAGCCACAGCATATCTGGAAGTTCCAGCCTGGCCACGAATTCCTTCCCAATCTCCCATCCATCGCTGCCCTCTGGCAGTGGGAGCCATTCCCTGTGTCCTGTCCCTGCCTTGTTCCCATCCCTCTCCAGCTCTCCTGGAGCCCCTCCAGGCCCTGCCAGGGGCTCGGAGCTCTCCCTGGAGCCTTCTCCTCTCCAGGGGAACATTCCCAGCTCTCCCAGCCTGGCTCCAGAGGGGCTCCAGCCTTGGAGCAGCTCCATGGGCTCCTCTGGACTCTCTCCAGCAGCTCCAGGTCCTGCTGATGTTGGACTGAGATCTGGGTGCATCTCTCCTGTACCTGTCCTGTTTCACCTTCCTGCTGTCCCTGAGCTGCTGGGGAAGCCCAAGTTCTCCATCCCCCCACGCTCTGCCTTCAGCTCCTCCATGGATCAGCAGCAATTCTCTCAAAAACCATCAGTGTTTTTGAGCAACGCCATGTTTCTCATGGAAAAACCATGTTTTTCCTGCTTTATCTGCTCTTTGATCACGGGATACTCATGGACAAGGCAGTCCCCAAAACCATGGAATGAACAAAGGAAATAACCAGAACCGTGTTGGATTTAGCATTCCCTCCCTTCCCTTCAATTCTCTTAAGCTTTTTCACTGAAAATATCTATTTCCAAGACACAATCTTCCATTTTATCCCTTCCCTTCAATTCTCTTAAGCTTTTTCACTGAAAATATCTATTTCCAAGACACAATCTTCCATTTTATCATTTCCTTTGAATAAACTACATTCCTGGTTTTTTCTTGTTTTCTCCTCCCACTTTCCCTTATGTCCTCATTCCCCATTCCTGAACTTCCTCATCTTTTTAGCAGCAAATATGAGAAAAAGGGGGAAAAGAGGTGAAGTGGAGGCAAAACCAAACATTTGGAATATTTTCCCTTTAAAGGCACAAATATAAAGGCATTCTCCCCATTCAGCAAGAACAACAGAAGGAAAAGCAATTGAAAATATTCAAGAATTGTCACAATTTCCTCATTTTTAACCATCCCTAGAAAATAAACGGGAGCTATTCAGCCATGAGTACATTTCACTGAAGTGACACTTAACAATCCAAAAATATGGCATTTCATTTTGCATTTCTCTCTGAGCAGGAGATAATTTCATGTATGGCTGCTGCAACAGCTGCACTGGTCCCCAAAAATTCCTTGTTTGCGATGAAAAAGAGGGTTAATCATGCTGTATTCAGGTTTTGGGGGATGTTTTTTCCTTTGGTTTAAAGCCAGACTTCCACATTAAAAATATTACGAAAATTAATTTTCACAGACAAATGATATCCAAATTGGAAAGCCATTTTCTTGATCCATCTGAGGCCAAAGATGGATTCTGTTGCCACAAAACTGGAATCTGTTGCCTCCCACAGCTCAGGAATCACCTGGGAAGTGCTGGACACTGATAATTCCTGCTGACTCCATATTTGGAGGTTAAGGTCCAAGTTTAATCAATCCACTGAAAACAATGACTGGATCCAAATCCAGCTGCTGCTCTGCCAGGGAAAAGAATCATTTCACCTGTTCCACCGTGGGGTTTATAGAACATTAAATGCTCCTCTTGTTTCAGCCATTTTTGCCAGCAAAGGAGGGAAAACCAGGGAAAACCTCAATGCGGACACCGCATCTCACTGGCACAGCCTAGGAGGGACTTGTGGGGTGAATCATGGGATTATTGAGGTTGGAAAAGAACTTTTAGATCCTCTAATCCAACCATTATAAAAGATTTGTCAATTTAACCACTAAAATGGGCCATGTTTTCTTCTGGTTCTTGGATATGAGGTTAGCTGGAAGGGGCTGAGAAGGAGAACCCCACAACACCTCCCTTTGCCTGAAGAACCTCGAGGTTCATATCAAGGTCTCTTACAGAAAAGACAAAAAAAAAAAAAAGCTGCATTTCTAAATTAAAACAAAAAAAAAATCGCCTAAGTGAAGAAGCAAATATTCTATGTATTTCTTAATAAATTTTATGTGGTGTTAACACCAAACTCAGAGCAACAAGCAGCAAGGCAGAAAGGTTCAACACAATTTGCAACGTGTGTGCTGGAAAATATCTCCTTCAACTCTGAAAAACATTATCTTTTAATAGCACGAGAGATCAGCCATAAAGTTTCGCTTTAACCTTGTTTCCCTTTCATGCATTTTTTTATTTACTTAGATAATATTAAATATTTGATGTCATAAAATGTGTGCTTGACCTAACAGATCTTTAAATATCTCCCTTTTTTCTGACCGATATCTGTGTCTCTGTGTGCTGGCCAAGTTCAAACCCAGTCTAAACAACTTCCTGGCTTCACCACGCATTAAAACAGCTGCCAGCCCTGTGCTTTTTTGCTCTATTTCACAGTTCCAACTGCTCCAAAAGCATTAAATTTCCACTCATGTTTAGTAACAGGGATGTAAATACAAAGATGTTCCATAGTATGGAGACATCCCTATATTTTTTGGTCCCTTATTGTCTAAACACTTCTCTAAACAGAGCAATACATTCAATTTCCAGTAGAATATGACAGGAATGTGCATTATTTTTGAGTAAGGGTGTAACTTGACGTGATATTAAAGCAAAGATGGCTGCATGAAGATTATTTCCTGGAAATCAATATTCCATGGGGGAGAGCTGATGTCTCAAGTACATGGGAGAGTCATTGACTCCAGCTGCCTGTGACGTGGAAAATAGTCTGCATGGAGGCTGTTGGGGCTGGAAATAAAAGTACAGGAATATGGATTTTTATATGCATTATGGAGTTCACAATTCCAACACTCTGCTTGAGACAATCCCGGGAAATTAATGTCCTGTATACTGCACACATCATTGCAAATCTATTCCATAGAATCACGGGATCATTAGGGTTGGAAAAGAGCTCCAAGGTCATGGAGTCCTGGCTGTGCCCTTGTCCCAGCCTGTCCCCAGCCCCGAGCTCTGAGTGCCACCTCCAGGAGTTCCTGGGACACCCCCAGGGATGGGCACCCCAAACCTCCCTGGGCACTTCCCAGCCCTGAGCTCCCTTCCCATGGGGAAATTCCTGCTGCTGTCCCCCTGCCCTCCCCTGGCCCAGCCTGAGGCCGTTCCCTCTCCTCCTGTCCCCGTTCCCTGCAGCAGAACCCAAATCCCTCCTGGCTGTCCCCTCCTGGCAGGGAATTCCAGAGAGGGAAAAGATCCCTCTGGATCCTCCTTTTCTCCAGGCTGAGTCCCTTCCCAGATCCCTCAGGAATTCTCCAGCCCCTTCCCAGCTCTTTCAGAAATTCTCCAGCCCTTTCCCAGCTCCCTCAGGAATTCTCCAGCCCTTTCCCAGCTCCCTCAGCTGCTCCTGGGGCTCCATTCCCTTCCCCAGCAGTGTTCCCTTCCCTGCACCCGCTCAGAAGGAGCTGCAGGGTGACTTCTGCCTGATCTCCAGCCAAGGTTATGGATGCTCCACGTCCCTACTCTCCCTTGGAAGCCTGACAGAAGTTTCCACGCTGGGATTATCCAGCCCCTCTGCCCAACCTGGAGCTGTAAGGGGTTGTTGTGACCCAAAGGCAGGACCCAGCATTTGGCTGTTGTACCTCATCCCATGGCTCCAGCCTGCCTAGATCCCTCTGCAGAGCCTCCTGCCTTCCAGCAGCTCAACAACCCTGATGCCTTCAGTTCCAGCTTTCATATTTTCAGGCTCTGCGCTGCCCAGGGGTGCAGCTCTGAGCTCACACTCAGCGTCACTCAGCTCTGCACAGAGCAGGGACACAAAACAAATCCTTCTCCTGCTGCACACCAGGGACAACTTTCAGCCCAACAGCACAAACAAGGCTGGGCTGGAGGGAGGAACAAGAAGGATGGGACCTCACAGCCTGGAGCTGGAATTGGACAATTAAACCCCAATGTGCAAATGGACCAAAACTTATGGAAATGTAAGATCTCATGACCAATCAGCCATTTTGTGACCATTTTGGGTCCACCTTGGGTGTAGCCCTGGTCAGGCCCTGCCTGAGGTGTATCCTAGAGGCCTTTCAATAAATCCCTGCTTTACTCTCCAGCTCTGCCCAGTCTCTGCTCCAGGTCAGCCTTCCAAGGCATCACTCCCATCCATCTTGGTGTCGACAGCAAATTTCCTGAGGGTACCTGGATCCCCTCACCAATAAAGGCATGGAACAGGACTGGCCACCGACCCTGGGGGACACCCCTGGTGATGGGACACCAGCTGAATGTGGCACCACTCCCCGGGCCCGGCCAGCAGACGGTTCTCAGAGCGACCCCGTCCAAGCCTGGGCTGCAGCTTCTCCAGGAGATGCTGTGGGAGATGTGTCCAAGGCCATGCTCAAGTCCAGGTCACCCCCACAGCCTTTCCCTCCTCCACCAGCCGAGTCACCTGGCCATGGAAGGAGTCCATGAACGCTACTGCTTCATCAGCTGTATTTCCATAAGATATTGGTCATGTTTGTCAATATTATTTCCATGAGATGGGAGCCTAAAATAGAGCAGTGGGTGTAGGCAAATTCCCGGGATATTCTCCTCTTGCATCACACTCTGGAAGAGTGGATGAGGCAGGGCCGGGTCCCAGAGTCAGGAATGTGACAGAAAGGCCCAAGGCCAGCTCTGAATTACACACTAATTTTTTTTTTTTCTTTTTGTTAATTACAAACGTTTCTGTATTGGGAAAGTGGGACGCAGTTAATGTGTAATTAACTCCTTTGGGCAAGTCACAGCCCTCTGCTGAAAACTCCACCTCCTTTTATCTGATCCATCCACGCCCTTGAGTGCCTGCAACGCTGCATGGGATGCGTGGGATTGCTCTGATGGCAGGTTCCCNTCTCCAGGAGATGCTGTGGGAGATGTGTCCAAGGCCATGCTCAAGTCCAGGTCACCCCCACAGCCTTTCCCTCCTCCACCAGCCGAGTCACCTGGCCATGGAAGGAGTCCATGAACGCTACTGCTTCATCAGCTGTATTTCCATAAGATATTGGTCATGTTTGTCAATATTATTTCCATGAGATGGGAGCCTAAAATAGAGCAGTGGGTGTAGGCAAATTCCCGGGATATTCTCCTCTTGCATCACACTCTGGAAGAGTGGATGAGGCAGGGCCGGGTCCCAGAGTCAGGAATGTGACAGAAAGGCCCAAGGCCAGCTCTGAATTACACACTAATTTTTTTTTTTTCTTTTTGTTAATTACAAACGTTTCTGTATTGGGAAAGTGGGACGCAGTTAATGTGTAATTAACTCCTTTGGGCAAGTCACAGCCCTCTGCTGAAAACTCCACCTCCTTTTATCTGATCCATCCACGCCCTTGAGTGCCTGCAACGCTGCATGGGATGCGTGGGATTGCTCTGATGGCAGGTTCCCAACTTTACATAATGTAAACAAAACAGCTCCGTTCAGCAACTCCTTGCCTCCCCTGTAAAATTGCTTCAAGACCCAGGAGTGCAAGAAAAATCAAGCTGTGGCCTATAAGGCAGAGGAAAAGAAATTAAATCACATTTAAAAGACGGTCTCTGGGGGGAAGGCAACACCAAAGCGGAGCAAATTCCAAGAAAGGGATTTTATGCTGTTTAAAAAAACCCGACAAACTCAACCAGCTGAACCCAAAGCTCCCCAGTGCCAGGGGCAGTGCTGGGAAGTCTGAACCCACAACTGGTTCACCACCAGTGGAAATAACGTTTGTCCCTCGCTCTCCAGCTGAGCAGGAAATTACACTTGGGAATCTAAAAGTTTTTAAGATGCTTTAAAAGTGTAATTAGGTGTTCAGGATGCCAGGAAGGACCCTCCATGCGCAGAAATGGAGATTTGCAAAGGCAGAAGTCCAGAAATCCTGGGCACAAAGCTAATTTAATGTCTCCGTGGCAGCTCGGCATCTCCGGCACTGGGACAGCAGAGGTAATAACGAAATTCCAGTGAGGATCCCTCTGCTGAAGGGCTGAAAATGAGGGCCTTTGCAGGGGTACTCCCTGTGCTAAGCCAGGCTGGGTTTAATTAGTGAGGTGTTGAGGCACCTGAGTAGCAAAGACAGCCGCATCTCCTGGCTCTTCTCAGAGGCAAAACTGAGGGGATTCCCGTCCTTCCCCCCATTCCCAGCTAAAGCCGGGTGAAGCAGCTCCTTCCTCGTTAAACCAACCAAGAGCAGATGGCTGGAGCTGGCTTTGGGGACCCTGTGAGTGACAGCAGGTGGATATATTTGAAGAGCAGGTCCTGGGAGGGTGCAGGAGGACGGGAAGGTGTTGGAGTCCAGGGCATGTGGAAAACACCTCAGACTGCTCTGGGGGGTCTGAGACCCTGGCTGGGACTCCAGGAAAGCCTTGCCTTTGACCTTAGTCCATGGGAAAAACTTCCAACACTCATAAATTAATTAAAAAACAACAAAGATTTAAAATAGAATTAGTTTAGTTTGTCACAGGGTGAAAATTTGTAGTTTTGGGGTTTTAGGATGGAATTAGATCAGAGCAAGATGAAGAATTTTGGGCGGTGTCTCATCTTCTGCTGCTGCTGCTGCTGCTGCTCCTGCTGCTGCAGCTGTGAGGGTGGCACAGAGACACTGGCAGAATGAAATCGAGGTAGAAATTGCGTGTTTAGAATAGGTGACAGTAATTGGCACAAAACCATAAATATAGTACGTTTTTAGAGTTAATTGGATTAGAAATCTTTAAAACTACCTTGGACCCTCTGTCCCTGTGGCTGCTTTCCTTCAGTGCACTGAGACTGCTGTGAGGCCTTGAGATCAGAAATAGAATAAACACCTTTGGAGAGCAAGCCACAGGTTCCATCTCATTTTTTAAACCCTGGTACGGGACTCTGAGAGACAGAAAAACCCTGATTAGGGGAATGGCGGGGTAAATATCCCACCAGGAAGGATTCCGTGCAGCAGCTGGAGATGGTTTGGTGGGAAGGACACGGCGTTTCCTGCAAGCTGGAGCTGACTTGCTGCACTGAACCTCTCCCAGTCAGCGTGTGCACGGTCCTGCTGCTCTGATCCCAGCAGAAACACCTCCAAATGGATGGAACCCACAAATGGCAAAGGGAAATGTCCCCAGCTGATCGCTCCTCACGCAGGATCGCTCCCTGGGTACTCTTTCCATGTTTTCATGTCACCGCTTTGGCACTCTGAACATTTGTCTTTGGCACTTCAGATATTTCTGACTGCTTTCTCAGCCCCTAGTGCTGGAAGAATTATACCTAAAAAGTGAAGAGAAATTCATTTTTCCTTTCCTTTTTTAACTTTCCATAGTCTTGGCAGCAAACTGTGTCATGATGATGTTGGCAATAACATATTTGTGGCAGAAGGAAGAAAGAGAATCATAAAATATATGAAAGAAAAAGTTGACATTTTAATGAAATACCTTGTAACTTCTTGGAAAAAAGTTATTAAAATGCAGTCAGTTTATAGCTGTTTGTACAGATAGGAGGGGGAGGAGACTCGCTCCTGAAGCCTGTAATAAAAATCGCTTGTTACCCAAAAGTAATAGTGGTTAGCAATGGTTTTCAAAATTCATTACTGGAGAGAATTTCAGATTTGGGACATTCTGGGCTTTTCTGAGTGCTTGAAGATTGCTGGAACACGCCTGAGGTTTGGGAGAGCAGCCTGGCTTGCTCCTCAGAAGAAGGAGCAGAATGATGGAGCATCTCCTGTTCCCTCCCGACGGCTACCGGAGCTGGCACCCGCTGCTCACACAGCTCCAAATGAGAGAGTTAATCTCAAATGCTGCTCTGCCAGATCGTGGAATCACAGAATATCCTGAGCTGGAAGGGACCCAGGGGATCATCAAGCCCAGCTCCGATGGTTGCCAATATTCCCAGCCCCTGCGAAGGTTTTGCCTGCCTTTGGAGAAGGAAGGATGCAGCTCTGTGGACACTCAAGCCTGGGGATTCCTCCTGTTTGTCCTCCTTCCTTCCATCCATTGCTTCCAGCCTCTGGAGCCACACATCTCATTCTAGTATCTCATAAATCCCAGGAAGAGCCTCTTATTGCAAAGCACAGTGGCTCTGGCATCAGCTGCACCATCTGAGGATAACAGAGCATCCACACCTGGGTGTTTTCCACGGAAAAAGAACATTCCAAGCCACAGATTTATCAGGGAGTGAAAAGAAAGAGTGGAGCACTGGGGGAGCTTTACTCCCATCCTTTTTCCCTCTCAAATTGAGCTGTGTGTAAAAATCAAGTGCAAAGAGTGATCACTGAACTGTAAAATACTTGGGACAGTCACCAATTAATGTTCAAAGCAGGACCTCAGGACCTCCCTGTACCATAAAGGGATTTCCAGGCCCAGGCAAACCTGCTTGGTTTGGCGCCTCCTGTCTCGCCTTTCCAAAATGAATTACAGGTAAATCTTGGAAAAATTACACTTCCCATCAGTTTCAGCTACGGCTGTAGGAAGGACAGGTGTTGCATTTCTGGATGGATTCTGACTTCTTGATTTTATTCCAAACCAAACAAACTCCCTGCTGTGTTTAACCAGACTCCATGATGAAGAGCTGAGACATTTGTTATACAATTTGATATCATAAAGCAAAAAAAGAGTTTCAAATGGAAGAGTCCTTTCATGATTAGAATAGTAAGGACTGCAAAAATTCTGTAGAAATACAGTTTTTGACACAACTGGAATTTCTGCCCCTCTCCAGAATTAACCTTCAGCCTCTGCCCTTCCTTGCACCAGCACTCCCATTTGTGTAACACAGATGAGGAGCTGATGTGCTAAATGCAAACCTGACAGAAAACAGAGTGGAACATGCAATCCAAGAGGAGTTTGCAGCAGGATCTGACCTGACCCATCCCACAGCTCCTGGGCAGGCACGTGAGCCCAACCAGAGCTGCTCCCAGTGCCACTTCAGGCCACTCTCGTTATGTTTAATGAGCTTTGGTTTCAGCCCTGGCAGAGAGCCGGCAGCCTTTGCTGGCTCACACAATTACCAGGTTCTCTGGGTGTCCCACCAGGGCAGGACATGTCCAACCCCAGGCAGGAGAACTGGCTGTGACTCATGGACCAGCACTCCTCAGGAGTAGTAGTGTCCACACTAACCAGGACACAGGGCTGCTCCCTGAGAGCTCTGGGGCAGGGGACACTTCCCTGGTGGAGGAAAGGAGGGGCTGCAGGAGGTCTGGCTCTGTAGAAAGCTTTCTGCCTCCCCAGACAGGGTCTGGATTTGAAGTTCTGCGGGGCAGTGACTGTCCCTCACTGTGTATTTGCTCAGGGGTGAGGAGAAAACATCCCCAGCCTCACTTGGGATACCAGAGCTCCAGACGGGTCAGCTTCTGCCACGAGACTCTGATGTACAACCTAATCATGGAATGGTTTGGGTTAGAAGAGATTTTAGAGCTTATCTCATTCCAAACCCCCCGCCATGGGCAGGGACACCTCCCACTATCCCAGAGTGCTCCAAGCCCCGTCCAACCTGGCCTTGGATCCCTGCCAGGGATCCAGGGACAGCCACAACTTCTCTGGGCACCCTGTGCTTCAGTTTTATTATTTGGAAATAACAGTCCCAAAAATTATCCTTAAGGATTTCCAGGTATAATGCCTCTTCTACAACCAGACATACAAATACTCCACACTAGGATAAAATATCCTGTACACTGGAGCTGCAAAGTGCCCACCCAGCACGGATACACTTACGGGATTCTGGGGGTTGTGTTCCTGCCTGGAGCCGTAAAAGCAGAACAGAAATAGAGCACAAAAAGCAAAACTCTGATCAATTATTGGCCCTGCAGAATCCAGACTGCTTTGGCAGACCAGCTGAAAATCTCACAGCCTGGGAAAAGGCCTCGGTAACCAAATAAATTTTCTTTTATTGGCAGCTGCTGATATAGATTTCAAGCACTGGGCTGGATAGAGGGAATTTAAATGCACATTGACAATTAAAACTCTGGGTCACCACCACGCTGTACTAACGCCAGTTTGGGAAGGCTTATGTTAATTTTGTGTCATTTGTGTTCTGTTCAAGAACTTTGTTATTAATTATCGCACAAACTTCAGTTAATAATCAATTCATGCCACAATTATCGTATCAGTTCTACTGCCTAATTAAAAACTGGTGAGTGATTGGAATTCCAATCTGGTGATACAGGCATAGGTTGCAATCCTAAACAAAATACGAGTGTGAAGTTACTGAACAAAAGATTATCTAAGCTTTAATATCAACTGGCAAAACTCTTTCACTCTGGATCATTAACTTCCAGCCCTATTATTACATACAAATGCCCAATTTCTGCTAATTCCCAACGCTAATTCCTTTTAATCATTATTTTGTATACATTGTGTTAAGGCTTCTCACTTGTTTACATTTGCATAATTATAGCAATTGTCTTCTAAGCTTTACTCCGCTGAAATCATTCTAATTTGGGATTTAGCCCATTTTTAAAGATTAGTCGACTTCTGTAGAGCAACATATCCGGGCTCGGTGTTGCCTGGATCTTGTGTAAGTCAGAGCAAGCACAAGGAGCAGTTTGGAAGGCCCAGGAAAGGGACAAAGTGGAATATTCGCATGTAGTGTTCAGCAAAGGTGTGAGCACAGCATAGCAAAGAGAATTCCTCCAGGATACCCTTTCCTTTATGGACGTGGTAACCCTGGGAATATCACTCACAAAGCCCTGGACCAGCAGTTCTGGTGCCCCTGAGGAGCTACTCCTCTGAGGAGCTACTCCTTCCTCAGAGTCAAACATCTACATCCTCGGGAGTAGAACATCTACTCCTGCTCGGAAATCCTTTGGTGCTTTGCCCCTCTCTCCTCAGAGGACACCTTGAGCATTAGGTGCAGTTTTGGGCAGCCCATAGAAAGATGTTAAACTATCAGAGAGTGTCCGAAGGAGGGCAGTGAAGGTGATGAAGGGTCTGTGAGGGGCTGAGGGCACTGGATCTGTCCAGCTGGAGAAGAGGAACCTGAGGAGAGACTCGTACCCGTTACAGCTTCCAGGTGAGGGGAGGAGGAGGATGATCAGTGACAGGATCCAGGGAAGGCCTGGAGCCGTTCCAGGGAGGGTTAGGATGGGTTTCAGGGAATGGTTCTTCCCCAGAGGGTGCTGGCACTGCCCAGGGCACGGGCACAGCCCCAAGGCTGCCGGGGCTCCAGGAGAGTTTGGACAGCGCTGCCAGGGATTCCCGGGGGGGATTATTGGGGTGTCTGTGCAGGACTGGATGATCCTTGTGGTCCCTTCCAGCCCAGCATATTCTGATTTTCTTTCTTTTTTTTTGTGTTCCCACTAAAGCAGCTCCAGCCTGTAGCCATCCCCAGGCTCCAGCAGGGAACAGCAGCGAGGACTCATCTCTCTCCTCATCCACGGCCTTATCTTCCTTTAGTGCTCCTGTAATGCCTTGATCATCCATCAGCCTGACTGCTTCCCTGGCAAGCTTCCTGCCTCTGATCTGCTCAAAAAACTTTTTGTTAGTAGCTTTTCCACATCCAGTAAGTGCTCGGAATCTGCTTGGCTTCCCTTCCGCTTTTAAATTGAGAGGCTGCATTTTTTGCCTTTAAAAAAAACAACCAACCAACCAAACCAAACCTAATAACTCCTTTGTATGTCAGTTTATATTTTCTTTTTGGCATATCTTCCTGAAAATAATTATGTTGTGCATATTTGTGTTGAGTAGTAAAATAAGTCGTTGCCCTTAAAGCATCTAAGCCGCCTACAAACATATTCCCTTCTTAGCTGCTCCTTTAATTTCCTTTTAATTATCTTCCTCGTTATTAGGCAGTTCCTCTGTAGGTACATTGATTTTTAAATGTATTTTTTCCCCCTCCTACAAGGGTCCTCACTGTTGTTGTGACTACTCCAGGCTGGCTTTTTCTCACACTGGTTGGAGTGGATGAAGAACTGAAGTAACTGAGGAATTCTCCTTCCCTGTGCCAAGGGTTTTACTGCCACAAAGTGTTTGTGGAATGGAGCACCTGGCTGTGGCACTGTCAGCCTGAGCAGGATGACCCAACTCACCCTTCCTGGGCTTTTTATCATCCCTGGGGCTGTTCTGTCACCAGGACCTTGAATTCTCCCGTTGCTGGGAACTGATGTCTTGAGTTTTGACCATTACTTTCTCCCTATCATTTATTTCTACTTCGATTATTGTATTTCTGTTCTTGGACTTCCACAATGCTTCCAACTCAGGCTATTCCCTGATTCTCAGATTCTGTCCCCTGAGCTTTCACCATATTGTGAAAAGGGTGAAATGGTTTTTTGCTGGTCACATAAAAACACTCCCAGGGCTGGGGTTGATCACATTGTGTTTCCCCAGGTTTGTCACAAACATTTCACATTCTTAATGATTTCCAACCTGGGCTTCACCTGACTTTCTTCCAGAGCAAAATTTCCATGGCTTCTTCTTTCCAGGATGCTTTATCCTGAACTTTGCCCGTATCTCCTGGCTTCCTTTCACTTCACCCTCTTATCTGTGTAATTATTAGCGCTGGGAGAGCAGAGCTCCTCTCTGCTGTAGGTTATCTATATTTCAAAAGCTTCTCATCCCAATACCTACCAGAGCCTTTTTCTCTGCCTTCTGCCTCTCTCTCCCTGCCCTTTGAAGCGTTTCATCTCCCTTTCATGTGCTGCCAATCCAACTTTACTCCTTCCATACCTGTGTTCTGAAATATGCTGCAGTATGCACGCAGATGAGATAACCTGCAGCTTATTAAAAGCAGAGCTATCAAAAGACCATCAGCGGCGCTCAATAACGCAGGGCAGGGGCCCTTAAATTTTATGCAAAGGAGATAATAAGAAGTTGCTCCTCTGAGAAAAGGGATGAACTGATATTTGGGTTGTGATCTGCTCTGTGGAGGGGGCAATTTAGGATAAAAACACAACACAGAGCAATATCTTAAGGATGAATCCCCATCTTGTTGCCTAAAAATTCCTAGACACGTAAACAAGCATTTTCTCCATGATCACTCCTAGAAATAAGGGTCATATTTATAATCATTTAATAATATCATTTTCCCTTCCCATGCTGTAACAAATCGAAGCATTAAACTGTTTGATGTTTGTGCTTTTCCAAAATAAATTAAAAATGATTGCTGCCCATTTCGGCTACCTGTTTCTTGCCCAAACATCTGCTAGATGGTTTAGCCCATCAGAGATAGACCAAAAAATGAGGTTGTGTCCACTTAAGTTTTATTTTTTTTTTCTTATTTCAGGAGGGGAAGAGCAAAAAGGGGAATTAACTCTGCTGGCTGCCCTTGTCCAGAGTGAGTAAATCAAAACAAGGCTCTTCACAGCCCAGACAAACCCTGCATGTTCCCTCCATGTGTCACAACACCTTTTAAAGCAACTTTAAATGTAGGACCTCTGATCAGCATGATTTCAGTTATCTGGGACTCAGAGGCAGGGGAGAGGAAAAAAAAAAAA
>WBMY01015567.1:296728-321719 GCA_013397315.1 Donacobius atricapilla
AAAAAAAAAGAAAAAAAAAAAAGAGAGCGATAAGAAGACATCAGAATTTCCTTTTAAAATCCTCACTTTATTGTGCTAGGATATTTTATCCTGGCGTGGAGTTATATATGTCTCGTGTTCCATTGCTCTGGTTGTAGAAGAGGCATTATANTCCTCCCTAAGCACGTGGAAAAACATTTTCCTTCCTTGCTTTGTACCAAAAATATCCCAGAGCACCAAGGGCACCTCTGTTCCGCTAAAACTGGGAAATACTCTGCTGCCCTGTGAAACCCCCCAGAGCCAGGCAGGTCTGATTTCTCCTGCCCAAACCTGGCCATTGAGGGCCATTAAGGAGCCCTAATTGATCACTTCATCGCGGGCTGATAAACCCCAAAGGCTCCCATTCCTTCCAAGCAAACACACGATTCCCTCCGCGCTGCCGCGGAGCCAGCCCTTGACACAACGATTTACTGGCGGTGCCAGTCACTGTCTGGCTCTGGGACTGCCTGGGCATCCTCTCCTTCAAAGTGACTGATACCCCGCAGCACAACAAACAACTCCTCCAGACAAGGCAGAAAATATCTTGACAAGTTCAGTTCCTTTAACCCCTGCAGCCCCAGCACGGGACTTTCCCCAGGTTTTGCTGTAGAGCACAGGGGAAGGACAGCAGGGCCCCCAGTGCCTGGGAGCTGCCAGCTTGGGAACAGATGCTCTGGAAGTTGGGAAGCTGGGGAATTCGTTCAGAACAACAAAAATATAANGGAGGTCTTGCAGTGAAAGGACACAGGAAATGGCTTCGCACTGCCAGAGGGCAGGGTTTGGTGGGATATTGAGGAAAATTCTTCCCTGGGAGGGTGGAGAGGCCCTGGCACAAATTCCCAGAGCAGCTGTGGCTGCCCCTGGATCCCTGGCAGTGCCCAAGGCCAGGCTGGATGGGGCTTGGAGCAGCCTGGGATGGTGGAAAGTGTCCTTGCCCATGGCAGGGGGTGGCACTGGATAATTGTAAAGGCTCCTTTCAGCCCAAACATTTTGGTATTCCATGACAATTGCCTTCATCCAGCTCAGGCCTCAGCCTCCTGTCCCGTGGCTCCATCTCCAGTAGGATCCATTTATGGACAGAGCAGAGAGGAGGGAATTGCACTGGCCGTGTTTTGGGATCCTGGCCAGGCCCTGTCCAAAACAACCCGAGGTAACAACCAGCCTGTGTGGGTTTTGCAGAGTGTTGGAGCTTTGAATGGCAGTCTGTAGGGAAAACAATTACTTGGTGGAACAGAACTCTCCCCTCGTTTTCCTGGCCAGAGTTTGCACTTTTAAACCATCCCAGACATCCATGTACAACCAAAGGCATCAAAGCATAAACACCAACTGGATGAGCTTGCAGAGCATTTGGTTCCTAATTTTCATTTCCCTACCAGTGTTGGTAACTTTTTTTCATCCTGCCTAACCCTCACCTCTAATTTCCTGCCTCTGGGACTCTGAGATGCGCTAGAGCTGCAGGAGAAGTTGTGCTGAGTTCCACAATGCCTTGATCCCAGCTCTCCAGCTTCCCTCTGATATCCATTGGTAAAGCCAATGGAAGGTGCAGAGGGGCTGAACAGTGCCAGGGAAAGAAATCTTCTGCTAATTGGCTCCAGGCTGCAGCAGGGAAACCTTTCTAGATCTCCCTCTAGGCAAAGAGGAAAAAGGAATATGAGATCAAAACTGAGCTGAACATGTAGAAACTGGTGCTGTGGCTAATGCTGGAGGATGGCGGAGGTTCAGTCTGCGTTAGGAGAGAGATTCCAACCCCCTTTGAAATCTTTCAGTGGAAGCCTTCAGCTTTAGCCCATAAACACTGCCAGTGACAACCCACAGACAAGCCAGAAGATTAGGAGAACACGAGTAGGATAATTAATTTCACACAGACACCAAAGCTCTGCAAGAATTTAGAAAATTAATGATTTGTTCATGTTGATGTGGCCTCCTTCCCTTGCTCCAGTTTTCCCAAAACTTGGGAGTCAAACACACTTCTGTAAATCATTTTAAACAACAAGCTGCTGCAAACCAGGCACAGAAAAAAGTAAAAGAAGAACTGAGCAGGGGCCACAGAGGTGGATTTGGGAGGAATAATTAGAAGCATTTCAATTAAATACACATAGTGAAGCCAAGCAATACCTATGGGCAATATATCTGTCAACACACACGTGAAGGATGTAAACAGAAAGAATGGAAAGGAAAGATTTAGTGCAGCTCACTGGGCATAGCTGGGAGTGGTGTGATTAAATTAAGAAAGATAATTCAGGTTGAATTTGAAGAACAACTTCCTGACAGTGAGAGGTTTCAGCTTCAAACACGCTCCCAAGTAAGCAGCTAATCCCCACTCTTTAAAACATGACTGGGCAAGAGCCCTCGTACCTGCACAGGGGGGAACGGGGCAGCTTCTGCCAGAAGATGGATTAGGAAATGAAATAAGCCCTTAATTTCTTTAATGTCTGTGAATCTCCCAGTGGGGACAAGAAAACAGAGAGAAAAAGAGCCAGGTGGGAAGCAGAGAGGCAGAGCCGTCCTAAAGTCAGAGTTCACTGGATTTCTTGGAGAAAATAGTTTAGTGTTGATGTGAAAGAAATAAAAAGTGGTGCCTGGGTTGAAGCTCAGCGTAACCCTGGCAATTTATCATCGGAGAAGCACGGAATGGTTGAGGTTGGAAAAGCCTCTAAGATCAGTGAGTGCCACCATCCCACCATTCCCCAGCACTGCCAGGGCCACCACTGCCCCATGTCCCCAGGGGACACGTACATGGGTTCTGAGCAGCTCCGGGGATGGTCACCCCACCTCTTCCCTGGGCAGCTGTGCCAATGCCTGACCACTCTTTCCGTGAAGAAATGGCTCCCAGCGCCCAACCTAAACCTCCCCTGGCACAACCTGAGGCCGTTTCCTCTCATCCTGAGGGTATTGCTTCCCTCGAGGTTTCCAAGCAGCTCAGTCCATGGCAGCACCTCTCTGGTGTTACACGGATTTTCCTCTTAGCAGGCCTCAAACAAAGGGTTGAGCAGCACAACTTAGCAAAGACTCAGCCTCAGCCTCACCTTTCCAGAATCAATCCAGCAGGGATGTGTGGATCCCTCCTTCTGCCCTGCTCTGTTCCCCTCTCCATTCTCCAGTCAGCTTCTCCCCATCCCCTCCACCTTCTCCCCACCACCAGCTCAGCAAAAAAAAAAAAAATTAAAAAAAAAAAAAAAAGGATGAGACTTGCTAACTCTCATTATCCTGCTACACAAATTAAATCAACTAAGGAGAGGCAAACTGAAGAGCTTTGCCCAAGGTTACAATCATATTCAGAGGCAAAGCCAAGACTAGAGCTGGAATCCTGCTTTCTCCTGGAATGTTTAGACTGCAGCTCCTGCAGCAAATGCTTTCACACTTTATAGTGTTTACTAACTTCATAATGTCTGCTCACACACTGCTCTGCCTGCAGGAGCTACACCAGAGGGAATTTAATCAATGGGAAATAAATGTCATTATTAGAAATTGGGTAAGGCAGCACTTAAGGGATAGTCGGGCAGATTCTGTTGTTTCAGGAGAACGCCAACAGTTTTGGTATTGCTGTAAGGGTGAAAAAACCCACAGGGAGTATTCAGGCTTCACTTGGAAGATCCTGGAAGTGTAAATCGCCATCCGTCATCTTTACGGTGCATCGCATCACCTGAGGTATGAAGTAATCATCTAAAAATGCACTGCCTGACACGGCCATGGTTACAATCAATAACCTCTACGACTGGAGAATGTAAAGGAAAATCTTTTATTCTACTGATGTCTTGTTTTTGTACAAAGGGCTCCATTATCAGCGTGGCACAAGTGCAGAACTCACCTGATGAGGAGTGAAAAGCATCATTTCAGAAATAAAAGTGCACGGCTCAATAAATCTGTAAATCATCACCCCGGAGCTCTGATTGGCTCTGGATTAACTCTTGGAATATCAAAAATGCTTCGAAGTTCAGTGCTCTCCACGTCTGCACACAGTATTTGCCAAGTTGTTATTTAGAGATATGCATTCAAAAACATGGAAAAAGGGAAATCGATGCCACATTCCTGCACTACCAACCCAGGGATCTCAAGTCTCTGCTTGGAGATGATTCCAGCCAGCACAGCCTGGAAAAAATGGGAACTGCAAGGGCTGGAACAACTAATGCAGCAACTTAAACGCAGGGGTTTGTCTCTGCAATTCAGCTCGCACAGGCTGGAGCTGCTCCTCCAAGGGAGTCTCAGGAAGTGAGTTTGGAAGGGCACAAAACACCTCTTTAGCCACCCATTCCATGCAGGATCCCGGGGGCACCGTGGGCAAAGATCCAGCATTCCAGAGGTTCCTGACCAAATTGTCACAGGCTGGTTCTTAAGGGGAAAAAAGAAGGATTTTGGAATAGAAAAATCAGAAATTAACATAGAAATAGACACTATTAGATCACATGGAATAGAACAATTCGAAATTAATATAGAAAAATGTTCTCCACATAAGAGTAACACACAGGCACATCAGGCCTTGCACATAAGTTGAAACCACGTCTGAGTTATAAGCTGTATATTATATTTTATGCTATATTTTATATTATATTTATGTATATAGGGGTGAGTCCATGATGCATGAGTGCTGTTTTTTTAGGGAAGGGCCCTCCCCTGCTGCTTTTGGAGAACTGAGCCAGGCAGGAGGGGAGATGAGAAGGGTGGGGATGTGAGGCAGGACTGCACAGAGCATGAAACCACGGATTGGGGCTGGGATGTGAAGCTCTGGCTCTCCTTTTACCTTTTTTTATTTTTCTAAGGGTAAGAGGCACTTCACAGAATCATAGAATTGCTGAACAATGGATTATCCTGAGTGGGAATGGACCTACAAGGAAGGGACACCTCCCACCATCCCAGGTTGCTCCAAGCCCCATCCAACCTGGCCTGGAAATCATCATCCCAGGAATCTTCTGTCTCAGAATGGTGTTTCCCTCCTGTAACTTTTTCACACGTGATCTCTCTCTCTCTCTCTCTCTCAGCCTCATTCTTTTTTCACTCTTGCAAAATACTCCCAGCTTCAATTGCAGCGTTTGGAGCCAACACGTCTGGCTGGAGCTGCTCTGTCATTCAGAGTCTTATTATGCAAATAAAACATAGACAAGCTGTAAGTTCCAGTTGAATCCAAACACCCCGGAGCATCCAATAAATGGAGACGTCTAAAAAACAGAACTCCATGGATGACACACGTTTGTCATCCAGCTGAGAAATCTGAGATAGGAAGATGAATAAGAGCGAATTTACAAATGTCAAGAAGCTTCAGGATCCTTTCCCCCGTTTCTGTTGCTTCAGGGAAGAGTTGAGACCCAGGAATACAAAAAGCATCCCCTCATGGAATGGCAAGCTGTGTTTGCACTTCTTTCTTTCCCTGGAAGCTGATCTGGGGAACAAGGGGCTTCACTTGGGAGTTATTATCTTTGCAAATATTTCTTCCTAAATCAGAGATGAATAACTTCAACAGTTCTGTTCCAAACTACATTTCAGCTGCTTTACAAAAGGAAACAAAAAAATTTAACAAAAAAAAAAGAAGCGGGAGTTAAATATTAAACATTTTCTTAATGTCTTGAAAGACCATGGACTGAGGCCTGTGCTAGAATAACCAATATTTAAACAAAGAACGAAAGCCACAAAATATCAATTAACATTAATGGACAATGGAAGAGATTCTAATTAATAATTTAGCAAAAACCTGTTGTTAATATTGAAAATATTAACAAGGAAATTGCCAGTTTCTAATTGGCAATACTAACAAGGTCAAAAAGCCTACAACCAGCAAAAGACACTGGAATATGCCTGCCAATTTAAGGAAAAGCCCTGCTGAACTTCTGGATCTATTTGCCCTCTTTACAGAATTTCTACCATCGTAGCAGGGCTGAAATGGGTATTTAGAAGTGAAGCAATTAAAAGTTTGAAATGCAGCCTTTCCACACTGCAACAGGTTTGGAAATGGCTGGGATGTCTCACCAGTACAGACCAGTCCCTGAATCCCACCGGTTCCGGCCAGTCCAATTGATCCCAAGGGTGCTGTGGGCAACCAGGAGGCTCTCAGTGGGTAAGGAGTGGTGCTGAGAAGCGCTGGCTGCCATCAAGCGAGTGTTTACAGAGGTTTGCAGTTGCGTTTGGATCAAAGTCAGTGGATCCCAGGATGTGGCGGATGGAATATTTGTGCCTCATCCCAAGGCTGAACGGCAGCGGAGATGAGCACGGCAGGGCTGACCCAGGAGTACAGAAAGAATTCCTGCAGATTCAGGGATTTCTTTATCCCTAGGGTGTGTGGACTGTGGGATTGTGAGTGGCCACTCCGAAGGTCTCTCCAGCTGCCCCAGTCCCAGGGCTGTGGAGCTGCCAGGGCCCCCCAGGATCCCGGGTACTGGGGGGTTCATCCCCTCACAGGAGCCTCCCCCAGGGATCAAAACACCTCACTAAAAAAACTCCTCTCCTTTAGTTTGTCCCCGCTGCTCAGAATATCCTTCTAAATTATTAAAAACATGCAGAATCCCCAGTTCCATCCCCTCAGCTGCCACAATAAATCAGCAGAGCCCCGAGCGCCTCGGCTCAGTTTACAGCAGATGATAGCAGGGCTTTGTCTCCATTTCCTCCAGCGCCTGCGAGGCTGCTCCTGCTGGAAGAGTCGCAGGGCACCAATTAACCGAGGGAATTTTTTCACACATTTGCTGTCAGCGCTGTCACGTTTCCCCGGGTTATCCTTAGCTTCCTCCAGCTGCAAAATGAGGGCCGTAATATAAATGCAGAGGTGAGATAAAATCAGATTCTGAGATAATTTACCATCTCCAGTGGGTTTCCCACTGGAGCGAGGCTGCTGATATCCCCTCACCGGGGCTCGTGTGCATTTCACTGGCAGCAGTGACCTCAGGAACAGGTGGTGCTTTGGAGCATTACTGAAAACAAGTACCCATAATAATCATTTCAAAACAAAATTTATTTTTCTTTTTTTCCCAAGCAGATTCCAGCATGCAAAGAGGCAGAAAGGAAGTGTCTCGTATTTACTTCTACTGGAAAAGCGTGATGGGCTGGTCCTGACATCACTTTGTTTTGCAGAGGCTCAGCTTAGATATAATTACAGTGGCAAAGAGAGTTCCCCTCCCTCGGACGGGCGCCAGAGCAGTGCCAGGGAATTCAGGGATGCCTGCACTCAGCCAAAAAGGGTTTTATGGGTTACAGAGCAGCCTGAGCCTGCACCAGTGCGAGGGCTGAGGAGATCCCAAAAAGTGTCAGCACTGGGAATGCCTTCACACTCTTGCTTTGGAAGAGACCTAGGGATTTGTACTCATCCACGGAGCAGGATGGCTCATCACTCACTTGTTTTCCAAAAAAAAACAATAAAAAAAAAAACTAAATTTAAACAATCAGTGGCTGAGTAAAACTCTGTAGTAAAACTCTGCTCGTAGCAGCAGCAAGCGGCATTGCAACAAACATAAATTGTTGTTTTTGATGACAGCAGTTATAAGCAAATTTCATCAATTTAATCACTTTTAAGAAGGGGTAGACTGAAGAATGGGACTGAAACTGGCATTTCCTGGAGCATCCCAGGGAAGGCCATCCACAGCCCCCTCCAGAGAGGAGGATCCCCTCCCTTCCTTCTCTTTACACGGCATTCAGCCTCTTGCCCCAGGCAGCAAGAGCAAACGGCCTCAAGTTGCACCAAGAGAGGTTCAGATTGGATATCAGGGAAAATCCCTTCATGGAAAGGGCTGCCCAGCCCCGGCACAGCTGCCCAGGGCAGAGGTGGAGTGCCCATCCCTGGAGAGAGCTCAAAGCCGTGTGGATGTGGCGCTTGGGGACACGGGGCAGTGGTGGCCTTGGCCGGGCTGGGGGAAAGGTTGGACTGGATGGTCTTGGAGGGTTTTTCCATCCCAAACCATTCCACGTGCCCTTCCCTGCCTCTTCCCAGGAGCCACATGCTTTGGCATGACAGGGAACATTTATTACTCTGTGTTTGCACAGTCCCCAGCAAGCAGAGACCTCCTTCTGGACAAGCTGGAGGTTGTTGGAATAAAAGGATCATTAAGGAATTAGGACAGCATCAGAACTCAGCTGGGGGCTCACTGAGGTGTGGCTTCACGCTGGCATGCTTTGGTTTAGTATTAGATTGTCCCATTATCTTCACAGAATGTCAAATAAGGCCTTTGCGACAAAAATGTACCAAAAAGCTTGAGAAAAATGTGTGAAATGCTGAATAAAACTAATTTAAAATGTGAGGTTGAAAAAATTCTGATTCCACCACCATCTCATTTAATGAACTCGAAGCATTTCCCAAAGGCCCTGGTGAATTTTATCTCCCTGACATCCTCCAGCCACTAAAAACCCTCCCTGGGACTGACAAAACTCGAACCTCAGTGTATCCCAAATGGGCTTCTTGATGGTTTTGCCTATTGTGTAGAGGAGATCCCTGAGCTTTTAGGCTTTCTCTCTCTTTCATTATATTTTTTCCCCAAGAATGCTGACTTTCATGAATATTAAATCCCATTTCCCAAAAGCAGCTATTTATTGAGGCTGTTTGCCCTTTATTACCCGAAAAAGAGAAAGCTTGTATTTCTCCTCGCTGTGTAAAGATGCTTCCTAAGTAATCCAAGACGCTACTTTCATGTTTGTTCAATAAGTATTTCAAGATGTTGCTATTTTGATAATGTGCTGACTGAGGCATAATTCACAGCGATGCAAAGTTTAATAATATCTCCGAACTCTGATAGAAAACAAGCTCCAGCTCTGGTGCAAAGAGGTTTTCCCATTTGTTAGGTGAAGCGATCCAGAACCGCTGGCTCCCAACGTGGTTCCTGCCCCGACGCATTAAAGAAAATAAATCACAAAATTCCTGCCAGCACACACCTCCTGCAGGGGAGGAGGATGGAAGGACAATCCCCCGTGGAGAAGATCCCATCTCAGCCAATATTCGGCTGAAGAAGGAATTGCTCAAGACACCGTTCCACCCACGAATCCCTTCACCGATTAGTTCTCCATCAGGAAGGATTTTAACAAGGAATTCTGACCTGACCTCCACAAGGAAATGAAGGAAAGGACGAGAATCATGGATGACAATGTCATTTCCTGGGTTCCTCGGAGGCTGCACTCAGGAACCTTTGCCTTTCGCCGCCTGTTCTGGGGTTTGAACCTGCTGGAAATTTTCACACAATCCCAGAATGGTTTGGGCTGGCAGGACCTTAAAGCTCATCCCAGCTATAAAAGCTGGTCATCAACTTTGCTCTGTTTCCACAATCCCAGGGTTCTGCAAGCCCTCTCCAACCTCGCCTTGGACACTTCCAGGGATGGGAAATCCACAACCTCCTTTTGTTTGCTAACGAAAGATAGAAGGGATTTATCTGCCTTTAAATACCTGCCATTAAATGCACCCTAATAAAATATCCCCTATTGCTTCTGTTTCTGGGATTTTCAGAGCCTTCATGCATTTTTTCTCCCAGGCTGGTAGGAAGGTATCTCTCTCCACATTTAAAATACAACAAGCAGAAATTTGGGGAAATTGCCCCTTCCACAAAATCAGAACATTTGACAGACAAGATCCAATTTTTGCCGAGCACAAGCAGAACCCAGGAGGATTTCTGAAGGAAATCCTCATCTCCAACCATCTCCTACTGGAGGCTCCCCAGCCATCAGGCAGGATGGCAGAGACTCCTTTACTCTGTGTGAGAATAATCCAGATTTCCGCATCTGAGGCCGTTCCACAAGCAGAGCAAAACCCTCGGGGGATAAAGCGTAAAAACCCGTGTGACACCGGAATGTCTCACGGGCCCCGCCAGCATCACACACTTCCCAGCAGAAATCACACCAGGTCAGGGCACGGTAGGACAGGAATGGATTGACACCATGGAGCTGTCAGAAGAGAAAGAAGGCTTTAGTTCCAATCCCAGCAGTTCCTTTTAGAACACGCTGTGTAAAAAGGTCTGTTCTTGCTCCATGGCACTGACACTGCTCTCCATTGGGTCAGGAATAGGAAACACCCCCTGGGACAGTTGTTCTGGCAAAGGGAACACTGTTTGCTGAGCCTGTGCTGAGACACGCAGAGAGATGTTTTGGAAAGAGAAACTGTTGGCAGCTTTCCCTTGGGCAAGGAGCCGGCAATGGTCAGCGAGCTGAAATTCAGGCTCAGAAATGTCAAGCCCACAGGTCAGGGCGTGACTCCATCCTCCCCCTGCCCGAGCTGTGTCCCAGCGCGTGTGAGGAGCGCCGGGCCGGGGCAGGGGGGCTGCGGGAGGGACGCGGTGTTCCAGGCTCGGCGGTGCCGCTTTTGCCTCCCTGCTCCATCCAGGGAGCCCCATCTGTGCCTCGCAGTCCCATCTGTCAGGCGGAGATGATTCCTCCCGCGGCTCCTGGTGACGGTGGCTCCGTGCTCGGATCCGCAGGAAAGGCAGCATGGGGATGCGGAAGGAACGACGAAGGCGTTTCGAACACACGGCGATCTTTCCGCTCTGGAGATTTATTTCGCAGGATGCGTCCAGATTAAAAAAAAAAAAAAAAAACCAAAAACACAGAACAAAAATTGATTTGCTCGTAAGGTGAAGGTGGAGAGGAGAAATAAAGAGGTAAAACTCCAGTCTCGCTGCTTTCCTTGTTCCTGTCTGCAATTCATCTCATCCTGCTTTCAAGGGACTGGGATGTCTCGGCACCTACCCTCGGATTAAATGTTTTTCTTTGTGGGCAGGGAAATAAATCAGGATGGGCTTTACCTGCTGCTCCAGCACTTTTCTCCTCATTCCAATTGCCTCACCCTCCAACTGCCTTTTATCAATCTCACTAAAATCGAACTTAAATAAAACAGAACTTGAATAACTCCACAGAAGGAGCCTGTGGGAACTCTAGATGCTGAGAATTTTGGACTCTTTGTGCTGACAGGCACAGAACTTCAGGGAAGCACTGCATTTGACCTGAGGCCTTAAAACAGGCTTCCAAAAATTGAGTGATAGCACAGAAGCCGTGTGCGCGTGCTTTAGATAGTTTGGATAGCATTGTATGATCTCACAGGGTAAAAAACTTAGATTTAGGATTTTAGTGTATGGTAATATATGAGAACCAAGATGGAGAACTTTAAGTGTAGATTAGTTCTCTTTTTTGCACCTTCTTCACAGGGCTGAGTAGTTTTCTGTTATTAAGTGAACAAGGTCCTCATTGCAAATTTCAGGTAATCACAATTAAGTTAGAAACTGACTCGGACAACTCCTACTTAACTACGTGCAGGGCACTTTGCCTTACTAGCAGCAGGTACTACATCACCTGTAGGGTTACAAATCCAACTCACACACCAGAGGGGCTTTGCAGCTACTACAGATGCTGCCGTCAATGGAAGTATGGAAATCTGCATTGGACATTAGGAAAAATTTCACCTATGAAAGGGTGGTCAGGCGTTGGGACAGGTCGCTCAGAGAAGCGGTGGAGTCGTCACCCCTGGAAGTGTTGAAAAAATGTGTGGACGTGGCACTTGGGCACACGGGGCAGTGCTGGCCTTGGCAGTGCTGGGGGAATGGTTGGACTCGATGGTCTGAGAGGTCTTTTCCAACATGAACCGTTCCATGATTCTAATTTAGACAAGCAAAAAATCTTCTCCGTCGAAACACCTTTTTTTTTATTATTTTTATTTTATTTTAAACTCGTGGCATGTAATGGACCCTCTGTAAACTCCCAATTGTTCCATAATTACCTAAACATTCCAGTCTCTAACACTCCTCACCCAGGAGCCCTCAGGAGCTTCTCTATGGTACCAATCTCTCCCCAGCTGCACATTATGAGTGAGCAAGATGTAACAAATTAAAGAGTGGTTTGAGAACATTAAAATGCCAAACATATTGAAAAATGCTAAACAAAAAATCTGGGTCTTCTGCCTCTCTGCATGAATCACTGCCAACAACTACAACCTGATCTGTAACAGCAGAAAATTACAAACAGGAAAAAGGAAAACAAAAAAACCTGCCTTGAATGAGCGAGCCCCGCTCTCGCTCGGCTGCTGCGCCAAGGAGCACATTAAAAATGGAAATGGGACTAGCAGAAGGGCAGGGTCATGAGGGAAACAAATGGGGACAGAACCTTCAGAGGAAATATCCCTGTGCCACAACTCGAGGAAAGCTTGTTTTCCAGCCATTCCAGTAATCAGCTACACTAAACAAACCATACTTTAGACCGAAAACTGTGTAAAATTACCTAATTCTCCCATTATAGGCAGGAGGATCTATGTATAGCATGGAAGGAAGGAGCCCTGGGTGCCCTTACCAGACTGTGCTCCGTTGGCAGTGTTGTGTGGGATAAATCTCTCCTCCTCGGAGCTCTCTCCCCGCTTCCTGTGCCTCTCTTATGCAATGCACACTAAAATAGGAGAGTTTTGCTTGCCCTTTCCCAGCTGTCTCTCCCCAAAGACTCTGAAGGATTGGGTAATACCCCAAACCTCATTAAAAGCAAAGAACTGGAACTGGGAGATGTTTATACGGCACTGTGGGGATGCAGTGGTGGTGGGTGCTGCTCACCTGACCATTGGTGCAGATCGGTGGGACCAGGAAAGGGCAGTGATGGAGCTGCTCCTTGATGGCAAACAGAAATTCCAAACCCTGTGGGCGGGATCTCCAGCCTGGGAAGAGCCCAAAGCTTTCACTGGGAACCTAAAATGGTTTGTGTGAAGACAAACCTGTGGCAACTGCAGAGCTGAACCAAACAGAGCTGAATCCTTGGCCGACAACTGACCCCTCTTTAACTTACATGGATGAATGCTGATGTCTGGAGAAGAGAAAGCTCCAGGGAGAACTTAGAGCCCCTTCCCCTTCCTAAAGGGGCTCCAAGAGAGCTGGAGAGGGACTTGGGGCAAGGGATGGAGGGACAGAACATGGGGAAAGTCATTAATCTGAAGCAGAGTAGGTTTGTGTTACATATTGGGAAGAAATTTTCCCTGTGAGGGTGGGGAAGGGCAGGCACAGGGTGCCCAGGGAAGCTGAGGCTGCCCCTGGATCCCTGGAGGTGCCCAAGGCCAGGTTGGAACAACCTGGGATAATGGAAGGTGTCCCTGCCCATGGCAGGGGTGGAACTGGATGAGCTTTGAGATCCCTTCCAACCCAAACCACTCTGGGATTCTACATTAATTTTTCTATTTTCATTTAGCTCCAGCGCATACCCAGAACCTTGTCCCTCCTCCTCATGTTTCTGGGAACAGGGAGGAAGCCCTGCAGCCCCAGGAGGGCTCTGGCAGCTGCTGGCCATCGTGGCCACGCAACTCCGGATCGGAGCAGTCAGCTCCCTGCTCAGCAGACACCTGATGGGCAGGCACAGCCAGGCCAGACAGCTCTGCTGAGCCAGCCCTTCTTAACAGCCCTGCACAGCTCTCTCAGGCCCTTTCCTGCCTCCAAGCTAAGTGATTTCTCTCCTTATCCTTATCACAAATACCAAACTAACCTGGACATCAATGGGAGGGAAAAGAAAGGCAATGGTTTGTCTTGGGGGGAAAAAAATCGCACTGCTGGGTAAAATAATCAATGTTTGCTTATATTTAGTATTGTTACCCCTCTCTTTAGGTATCTGTGTAGTTTCTGCTCCCTAAATGTAGCCCAAATGTTTCTGCCCTTTGTTAGTATGGATGAATCTGCACTTCCAAATGCAAATTCCTGTACAACATGAAGCACTGGCTGTTCCACTTATTGAAACAATATGAAAACTGTCTGAGGCTGTGAGCAAACCCAGCTTGGTGGGTAACAACCAGGGACGCTGAATTCCATTGGTGAAGAGTCTGAGCTGGCCCAGGTGTGCTCCCCAACACCAGCATTGCCCAGAGCTTTCCTCAGCCCATTCCAGGGGATCCCTGGAAGCCTGACGCAGCACGTCACACACACAAACACACACTCACACTTTGATCAGAAGGCATGAACTAAAACTCTCCTTTATTTGAAAGTCTGACTCCAATATATAGTATTTCTACGAAGGCCAGCGACTGAGGGAGAAGGTTGACACCTCTCCCCATCCCATTGGTCAGGACAACTGTCCATCAGCTGTCCATAGCTCTAAGACAAAGAATGAAAACTACCTTGAAGCTATGACAAACAATTGCCAGTGTTTACAGACCAGAGCGTGAGAAAGAACCCAAAACATGAAACTGTGAAACAGAAGAGAAGGCTGAAAAAATCAGGGCGACAGAAACCCTCCGCAGAACAGACTCAGCTGCTCCAACTGGGGATGGGTTTCTAAAGCTACACCCGGAAGGATGAGAGAGGCAATGCTGGGAAAACCTCATTCTTCCCAAGGAAAGGATATGGGGAACCTACAACTCCCCGCACAGCACTCCCTCTCCTTATCCTGGAATCCCAGGAATTTTGGGTTGGAAGGGACTTAAAGATCATCCAGTGCCACCCCTGCCATGGTGAGGAGTACCAGCCACTGTCCCAGGCTGCTCCAAGCCCTGTCCAGCCTGACCTCGGACACTTCCAGGGATTCAGGGGCTTCTCTGGGCACCCTGTGCCAGGGCTCAACACCCTCACAGGGAACAATTTCTTCCTAATATCCAATCTAAAGCTCCTCTTTGTCACTTGGAAGCCAATCCCCTTCTCCTGTCGCTCCATGCCCTTGGTAACTCTTTTCTTTGCCTTTGACTAAGCAAAATGCTGTCTCACTGCACAGCGCCACGTCCTTGTGATTATCCCAAGGAAGAGACTGTAAATGTGCAGCTTTGGGCATTCAATCCCATCAAGGGTGAAGAATTCTTGGCTAATTTAGGAAGAAAGCACTTTGGGTGCTGAGCAGCAGAGTGTACCCAGGACAGACTGCAGCCAGGACACACGGCCAGAATGAACAAACAGCAACCTCTTGGTGGAGAGCTGCAAATGATGATGGGCTTCAAGGTGCCTAATTAACAATTCTCTTTCTATTCCCAAGGCAGAACATACTGGGCATTGCTGCTGTGAGGAATAAGGATCCTCAGGATTCACAGGACATTTCGATCTTGGAGCCAGGCAATATTTTCGTATTTCAAACCCCTTTTTTAAATCCACAGCACATTCAGACCCACTCCCAGGCCAAAGGCATCTCAGCTTTCTCAGCTTTCACTGGACATTTTGATCTTGGAGCCATGGCTCTGTGTTCATGCTTGTCCTGCTATTCAGCTTTTTCCCCAAAACCAAGTGCTCTCCAGCCCCTCACAAATCTCATTGACACAACTCAAAAGTTTAAACCAGTCTGTTATACAAAGTTCAGGGTACACAGTGAGGCAGGATGGAAATCCGCTCCCTGGAGACCTGTGATTGCTTCAAGGAAGATGAGGGGGAGCACAAGACTTTGGATTTAGGAAAAAAAATCACTTTGTGTAGTGAATTTTCCATCTTGTTTTCCTTTCCCATTTTTTATTACTTAGTAAGCATTCAGGAAAAACTGGATCTTTGCTTTTGAGATATTCTGCACCTGCTGTCTCGCCTATAAAAATGCTGTTTTCAATTCAAAGCAATAAAACACTGCAATTAATCTAAATCACATCATTACGGTTGGAGCCGAGACTCACAAAATTGGCTCCCTCTACCTCGGCGTGCACCACTTATCTTATTTTCCCAAATATTTCCCAAACGCATTTTGCTGTTCTCTCCTGCTGGAAATGTGATGGCGTTGCTGGATATTTGATTGTTGGTGTCTCTATTTGGGATTGGATGGCCCAGAAGAGCGCAGGGCACTCCAGGATCCTGGATGCAACAGGTTGGGATGGAGATTCATTCCAGCACCCAGTGGAAAATTAAAGCTGGCAGAAATACCACGGGAGCCATATTCCTGCCAAAAGATGCTCCAAAAGATGTTGTGGCAGAGGCCTCCAGACACTGGTGGGCTCCTGGTGATGCTGGACATCACACCCAGGAGCTCCACAGAAAATCTCCGTCACGTCAGAAACGCAACAGCCGCCCACGGGGAACACCCAGGAATAAGCTGGAATAAAAAGGCCGCACGCTCCCATGCCATGCCTGGGCAGCCATGTATTCTCTCCACGGGTAACTTCTGTGCCACAGATCCAAAATATGAGGAGCTGCACACAAAGAGTTGATTCCACAGCAGTATTCCACAAGCACGTGATGTCGTGTTCCGTTTAAAATCCACCTGCCAAATAATATCACCTTTTTAAACCTTCTTCTCGATATCCCCACATCAAAATCTAGTCAGAGATAACTTTCATTTATATTTGCTAATTCCGGAATTCCATGGATAGTCATTTTGGGGTTTTTTCAATAAATTAATTTATTGACTACCACGTTCCCCGTTCTTGAAACAATTCTTACAAATTCTGCTTCTTGCTGCTATTAAGATACAAAAGTGCGGACAAAAAATGCACAGTGACAGAAAAGAAAGATGAAAAGGCCTCACAGGAATTTCCATTTCCCTTCCCAAGCAGGAATTCTCTCCAGAACTTTCCAGAGACGCAGTGGAAGGACATTCCACCTGAAGTGACACAAATAAGTAGGGAACAAAGATCCAGCTCGTGGCTACAGCAGAAATGATTCATTCCTTTTATCAGATTTCCTATCCATCATTCCTTTTTTTATCAGATTTCCTATCCTTACTTTGAATAAACTTTGCCAGACTGCCTGGACTCAAACACACAGACAAATTTTTGTTCCGGCATTAGGAATGAAAAAGTTGGAAGTTTGTATTAATGAGCTTGAAAGCAGAAGCAAGGGAGAGACTGTTCAGTGGAAGGTCCATTGAGTAATGTCCAAGGAAGAAAATTCAATTATTCTTCTCCTTCTTCTCAGTCCACGCAGCTGTGCCAAAAAATATGACTTTTATTAATTAATTAGCAAGCTGAACATTGAAATGTGCTCTATGGCAAAGACCCCCACAAATAAGCAACATTTTTCGGACTTCAACTTTTGGATACTGTTAAAAGCTTCCGAATTCCATCCTTTGGTATCTCCCAAAAGTCCTTAGGTGGAAGCACCATTTTATTCCAGGTTTTTGGATCCCACTCCTCCCATCACCGCGACAATCCTGCCACTCGTTATTTCCAGCACCTTCTCAGGTCTCTTCCCTAGGCCCAATCCATCCTCGTGCCGTGTTTCCCACAAGGAATGGGGAGAGCAGGATGATTTCCAGTCTGGATGTAAAAAAGCTGTCAGGAATCAGGAAATTGCTGCCCATATCCTGCCAGAAGGGGGTAAAATGAGGGGCTGAGGTGTAAGGGATGAGCCACCTCAGCCACGCAGAGGAAATGAGCTCCTCTCACTCGCACATATTTTCTCCGATGGCTGCTCCTGACACTCTTGCTGAGACCACCAGCGGTGTTTTATGTCATTATACACTCATTTTCTCTCCACTTTCTTCCTTTAATGACATCAAGGCTCTTTTATTTCCTCTGTTGTCCAAATTAATCTCTTTCCCTGCTATCTCAGGTCTCTGAACCAAGCCTCTCCTGCTCCAAGGAGAACCCAGGAAAGAAGAGATTGTTTAAACCCCAACTTTCCATTTTTCCATTGAAACCTGAAATTTGTCTCCTGACTGCACTAACAAACAGTTTGTGGATTTATTTTGGGGTAAAATACGTTGTAGAAGCCAAAACTTTAAAAAGAAGCCTTTAGCTGCATCTTTTATAGAGTTTGCAGGTTTTTTGGAGAGAGATGCTACGGAAGCAAATCTGAGGATTTGTTTTAGGAAATATCCTAATTAATTTTTCCCCAGATCCTTACATCCTCAAAAAGAAGGAATCACAGAGTCACAGACTGATTTGGGGTGGAAGGGGCTTTAAAGATCATCGCCTTCCACCCCCTGCAATGGGCAAGGACATCTTCCACTATCCCTGGAAGTATCCAAGCTCCAGCCTGGCCTTGGGCACTTCCAGGGATCCAGGGGCAGCCGCAGCAAATCTGGGCACCCTGTGCCAGGGCCTGCCGTCCTCACAGCCAGGAATTCCTTCCCAATCTCCCTCTGGCAGTGGGAGCCATTCCCTGCGTCCTGTCCCTCTGCTCCTTGTCCCCATCCCTCTCCAGCTCTCCTGGAGCCCCTCCAGGCCCTGCCAGGGGCTCTGAGCTCTCCCTGGAGCCTCCCCGTCCCCAGGGGAACATTCCCAACTCTCCCATTTGTTGTTAAAATGTAGATCAGGAGCAGAAACGGGTGGAGCAGAAAATGAAATAAATTAAATACTTTTGAAAGAATAAAAGCAATCGATTAAAAAAATGTCCCCCACACTAAAAAAAAAACCAAACCCACCCAAAAACATAAACAAAGAAGGGAATTAGTCCCACCTTCAATACAGAAAGTCACGAGTGACGCTCTGATATGGGATAGGTTTGAGTTTTCCTCTGTTGCTTTCCAGAAAGTCAAACTCACCCAAACAGAGCGATGCCAGCCTAAGTTCCTTGGTGTTTAACAACACTAATTGTCCCTTTTTCCCTTGCTGCTCTTTGCCACATTTCTTGGAAAACAACAGCTGTGTTTATTCCAATAGCAGGATCCTGATGACTTGATGATAGGCTAATCTGCTGGAATTCCAAGTGTGGCTGTCCTGTAGGAATCTTTGCAGAGCACCACACAATTACCCCTGAATGACACAAATCCTTGGGAAGACTTCCATACTTCTGGCTGGTCTGGAAGGTTTTCCTTACTAGTTAGCTCCCTGAATTTCTTGCAGCACGCACTGTATTTTTCAGGGGTTTCCGGAATAATTCCCTCATGCATCAATGCCTGAAGGTAATTCCACAACATAAACAATTCCCGTGCCGTGCACCCCGACCAGAGGGATGGAGGCAGGACACTGAATTATAATGGAAACAAGCTCAGCATCCAGGAAATCAGGGATATAAATCCAGAGGGACTGGCAGTGCTCTCCATGGAACAATACAGACACGGTGCCTCAGCAGGCAGTTTACAGAATATATCAAATGATCCAGGAGGAAAGCAGCCGTACAAAGGCAGCTGAATTAATGCCACGGATGCAAGGAAGGAGCTTTCAGACCAGTGCTCAGCCAGCCAGATCCATGTCTGCTCCGTGCCGGAGGGGATGCCCAGAAAATCACCGAGCACAAAATCTTGTTTACTCAGCACTTCTGCTGAAAAAAGGGGAAACTATGAGTAAAAAGCATTTTCTCCACCCCTGAGTCCTGTGTTACTGAATAATATTTAAATATAAGCTGTTAATGGATGTAAAGTGTCCAGGGCCAGGGTGGACAGGGCTTGGAGCAACCCGGGATAAGTGGATGTCCCATGGCAGGGGTGGAACGGGATGGGCTCTAAGATTCTTTCCAACCCGAACCAGTGTGGGATTCTGTGAAAGCAGCTGGGATTGGGAATGAGGAGTGAGGTAGAAAAGGGGCAGGGATAGTGGGGTGAGGGGCCAGGACGGCCCCGTCGGGCACGGCAGCCGATGCCACAGGAACTCACGGAGGCACAGGGAGGGATGCAGGAACCAGGGAAGGGATCTGGAGAGGAGCAGGAAAAGCTCTGAGGATCTCAGCTCTCTGAAGGAGCAGCAATTCAGCTGGAGACCTTCATCCCTGCAGAGTGCCTGGAGCGAGCTCCTGAATAGGCTGGGAATATAATGATGGGCTTCAAGGTGCCTAATTAATAATTCTCTTTCTGTTCCCAAGACAGAACATACTGGGCATTGTTGCTGTGAGGGATAAGGATCCACAGGATTCACTGGATATTTTGATCTTGGACACAGGCAATATTTCCATATTTCAAGCCCCAAACACCATTTCAAACCCCTTTTAAAATCCACAGCACATTCAGACCCACTCCCAGGCCAAAGGCATCTTAGTTTCCTTAGCTGCAATTTAGGTCGTCTGGGAAAATGTTCGTTTATTCAGAATTTATTGCAGAGCTGTTCCCTGATCTTTCCACCTGCATTACTGCTCCCTACAAATGTGCAGCTCTCCCCTGGTACATTACAGACCCTTTGGGGAGCACCAAAGATTCCCTGAGCACAGCCAAGAGCAGGACTGCAAAAGCCTCTTGCAAGGCAGCGAAGAAGGAGGTGCTCAGGGTTTAATTTGATATCTCCACCCTCAGTCACCAAGAGGCCTCGGAACACAGCAGATCCCCTGCTTCAAAACCAGACAGCAGTGAGGTAAAAATCAGAAGCACCGCGGCACTGCAGCCAGAGCCCATGAGAATAATGATTAATAATAATGATTAATCGCAGCCATTTTGAACATCTGCACCTTGGCTTTGCTCAGTTACTGCTTCTCCTCCTGGCCTGCACCACGCTTTCATCTGCTCAATGTTTTATACACCACAGAGTTTATTATAGATGAGGCCATTGCACAATCTTCATAAGACCAATACATCATCTTCTCCACGTAAAGAATACATAATCCCTCTGTAAAGCCATTTGCTGGGGGTTTAGTGATGCTCAGTAATGATTTCTTGCTTCCTTCTTGGTCATTGATAGAAACATCCAGAACCAACCTAGAAGCCTCCCTACCAGGGATTTATTTCTCAGTTATCATCTCTTCAAGCTCCCCTTTGACACCAGACAGTTGCCAGCTCAACTTATTTAATATGTGCCAGATAATGATTTATAGCTCCTAATCAACATTTCAAACAAACCCCACTTCAAATGTTTTATTTAAGTTTAGGTTTATTCCAGTCTCTTTTCCAGCCTAACCTGCACTCTCAGAAAAATTAAAAATAGAACAAAAGATCAGATTGGTTTGACCCTCTCTAATTCCAAAACACCCTATTGACTGGCCATTTACTGCTCCCATTTATTTCTTTATTCATATCATTTTATAGCCCTTCCTATTACTTTTTTCTCTGAACTGAGGAAGCAATTTCATCTCTGCTTTTGTCTGTAAGTAAGTATTTAATTACGTAGCCCCAATCTGCATAGAAATAGAGTCACTTAATCATTTCCTTGCCCATCTTCAAGACATAACTCAGATTGTTTTCACACTGAATCCCCAACCAACGAAGCATTTTAACACAAAGCTGATAAATTCTTGTTTTCTAGTATAACAGACTGGCCCTTATCTTACCTCTCCTGCAACAATAATAAAATTAATCCCAAATACCCCTAAAAAATCTCACAAGTGGTGACTCAGGAAAAAGAAATTGATTTATGTGCAGTTGTACATAAATACAATCCCATCAATGCAGATGGTTCTCTCCAAGTGTATTAACAGTGCTGATGGACTGAATAAAATCGGTGTCATTTTCCCTCACATGACTGAAATCCTCTTGGCTGGAAAATTAACCACAAGTAACATCTTTGAGCTCTCCAGATTGAAAAATAGGCAAGAGATTTCTTCGGCATTTCAAATATACAGCCAAAAAAAGTTCAAATATTTACATAACCAAAGTGTGAAGCACCTCAGCTCTTAAAAATCAGTAAGATGTCCTTACATCAATTAGAAAATTTCCACCCTCACAGTGCGAAATGGGTCTTAAATATTTATTTCTAGAAAGTTATTATTTTAATAGTTACATCACTGCTCCCTGTAGCACTGACTCTCCAGGCCCTCAGAAACTGGATAATTTCTGCAGTTTCCTGTTTCTTACTGAATCCACGAAGCACACATTTCCAGAGGAGCAGGGTTTAGCTCCTTCAGCTCCCAGCTCTGCTCCAGCCCAGTGCCAAGCCAGGCTTGGCCTCCTCCACCTGCACAAAGTTGTTCATTCTCTCCCTGGAAGAGCCATGCAGATAATTAGCTCATTTCCTGTCCCATCTCTAATTAAAATACAGCATGACCTCAATGCCATGGTGAGTGCTCCCGGTTCATTACTCACCAGGCACGGCTCAAACCACGTCCCCCATCTATTTTTTAGATTCCCAGCCTGTTCAGGAGCTCGCTCCAGGCACTCTGCAGGGATGGAGGCCTCCAGCTGAACTGCTGCAGCTTCCGAGAGCTGAGGCCCTCAGAGCTTGTCCTGCTCATCTCCAGATCCCTTCCTCAGCAGCAAACTCTACAACTGGTCCAGCCACATTTTGTTTCCAAGGGAATTAATCCCTGCACCATTCCAGGCACTTGCCATCACTGAATAAACCAAGGCTCAGGCAGGAGCTGCCTCTGTCGTTTTACCTGTGGTGGAATTTGTAGCACCTCCCTGAGCTTAAAGGGGTTGTTGGGGGAGCCACAGAACCTCTCCTCACCAGCAGGGATGTAAGCAAGGCTTTCACAGAACCCTGGAATTATTTCTTCTTGCACGTTCAATATTAACATTCTTGGTCCTCATTAAAGTTTATAAGATAGAGGGACTTTTTTCTTTCAGATGTTGATAGGACAAGGGGGAACAACTTTAATTTAAAGGTGGAGCTATTTAGATGAGCTATTGGGAAGAAATGTATCTCTGTGAGGGTGGTGAGGCCCTGGCACAGGGTGCCCAGAGCAGCTGTGGCTGCCCCTGGATCCCTGGAAGTGTCCAAGGCCAGGATGGACAGGGCTTGGAGCACCCTGGGACAGTGGAAGGTGTCCCTGCCCCTGGCAGGGTGACACTGGATGATCCTTAAGGTCCTTTCCAATTCAAACCATTCTGATACTTTTATTCTACAACTCCTAAAACATTATTTTTCACCTTGATACTAAACACCAGCAGAAAGTCACACAGAGGGAGCAGCAGCCCAGCTGCCAGCATGGCAAGATTCAAAAAACAAACACAAAACTCTTCCAACATCAGAATTTAAAAACCAAATGATATTTCTTAATGTCATCAGGGTCTGGGTTTCTGCTGCTCCTGGAGAAAGCCTGGCTGGTTGAACTGACATCTCTGCTCAAGCCCTTTTGCAGCACTGTAAAATGAGAATAACCAGAAATACAATGTATATTTATACTATCATTTCAATCATTAAATAAAATGTCACTGCATACACACAGCTGCTTTTTGGAGAGCAACAGTAGTTTCCTGCTTTTCAATGACTCGAACAAATGTGATGAGTTTTATTTCAAAGTCTTTCTGCTTGTTTCTTAATTGGTGAATTCTTGTGCCAAAGCGCCCAAACAATTCGGAGAATTGCACGAAAAAACTGAATTAACTTTCAAACACTCAGTGGCACAATATGCCTGCAGGAGTTGGAAAAGCACAAAGCCAGGCAGTAATCTCCCGGTTTCCTTCCTGCTGGTAATCCTGGGCTGGTTTGGAGAGGGTTCTCACACTTGAGGTGGAACAGCTGACAAGAGCCCAGTTATCTGTGTATCCTCTTAGAGGTGATGAAATCAGATTGTCACTGCCAGAACAGACTTTCCCACATTGTTGTATTTTTATAACCCTAAAACACCTGTTTTCTTTGCAGGAAAAAAAAAAAATCCCTTTATGGAAAGTGATTACACTAAAAAAAAACAATTCCCAGTGATACCTTGTGGTCCTGGCCCAGCAGGAACTCCCCAGGGCTTACGGATGAAGCAGAGATCAAACCTGTCAGGACAAAATTATGCCCTAAGCCTTCAGAGCCACTTGAAATTTATAAAACCCACAAGTTTACAAAGTCTGAATATGACAAGGGTACCTACCAATGTCCAAAATTTTACTAATTAAACCATTGCCCTTAATTTAATTGCCTTCTCCCTATTTCCCATGGAAGGCTTGGCTCTGGGTTAATATCCATAAGAGGTGACTTTCACTCCCTACAAAGATTTACATTTGATCACCAGAATAGTACAAAGGATTTCACACAAATCCTGCTAATTTACTGTGCATACATCACTGCCACCACTCTTCAAAAGTACTATTTTGTCTGCTACTTGCAATACTCCTTAGCTCACACACACACACACACACAGAGATAAATGTATTTATGTATGGGAAATACGTGGAGTTCCTCGCCAGCTCCCTAAAAATATAGCTCATTCAAATAAAGCTGCTCCCGTGGGAAATGCACAGATATTTGGGAAAGGCAGAGAGGAGGGGAGATTCAATCACATTTTTATTTTTAAAAATTAAATTTGGGCATTTGAGAAGTGCTGTCCAGTGCAGGTCACAACTGGCAATGGAGGCAGCTGTGGAAATGGTTTGATTTTGTTTATTGGTTTTAAGATTTCAAAACGCAACATTTTTAAATTCTGGAAGATTTCATATCCTTTGGTACAGGATTCATTTATAGGCCAGGCAATGGATTCTGGATTTGAATAAGAAAATCATCCTAATGAAAACTGACAAGAATGTTACAGATCTGCCCTGGCAAGGGCACCAAGGGCTTGGATAGGAAGTGTGACAGGTCCTACACCACTTATTTCCTATAATATTTTGCTTGTGAGATCATTGGCAACAAAAAGGCTCCAATTAATTAAAACCTGGTGCATGTGCTGAAACTCTAGGTCGAGGTTATCACAAAATTCATCTGAGCAGAAAAACAAGCAAGCAATTAGGAGCCTGAGCCCTTTCCTCTGTGGCACATCAGATTTCTTTTGTCATTATTTGTGCCCTTCCTTATTCTGATTCCTCAGTCATCCAGTAAGGCCCTGAATAAAATAAATAACCTTATTAATTATGTACAGACAGGTTTTGTTGATTTCATTAATATGTATTGAATTCTGTGTCTCCACGTAAGGTCAGAATGAAGAAAGGATTTCTTATTATTATTATTATTTCTGTTCTGGGAGTTTGTCCCAGCTATGTGCGGGGGAGGTGTGTCCATGCACATATTCCCACATGGATGGAGAGGCCAGCCACTGGATGTTTCCAGCATCTGCTTAACAACATCCAAAATTGTCGGTCAAAATACAAATAATAAAAGCTGTGTGGGAGCAAAGATTGCCATTTTTCAGTCAGCCCAAACCCTGACACCAACACACCACCAGACATGACCTGGAGGGTGGCACGCTGGAACTCTGGGGTTGGAACCGGATGAAATCTAAGGTCCCTTCCAACCCAAACCATCTCATGACTCTGATTCCATGAGCACATCAACAGCAGCAAAAAGAACCTTCAACTGCTGTGTTCAGTCCTGCACAAAGGAGGTGAAATCCCATCCCAGAAAAGCTGACAAAGTCCATTTTTCCAACTGCTAGTCTGGTCAAATGCTGCTCCTTCCCATCGCTGTGGTTTGGAGGAGAGGAGAGAGGAGAGGAAGGAAAAAGAA
>WBMY01015567.1:324334-369735 GCA_013397315.1 Donacobius atricapilla
TCTGAGAAACGCGAAAATCAGATCCTAAGCAGGCCATATGTGCTTGTATTCCAAATTTCTCTTCCAGGAAATATTTTACCAAAAAAAAAAAAAAATACATCCTAAAGCAAAAGTGCTTGGATAGAATTCTCAACGAAGAGCTAAAATAAAGCTTTTCTGAAATAGAAGCAAATTTGAGCTGTTAAATAAAATATCAAAACAAAAAGCAGAGGGGAAAAAAAGGAAGCTGGATTTTTCAGTAGCAACTAGTGAACCCAAATGAAAATATTTTGGACATTTCCAAACCTTAGAGGAAAGTAAAAGGATGTTTTTCGTATCTTTAATAACACTTCCAAGGCAGTAACATATTATAAATTGCTAATGGCAAAATACAACACAAACGGGAAATGGGACGTAAAGATGGAACATAAAACTTGCTAAATTATTCCAACAGTCAAGGTTGAGTTTTCCCAGATCCCACTTCCCTCTTGCAAGGCCTTGTAGCCACGTTTGTTAGAGCCATTAAGATAAGATTGGTATCAGCTGTTTCCTCCAGAGGTTTTATTGTGGAAAGGATACAGCACGAGGCAGGAGGGAGCACATGGATCCTGTCCTGGATGGAGACTCCTGCACCCGCTGCAGCTCATTAAAACGGCAGCACACAACACAAGATTTTGGGACTTGGAGCTCCACAAGAGCAGCAACCAAAGCTCTGAGATGGACAAGAGAATCTGCAGACTCCAAAGAATTGTTCAGATTTTGCCAGTAAAGTTTTTTAAATCTTTTTTTTGTTGTTGTTGTTGGTTTCATATCCAAAAATGCTGTGAGGAGCCGTGGTTTTGTGAGGAAACTCAAGACTCAGGAGGCATTGGCTGAATCCTAACGCTGACCTGAAATGCTCTTCCCAACAATGGAATCTTTCAGTCACCCTAAAATGAATTCTGCAGGTAAATACCTTCCAAGTTGTATTCAAGGGCTTGTTAGAGAGCAAAACAAGTACCATGGACAGACAAGAGCCGTGGTGGGAAGATGCCCAACATGGGCATAACTGCCCTGCATGCAAAACATTCTCCAAAATATTCTGTATTTATATGCTCCTTATACTTGCTCAAAATGATTAAAATAGATCCCATTCCAAAAGTTAGGTTTATCAGCCCCCCATGAAAAGACAGGGATTAACAGGAGAGTAAATAGAGGTACTTGAATTCCAAATTCTTGTAAAGCAGAGGGATTTTTTTTTTCTCTTCTTTAAAGAGATAATAAACTGCACTGAGGAAAAACCTCAGCAGGGAAAATTAGGGATTTTTCAAGCGATGAGGAAAATGGGACAACCAGCCCATCCCATTAAAGGCCTTTTCCAATCTACCTTGGTCACACCTTGCCCTCAGATATTTAGGAAACATCCTCCCCCTCACCTGCCCTCAAAATGTTCTGTCGGCCCACCTTGTTTGTACCAACCCAGAAAGGGGCTTTAGAAAAAGTCCTCTCACTTTACCAAGGACTCGTCTGTCCCCCTCCAAAGGAGCAGCCGTAGTTACAATCAGGATTTTGTGGGTTGATGCACTATTTGAGTTCATTTGGCCTCCCTCCCGTAAGTGCCAAGCTGCTCCGTGGAGAGGCAGGGCAGGAAGACGCCGCGCAGACGCCTTGGCACGGCCCCAGCAGAGCATCAGATCCTGCAGAGAGCCTGTGGGAGCTTTGGCTAAGGCTGGCTGAGGTCCTGGGCCGTAAAACAAATCCATCTGACAGGGGAGTCGGCAGGGAAGTCAAGGGGATCAGCAGAACCGGAGCACTGATGGATGGTGCTTTCCGTCCGGATCCTGGGGCTGAGCTCAAGGCTCCCCTCACTACCTGCGCTTCCCAACCCGCTCCTGCTGCAGGGAATTTCTGCTGGGGCTCCTCAAATTCTGCTCAGATGGACGGGCTGGAAATGAGGAAGGTGAGGAAGGATCCTGCTGCAGCTCCAAGGGTTGCTGAAAAAGGAAAATCCCACAGGAATTGGCCTTGGGAATGGTCCAGGCAGGAGCTCAGTTGGGTGTGACCCCCCAAACTTTACCAAGGGCTGCTGAAGGGCCCACTGCTCCAACTGAGAAAGGAAAATCCCACAGGAATTGCCTTGGGAATGGTCCAGGCAGGAGCTCAGCTGGGTGTGACCCCCTCAAACTTCACAAAGCGCTGCTGAGGTGCCCACTGCTCCAGCTGAAAAGAGAAAATCCCACAGGAATTGCCTTGGGAATGGTCCAGGCAGGAGCTCAGCTGGGTGGGACCCTCCAGGCTCCCTGTGGGAGCAGGCAAGGAATTGAGGAGTGGAGAGGGAGGATGGAGAGGGATGAATGAAAATTTAAAGGCTGTTGAAAGTGGGCACATAGTGGCTGTAGCTCAGGGGAAATCTGGGTTAGGGGATGGGATTAAGTGGGACATGGGGCCAGCAGGGGTGGAAGAGATGTGCAGAATCTGGTTTCCTTATCTTTAAGGAAGGACTAATTTGCTTTCGTTGCAATCGGCCTTTTTCCCTTGTAGGCGCTGACATTTTGCCCACATTTCTCTATTTCTGTGGGGTTATTGTGGATTTGGAGCCCGTGATTTTGCTTTATTATTATTGCTAATGACACCAGCTGAACAAACGTGGCCTGGGAGCCACCAGATTCTCCAGAAACTTTGCTAGGGCTGGAAAATTTCTTTATCATCAATGACCATGATATTTAGTGCCAAGCCATTTTTTTCCCCTTTCATCACCAGGTATAAGTTTTTCCAAGCTTTTGCTAATTTTTTTCACTGAGAGCTTTGAGAACTCAGACCCTATTTAGTTGTTAAATTTGTATTTCACGAAGTTGTTCTAAAATGGCTTTTTCCTCTCTCTGATAATGTTTTACGTTTGGTTCAGTGAATTTTTAAGTTTAGGCTGAGCGTTCTTTTTAGCAGAGATATACTTAAAGGAACTTAATGGAATAAAACTTAAAATTTGGTTATTATCTCTACATCATACAAATGTGGGGTGAATTTTCAAGCTGAGATAAATTCTGTTCTTAGACAATCTACTCCTATTCTCAATTATTTGTCTTCTCTGAGACATTCCTGACTTTACAGGTTTCATTTTTATTGGGATCCCACCCTGCTCCAATTCTGTGTCATCACAAACTCTCTCAGAGCAACACACATTCCTGACCTGATATAATTTAATACTCGTTTTTCTTTATTTATCATTCCTTCATTCCTGATTTCATTTATTTCTCCTTTTCAAGATCTTTTACACAGCTTGCTCTACTGATGTTTCCCAGAACTTGGAATTTCCTACATATTTTATTTTCAGTGAAGGTCACATCTTACACAGAACCTCCCCGACAGATGATTTAAAACACAAATATCTGGCACTCACATTTGAGTGTACAACAAGATTCAAGTGAAACTCATCCAGTTGAGTCTGTAATGACACCATTCCCCTTTTCCACAGGACGGGAGAATGGGGTAATGTTTATCCAGCGTCAGAAGGAACAAAAACTGCTCAAACACAGATATTATTTAAGAGGACTGGAAAGCATTAAAAACCAAAGCATTTCCAGCTGCTATTTCCCTTTTCAGGACCTGCCATAGATTTAAATGTTATAATTTTTTGTCAAAATAAAAACAGCAACGATTCCATGGATGCACTTTTGAAATCCAACATAAACCCAAGCAAAGTTCCTGATTTGTTTTGGTGGGAGCAGAAGTTTACTACACAGAGAAGGAAGCAGCTGAACATCACCACAAGGTGATGAATAACTCGGTTGCATCCTCAGATTCTCTAGAAACTGGTTCAGATTGGGATGACACCCTCCCTCCTTCCCAAGCATCCTGTAAAATCACAGAGGGTTCTTCCCACACTTTATCCAGTGCTGACCCTTGAGGTGCCTTGGCCTTGGATTGACTGGAAGGAGATTCCAGATTGGATGAGATTTATTGAAAAGCCTATTCAGCTCCTGCTTCTCTTGCAGCATCCTCAAACTACATGTCTGTATCTCTTTCATGGTGACTGAATTTCTCCCCAAAGAGAGTTTGATCCATAAAAGTGCTGCTTTAATCATCATTGACTTAATGATTCTTTTGCAATGTCAATTAAACGGGATGAAAAATTCAACCATTTACAGAACACGAGGACCTTTTAAATTACACATTTCAAAAATATTATTTAAAATTCGAGTTATATAATCCTTTTAGAACTGTCAAAGAATAATGCTGCTCTAACATTTGACTCATTACTCATGCCAATGCTTGTTGGAACTCAGAGAGTTGGCAGATATTTAAATACCAAACTCAGTAGAAATGAAGAAATTAGCAGGGTGGAACAGCGGAATGAGCTGGTGCTCTGCGGGAGGGGGGCACACACCATGCAGGTGGCAAAGCCTCCTAAACATTACATTTCACACCGCTAATGTCACAGTAAAACCCCTAAATATATTAAAACTTCAGATTTCTGTAAATTAAATCATATCCCCAACGTGGGTTTCTACCTTTTGCTCCTGGAAAACGCAGTGAGCCATTTAGCTGGGAATGTTTCTCCTCCTTTCAGCTGGTTTTTCCCTCTCCATCTCTCCCTCCCCACACCCACGCCTCTGAATGGGGGTTTTACTCTCCACTCGTTCATTTAATTCTCTCAGAAAGTTCCCTCCATCCTGCTGACTGCCTGGAGCAGCCCTGGAATTCGACGTTTTCCACTTCGACATGCAGTGGAGCATTTATTTCAGCACCTGGCAGCAGCAGGGAGAGCCCTCAGCTCTCTCCTCTGGCCGCTGCCTCTCCGATGGGAAACGGGATGAGAGGGTTTCTCTGGGATCCGTAGGAATGTGGGATTTCCCCTGCAGGGAAACACACTCAAATCAGCCCAAAGTCCCACAAGAAAGGCTCCTTTGGCTTCTCCTCGCCCATCTCCAGCTCACGGGGCCCGTCATGTGAGAATCAGGGGGAGCCTCACCGCGAGGGGAAGGAAATAAAATCCAACGGTTACGTTGGGGATGAAGGGCACCATTGATGGAGCCGCCCGTTTTCCCAACAGCCACCCTGCAAGCACGTCCAGGAATTAGCAGGAGGCAGTAAAGGAATGGCAGGCAGCCAGATTTCCAGGATAACCCCCAGCCGCGTTGCCCATCGGCGTCTCCGGTGGGTTTCGTCAGGGTAAAGCCTCACGGTCCTTGTGGCAGCACCAAGGCTCACTCAGATCTGTTAAATCATCAAGACCCTCTGAAAATGACCCTGCCCCCTCCCTCACTCCACCTTTTATGCACATGGATTCATTTGAAAGCATGAAAAATACACGAGAAAACCAGGGGGGCCCAAGAATAAAAGAAAACCCCAAACCAAGTAATCCTGAAAGGTTTCCAATGGGCAAAATTCCCTTTTAATGAGGAGATTCCTTCAAAGCCCCTCACCGGTGCCAGTCTGTCAGCACAGGATGCTGGTTGTCACTAATTTAGGAAGTGCCAGTATTTAACAGTGGTTGGGACTGCTGGAGAATCATGGAATGTCCTGAGCTGGCAGGGATCCACCAGGATCGTCCAGTCCTGCTCCTGGCCCTGCCCAGGACAGCCCAACAATCCCACCCTGTCCTTGAGAATGTCGTTTTAACGCTCTTGAAGCTCTGGCAGCCTTGGGAATGTGCCCATTCCCTGGAGAGCCTGGTCAGTGCCCCAGCACCCTCAGGGGGAAAAACCTTCCCCGATTTAGGACACAGTTACCTGAGGTGTCTCCTTAGGAGATGAGCAGGAGCAGCACAAACACTTTGGAAATTGTTTCCAGCTTCATTTTCCCAAAACTAGACTTTTTTTTACCTTCTGCATGTACTGTGAAACATTAGCAACCAAGATCACTGCTCCAAAGTTCTCAAGCTGGAGAAACATTTTTGGTTTTGCTGAATGAACACTCAATATTTTTGGTCTCTTGGGACCAGAGGACCCCCAGGTACCTCCTAGGTGGGATTCATTTTCCCAGGAAATTCCTGTAAAGCAGATAACTCTACTCAGACACAAGGAGGTTCACAAACCATTCTTCTCCACCACCTCAAACCCTGCAGTTTGATAATCCAAATTCAAAAGCAACAAGATCACGACAGACCATGAAAGAAAGGATGAGCTGGTGCTAATCACAGATTATTTCTTATTAGCCATTATTACCTTTTTTTTTTTCCCTCTGCACTTTTTACACGGTACTGAATCTTCTAAGACACTAAAAAGATAAAATAAAACCCTCTCGATATTACACCCAGCTGGGAAGGTGTACAAAAGGCAACTCAGCATGGGGAAAGTATCACCAAGAATTTAAGCTTTTTATTTTTATCAGTAGAATCTGGAAGGTTAAATGAGGGGAAGCCTCCAAACAGTGCTGAAAATAATTTCAGAGCTTTCCCGGCCGTATTTAAACAAGAGGATGGTAACAAGTAATTTCTCAGCAAGGAGTGATAGTGATTTCTGATGTTATCACAATTATCGAGCCATTACTGCGAGATAAGCCAATATATTACTCCGTGCTGCTCTGTGCATCATCCTGCTGTGTAACAGCCACTTATTTATATATTCCTCACAAACAGCATTGGTATTTAGCAGCTCATTTTTTTTTTCCCAGTGTTCTCAAACCCTGTTACATGCTGAGCTCCCATCTGAGTAGCCACAACCAAAACCCATTTTCACAGGAAAGTTCAGCAAGTTATTTGTAACCGTGGGGCAATATCCTCAACTATAATTACCATTCTTTAAGGAGAGAAGGAACAGAAAGAAATAAATATCACCCTAATTATTTCCCAGCCCGACTGTGGATTTTGCAGGAGATGGTTATTTTAAACAAGGGGAGCATCTTGCAGCAGCAGTTTGCTGTTATGAGTTCTAACCATCCTGCCTGCCACCCTCTGGGAGGTGAAACACCTCCAGGAGAGGTTTAAAACAGGAGATGTGTGATGTCTCAGCTGTTCACAGAGCGGCCTCTTGGTTTAAACTGCTGATGTGGCTGGGTTTGATCCAGGATCCCAGTCCTGAAGGAAGCACATTCCCCTTTCTGCCAGTGCTGCCATGGCCTGGTGACCCCTGACGGCAAAACAGAGCAGGCTCCTGGGGCCAGGAGATCCAACCAGCTCAGGGAAGGATGAGCTGAGGTTTGTCAAAGCTCTTGTGCACCAGCAGCTCGGAAGGGTTTGTCCTGGTGGCTGGAACAAAGCCAGTTCAGAGCAGCGCCTCTGAAATTTAACTCTTATCAGAGTGGTACTGAAAACACATCCCATGTTCCACACCATGGGAGCTCCATCCTGCATCCAGGGAGATTTCTGGACAGGTTTCCATCGCAGGTTGTTGCAGGTTGCTCCTCAGTGGCTGAGCTGCACCTGCATTGAGGGATTTCCATGGTGTACTTCGTGCTTTGGAGGAGGCCCAGAAGGAAAAGTGTTCAGGAAATAATTGCTTTTAGCCATATTTTGACAGCTGGGAATAGGCACTGCCATCCAGCAAAGGACCAAGGGACCCTGCCCCTCTGCCCAGGCTTGTGAGGCACCTCTGGGTGCTGTGTCCAGCTCTGGCTCCTCAGCACAGCAGGGACAGGAGCTCCTGGAGCTGAGGAAGGGCCTGGAGCATCTCCATGTCCGGAAAAGGCTGAGGGAGCTGGGGCTGCTCAGCCTGGAGAGGGGCCCTCAGCCCTGGGAGTCCCTGGGTGTCCCTGGGGGTCCCTGGGTGTCCCTGAGTGCAGGGAGGGGCAGAGCAGGGCCCAGCAGTGGCCCCAGAGCCACGGGCAGGGACTGAGCCCAGCAATTCCCCCTGCACGGGGGCAGAGCTTCTGCCCTGGGCAGTGCCCAGCCCTGAGCAGAGCCCAGAGGGGCTGGGGAGGCTCCCTCACTGGGTATGATATCCCAGCACTGCCGGGACACAACCCTGTGCCACTGTGCCCCATCCCGAGATTCCCGACACAGCAGCTCACAGGGCAGCCCCAAAGACAGTCAGAGTGAAACTGCTCCGTGGGTGAAACATCATGAGGGAAGGGCTGGAGAGGAGCTGGGTCACAGAATCCCAGAATCCCAGAACCACAGAATCCCGGAACCACAGAATCACAGAATCACAGAATCACAGAATCACAGAATCGCAGAATCGCAGAATCACAGAATCACAGAATCACAGCATCACAGAATCACAGAATCACAGAACCACAGAATCACAGAATCACCAGGTTGGAAGACACCTCCAAGAACATCGAGTCCAACCCAGCCCTAACACCTCAACTAAACCATGGCACCCAGTGCCACATCCAGTCTTTTTTTTAAACACATCCAGGGATGGTGACTCCACCACCTCCCTGGGCAGACAATTCCAGTACTTCATTATTCTTTCTGTGCAAAACGTTTTCCTAATGTCCAACCTGTATTTCCCTTGGCGCAGCTTGAGGGAAATCTAGGGATTCCCTTGATACCCAGGGAGATGTCCAGGTGAGGAGCAGGAGGAGCACAGGATGTGCAGGTGAGGACAGAGCCCCTCCAGCAGCACCTGGGAGCTCCCAAAATCAGGAAGAATTTGCAGGCCCAGGGCTCCCTCCCAGAGCCACTAACCCAGAGAGTGGGATAATGGGATAGGGAATTGGCAATAGGGAGTAGGGAGTAGGGAGTAGGGAATAGGGAATAGGGAATAGGGAATAGGGAATTATTTGCCAGGTCAGGGATGATTCCAGGGGCAGGTAGCACTGACAACAAACTCTTCTCTATTTCATGAATGACCATCAGCACTCAGGTCTGACCAAACTGAACCCAGCGTTTCTCTGCCTATGAAACACTGGAGGGACTTTTTTTTCCCTCATCTGTTTTAATTAATCTCATTAGATATGAATTAACAGAATATTGCTGAAGGAAATATATTTTTGTTGTTGTTTAGTTCCAATAAAACCTTTCTATTCTCCAGATCCAGGGTTAAATATTTCCAAGCCAAGTATTTGGTGGGGGAAGATACATAACCCCCCCTCCCCCCAATTCCACTTGTCAATACAAACACTCTTTTTGCCCAGAGTTAATGGAATTAATGTCACTTGTTCAGTCAAGGGGCACTGCAAAGCCTGGGTCTTATCTGTGACGTGCACGGATAAAGAGATTTAGGAGGCAAGAGCTCCCATGGCACCTTGTCCTTCAAGGTCACAAGTCACACTGCAGAGGAGCCCGTTCCAAGACACCCTCACAAATGTCCTTAAATCAAAGCTCACAATTTGCTCAAGGCAAATTGATCTTTATATTCATAGCGCCTATGGGCATGCCCAAAATATCAACGTGGGATAACTCTATTTTAAATCGTGTTTGAATCCTGCCTGTTTTACCACACCTCTGTCTGCCTGGGAGCACCTCAAACGAACCATTCTTTTGTCTAAAGTTACCATCACTTCTTTTTCCAGAATTCAAATGGAAATCCAAGCAGAACAAAATTAAATCTAATACTTATTCAGTTGGTTAAATCAGGCTGCATCTAAAGCATGAAACCAATTGTTCATGTATCTGATTTCTTCCTGCAGTGAACAAAAGAAATGATTTCTCTCAGGGAGCAAGATCCTGTATGAAATATGAGTGTCTAACGGCACAACCAGGCTCAGCTCTGCCTCAGAAACCCTTGCCCTCTCCTCAGTGAGCTGCTTACAAGACGCAAAAAATGAGATTAACAAATAACTGGGAGATAATGCCAGTAAGGCATCCTGGAAGTCTTTCCCATCATTTCCATGACAATGAACACACCTGCCTGTGGAGCTGCATTTCTCCTGGATATTTGCAGTAACTTCAACCAACAAAAAGAAAAAGAAACCAATTTTGTGGCCATCTTCATAGAGTGCCTTAGACTGAGGAGCTACAACTCAATTTTCTAAACAAGTTTAAAAACTCTATTACAACGAATTTCCTCGTTAAAAATAAATAAATAACCCAGCGTGTATAAGCTGAAGGCCTTTTACAAGCTCTTAAAAACTGTGCTATGGGCTAGATCTTAGATTAATGTTTGTGATGCACACTGAAAACCTGTAAAGCATTTATGTAATTGCTGAGCATTATTATTTTTATTACTGCAACAGATGGAACCAATCCATCTTCGTAGATAATATCTCATAAATGATTCATTATTATTCCTTTAACCTAAAGTCTTTTATATTTTGCAGATCCATGAGAAATAACTGTTAGGAGGCTCCATGCATAAAGTAGTACATAAACTACCTAATGTCTTGCAAATGTAGTGGCCTTGCTGATACTGAGGCCTTTTAATATTCACATGGCTGCTGTTCCTCTCCCACTCTGCTTCTCCGCCTCGTTTTCCAGCACTGCTTTCCAGGTGGTGGAAAAGATCACAGCAAACCAGGGGTAAACGGCAAACGTGGGCCAGAAAAATACAAATATCTCCCCCAAAAATTGCACAGAAGAAGTTTATAATGTGGCACTCCTGGCTTTGATTGCTGAAGGACCAGAGCTCTGTGGTCCCGCTGCTCTTTCTCCCTTGGCCCAAGAACTTTTGGGCCAGTTTTAATCCAGTCAGAAAGCCAGGTAGACATCTCCCAGATATCATTTCCCTTCAGCCTAATGAAGACTGATGGCTAGCAAAGGACACAAATTGGTGCTGTCACTGGGGAAAAGGCTTAAATGGGAGCTCATCAGTCCCCCCCAGGCCAGGGCTGCCTCTGGCCTCTCAGACACTCTCAGACACAGCAGATGCCATCTCCTGCCCACCCCAGAGCTGACAGACGGGCCCCTGGTGATGGTCTGAATGGGGAAAAGCTTGTCTAAAAATGTATTAAAGCTTGGCACAAGAAAAATAATCATAGTGATATCAGTGAGTGATGAGCCCAACATTTTAAATGTGAAAAAAGCTGATTCGCACATCAAAAAAAAAAAGGAGTCTTGGATTGTTAGAATAAAACACAGAGAGAGAAGTTAAACCCACCACATCTAAGTTATTCTTTTGATACTGACCATGGAAGAATCAATGCTCAAAACAATTCCCAGAGCCCAATCTGAAGCCCTGAGCCGAATAATCCATGGGATGATTTGGGTTCCTCAGTCTGCTCATTACACACAGAACAATTATCCAGTATAATAAGAAAAGCTCTTTGCAAGTGGTGAGCCCTGGAGTAATATCTGAAATATTTCTGGGGTTTATCAGTTTAAAAAATGAACATTTTCCATGTAATACAGACATTTTGGATAGGAACTAAAGGTTATTCTGCCTACTTTTGCCCCATGAAAGAAAGGTCCCGATCTTGGAGGTCTTTTCCAACCTAAAAAATTCCATGATTCTACAGCCCAGCTCTTCCCAACTCCTTGACTCATTCCACAACTAAAAGCCACAGCACCAGGAGCTTTCACCTGCTCCTCTGTCTGTTCATTCTTCCCACCTTCGCTAAGAGAAGGGAAATAATTTTCAATTCTATTAAACTGCCAACCTTTAAAACCTCCTGCTCAACCCACTTCTCAGAGAGGAGATTTATTCATCATTAACACATATTTACTTTAGCTGGAAAGATGAGTTTGGAGGCTGAAAGAGTGGAACTTTGCCACCAGGCACTTTGACATTGGCTCTCTTGTAAAAATGTTATAAGGAGCTACTATTTCCCTTGGAAACCACATGAAAGCATCTCTTGAACAAGTGGAGCTATCTCTGACTTGAAAAGTCCCATGTGATCCCAGCCAGCCAGTTCCCAGCCCATTCTGACTCACAAAAAGCAGTGAGCTGCCTTGAAAGCTCGCCTTTAAAAATCTAAATTCAACTCAAATTTTCATGAAAATTCATGCAAAAACACAGTTTTCGATCCCTCCCAGAGAGGGAAGTCAAATGTAGAAATATGTGTTTTCTAATCAGCTTCAAATTCCAGGTTGGAATGAGGGAGTGTGGAGGCAGATCCTCCCTTGGTCAAAGAGCTGCCAGTCTTGGGATGACAATGCCCTCCTGAAATCCTTCCCAAAGAGGAACCCCACAAAATGCAGGGCTGAGGCAGCCCAGCAAAAAGCAAATCCTCAAATCCTTCATCTCTGATTGAGCTGTTCAATATTCCACCCAAAGAACTGGCTTTTATCAACTGACCTTTTCAAAACAATTCCTTTCCCATTCCTCTTTTCACATAGAAGATGTATTCCCTATAAATCCAGCCCCAGTTTCTTTTTTTTTGTGAATACCTCAGTTAAACACCACGAGCTCCATTTCAGTCCAGACCCTTAAATGAAAAGACTTCGCTGTGAGCAGGAGAACAAAATTTCCTCTAATTCCAGCCCATCCCTCTCATGAACAGAAGTTTAAAAAATCCCTTGCAGCTGGCAGCAGGTGACTTTCAACAACGTGGGTTTGGTGTGTTATTGAACCAAGCCCTGCCTAGGAGAACAGTGTGCCAGCAGAACTCCATTTTTCCCAGTGTTTTCCGTGTTTTCCATGTTTTGCTTGTGCTCAGCTGTCCCTGTAAAGACTCAAGTGGCTCCCTTATCACTCTGGCCTGAGTGTGCACATTTTGACTTGGTTACTTAGATAATTCTTTTGCTTGAACTTGAGGGTTTTTAAGTGAAAAACCCCCCAGCTGCTCGACATAACGAGGTTTCATTTACAAATTTCTAACGAGCACGAGGGCAGAGAGAAAAGAAAAATCCCAGCTTTAAAACACACATTATTTTACAACAAGGGAGAGAACAGCAAGCACTCATCTGAGGTGATTGGTTAGGATGACAGCTCTGCAGTGGAAATAGATTTTCATTTCAGGAGCCCCACAGTTATTTTGAATTTAATTGCATGGAAGACCACCAGGATTTCTTTCTCGAACACAAACCCAAAGCCTATCAGCAAAGAAACAACCTTTATGTGCAGGAAACCAATCTTTCTGAAGCCTACCACCAAAGAAACAATTATTACGTGCAGGAAACCAATCTGAGATGTTGAAATGGTTTAAAAGGAACCAAGAAGGCAAAACAATGATGGGAAGTGTGACTTTCATGCATGCACCAAACTGGGGTTTGGTGCTTTGGTAAAAGGAGAAGTTTTAAATTAATTTATTAGCAGGGAGACAGTTGTACAGGAATAATGTCCCCGCATGGTCAGGGAGAGGTGGAGCTATGGGAAAGGAGGGGCTTTTTCTTCTTTTTGCAACCCTGAGGAGAAGAAATAAGATTTAAAACACCTCTGAAGGTGGCCAGCATTGTCTTACCTTGCTGGAGGTGGGCTCAGGGATGGGGAGGGCACCAGGTTCAAAGAAACTTGCAGCTGCCAAGAGAAAGAGAAAGATGGGAATTACATTTCCCAGGTAAATTGGGGCATGTTTTGAAACAGAATAACGTAAAAAAGACATGGGATTGTACATTAATTCTGCAATTAATGCAGAAAATGTTCCCCCCGCTTGGTCGCGTTACAGGACGCTGAATATTTGATAATTTGGGAGCAGGGAATGGCTGGAGAAATGGGAAAGGGTGGGATAAAGGCAGGTAATAGAGGGTGGGTCTGCAGATAACCCACTCCAGAGAAAACATGTGAAATTAGAATTGCTGAACTAGGGGGAAGGAAACACAAGTTACTAAATTGTGCTACTCTGACACTTCCCATTCTCAGAGAGCACATGAATCACGGCGAAGGCTGAATATTTGTCACAGCTGTGATTTCAGCATCAAAAAGAAATAATTTTAGCTCAGATTTTAGGGGAGTTTCCAGAAAATTTGTCAGTTCAGCCATCCGGATCCTAAACTTCTCCATGATCTTCTGCAAGGGGAGCTTTCCTCGGGGTTGGACCCACAAAGGAAATCTTGAAACCACTGTGGTGACCAAAGAAGGTCAAGGGCCTTGGTGGCTTTGTGGACCGCCCTGAGATGTCACAAGCTGCTCTTTGATGGCTTTGGGTGCTTTTAAACTGATGTGTGAGCTGAGTATTTTTAATTTCAAAGACGAAGAACCACCGGCAATACAAAAATATCAAAATGCTGAACCACAGCTTTTTGGTTTGGATGATAAAAAATGATGCCCTTAAGTTTTCTGCTCTCCAAAGCAGTGAGGTTTTATTCTTGGCAGTGACAAAACTCCAGTTCCACCCTCAGTCCTGACTCACTGGGAGTGTTTGGGAGGGGAAGTGGCCTAGCTCCATGAGCCTGCACTAGGAGCTATAGCTGGCAGCAAAAAGGAATGGTTTATATTCCAAAAAAAAAAAAAAATAGGATTCTGGAGTAAACAAACTATTTGCAATTTCAGATTGGATTTTATAGCAGAGCAGAGGAGATATGAAACTTGGAAAGTGTTTAAAAGCTCAAAGCAAAATATTTTATGTGAAACAAAATGTTGCATTCAATTCTAAGTTAATAGTTTCTGCCGGAAAAAAAAAAACGCCAATAACTCTGATTTTATTTTTCAAAGAGAATTTCTCTGTATTGCTCTTACAAACCCTGCCAAACACTGGCACACACACGAGAATATCCAAATTTTAACCCCCATGAGTCCAGGCTGACTTCCCACACTTACCTGAACCATGAGCTGACGCAAATACTTGTGTTCTCCCAGATGCCTACTACCACCCAAAAGTGAAAAATAGCTTTGAGTCACTCTGAAATCTCAAGAAGGAGATTTTGATGGGGGTTAAATCAATCCAAGGTGAGCTGCAGTGGAAAGAAGGGGCCCTGCTGGCTCCCTGCTCTGCTGTGCTGCCCACCCTCCACTCCTCCTCTCCTACCTTTGGCATCTGTCTCGCTTTGCGGTGAATCAGTGCAGCAAAGAACCAACCCTCCTAAAACAGCGAGTTGTTTGCTGTCGGTTGGGCTCCTGAATCAGCTCCTCACAGGGCAAGTGAGCTCTGGGATCACACGGTTTGGGCAGCAGCAGGAGAAAAGATGATTCTGAGATACCTAAGTAATGTTTTTGCAGCTGAGTCTGGAGTTGTCTCTAATCTGAGACCTTCCGGCACCCCTCTGGTTCAGATCTCTCCTTTCAGGTACAAATCGTTTGTTTTTATGCCCATTGAGAGAAGGAAAAAAAATCCCCAAACCTACCCACAGCTTGAAAATTTCTCAAAAGCAATTACAAGGCAATTCATGCACTTGTTGTTTCTGAGGTACAAAGGAGGCCAAGACTATTCTCAAACGCATTTTTTGCAACGATTTTTCTTTTTTCTCTGTGAACCTTTATTATTGGAGCTCCCCTTCTCAGTCCCTGTGCACTCAGTGTTTCATGGATGGAGCCTCAGGCCCATGATCCAGCCCCACTGGAGGCTCAGCTGCCAGGGCAAGACATCCCCAGCTCTCATCCCCACAGCAAACTGCTCAGGGAATGGGATGAAAACTCCTAATATCCCCCTGAGAGTCATCTCAGGCATATCCCTGGGGATTGATCCGTCAGCTGCTTCACAGCTTGTGTTTAGCAAATACATTTTTTCCTGTGGAAATCCTGCCTAACAGGTTAAAAGGGGATTTTCCTTTTTTTTTTTTTTTCCTTACTCTATAACCCACAGCAAAAGCTGAAGTGTGATGGTAGAAATAACTAAAGCTGACCTGAGACCCCCCCCAGTCCTCTTTTTCACCTCCAGCTGCATCCCCAGCACCTTCCCTGCGGCACGAGGAACTCGGGATCAGACCAAGAGCTCCACTTCGGAAAGCTCAGCCTGAAGGGAGGAGAGAAAATCCCCGCTCAGCCTCATCCCTGAGCTGATCCACTGGATCCCCATCCCAGGGGAGGTGTGGGAGCGTGGGAGGAGGTGGGAGGACAGGTCTGGCCCCTTCCACACTTTCAGGAGCTGCAGGGAAGAGCTGGTCCGAGACAAGAACATTCACAGGAAACCTTCCGCCTAAAATAGGCGTTGTTCTTCTACACCTCCCACTGAACAGTGGGTACAAGCCAGGAATACAGACTTTGGAAGCGGATTCCGAAGAGCTCTGAGGAATGCATCAAAAAAAGCCCATATGGTTTTGCCAAATCAAGTGTGCAGAACTGGGTAAATTTAGCAGAGCGCCAAGGAGCTAAAATTTGTCTCGTTTGACCCGAGTGGAAGGAGCGGAGTCATGAGGCTCTTAGACACGAATCCATCTGACTGAACCAGCTCGGGGAGGGCAAAAATCAATGAGTAACACGTTGTTCCATGTGTGCAAACAAAAGGACACCTCGGCTCCCAGAGGAGTGCCGAGGAACAGCAAAGCACTCCCCAGACAGGTCTAAATAATGCGGCTTTCTCCAACATATTTAGGTGGTGAAATTCCGAGTGACAAGCGCTTGGCGCTCCGACAGCTGGGCCCACGGCTCCAAGTTTTCCTCCTGTAGCTCCAAAGAGCGAAAGCTTTGTTTGAAGTGAAGGTGGAAATTCTTACAATGAGACAGGAGGTGAAAGCTCTGAGGAGAGTGACGCGTTGTTCATTGTAAAAATCGGCGGCGCTCCGAAAAAGCGAGGTGCCAATGAAATGAGGAAAGGCTTCCCAAGCCTCCCAACACCATCCTGCTTCCATCTGCACCGGGAGAGCTCAGCCTGGCACTGCTCATGCCATGCCCCTGGAGCACCCTTCAAATTTCCCTGTCACATCCAAGGACGCCTCTCTGGAGCCGTTGGAAGCCGTGCTCAAGGTCAGGCTCCACTCCACCAGGTTCCAGTGGCCAAAATTTTCCATGCACAGACTCACAGGAGTAAATCTTGACTGCAGGTTTCTCCCTCACCTCAAATCCTGGGCTCTATTTTAGGCCACTTAGGCCAAGAAGGACATTGAGGGGCTGGAGCCTGTCCAGGAAAGGGAAGGGAGCGGGGAATGGGCTGGAGAATTCCTGAGGAGCTGGGAAGGGGATGGAGAATTCCTGAGGGAGCTGGGAAGGGGCTCAGCCTGGAGAAAAGGAGGACCCAGAAGAGAAAAGCTCTGCAGCAGAGCCCGCCCCAAACTTCCCACACTTTGTTTTCCTCTCACGTTTTCTCCCACTTTTTGCATTTCCCCTCATGGCAAGGGAGACCCTGAGGGGCTGGAGCATGGCCAGGGAAGGGGAGGGAGCTGGGAATGGGCTGGAGAATTCCTGAGGATCTGCGCAGGGGACGGAGGCCTCCTNGGAAAGGGGCTGGAGAATTCCTGAGGGAGCTGGGAAAGGGCTGGAGAAATCCTGAGGGAGCTGGGAATGGGCTGGAGAACTCCTGAGGAGCTGGGAATGGGCTGGAGAATTCCTGAGGGAGCTGGGAAAGGGGCTCAGCCTGGAGAAAAGGAGGATCCAGAGGGATCTTCTCCCTCTCTGGAATTCCCTGCCAGGAGGGGACACCAGGAGGGATTTGGGATCTGCTCCCAGGGAACAGGGACAGGAGGAGAGGGAACGGCCTCAGGCTGGGCCAAGTTGGATATTGGAAAAATTCCTTCTGGAAAAGGGTGCTCAGGGGGAGTCTCCATCCCTGGAGGGATTTCAAAGCCCTGTGGATGTGGCACGTGTGGACATGGATCAGTGCTGGCGAGTGGTTGGACTTGGTGTTTGAGGGCTTTTCCAATATTTAGGATTCTTTTATTCACTGATTTCTGAACACTTCCTCCTTCCCTCCTCAGCTGCCCTCTGTGACCAGAGGCTTTGGCAATATTTCCCTGAATTCCCCCTGGGAAATAGGCAGATTAGGATTGTAGTAAAACCCCAATTTCTGACATTGTTGCCATGTCAAAAGAGTGGAGAATAATCAAACACCACACAAAACAAAGTCCCCCAAATTCACAGAGCAAGAACAAGTGCAACTAGAAAAGGAAGTGTAAGTTAAGAAACAATGATAATTTCAATAGAAGGCAATTATTTATAAACCTGAATACAAAATACTGAAGGGCAATGTTTGTGTAACGGGAAATACAGGTGTGAACACATCTACAGGAAAGGAGCACATGAAAGTCCTTTGGTGTTGAACTCACAGAGTTGTCTAGAAAAAAAATAAATTTCTAAAGCTCGTTTTCAGTCACACTAAGCCAAACTTTTCAATACACACAGAAATGTAGGAACCTGGTGGATGGAACATCCAGGATGTTCTGAGAATAGTGAAATCCAAGAACCCAGGAGCTGCAGGTGAATCCTGGCACTGAACAAGTTTTCCCATCCAAACCTGCACTTTTACAAATCCTCATATATTAAAAGACATGATTATGTTTTTCAAAACACATCAGCCCACAGTTCTACAACTTTCACCGTCCTCTCTTCCCCCTCGAACATTTAATTAAGTCTCCACTCTGCTTCCAAGCAGCAGTTTAACAATATTTCCTTACAAACTTCAAAACACCCAGACTTGCTGTGAGTTGCAGGCTTTGAATACCAACTGCTTAAATAATCCCTTTTATTTTTATTTATTCTTGAAAATATCAGATTCTAATCCTCTCTAACCAATGCAATAAAGAAAAAAAAAAGCATAACTCTTTGGAATATTTTCCTTTTTTGCCAGTTTTGTGACGAATCTGTGTGTAACTACGCAGGATTTCTCACATGAAAAGTGTTCACAGCTGCAAAAAAAAAAGTATAAAAATGGTTTTATTCAGCAGATCTTAAAGAACTTTTACAAAACACTGTTTCCAACAGATGGGGAACCTGAGACCCGGGCAGGAACTTCCCTAAGTCACCCGACAAGGTATTGCAAGTTGAGTTTCTGCTGTGTGAGCACTTTGCTCTCGTGGCTCCTCAGGACTACCTGGAATAAACCGTGTGAGACCTTTAGGAAGGGTTTTATGGTATCAGATGGGGGGGTTTCTTTGGCAGGAAGGAAACACACCCTCCAAATCAGTACCTTGGGAAGCTGAGGGCGGGAGAGAGGCCACGTCCAGAGCCTGGGATGGTGTGAAAGTAAATCTGCCACTGTGAGTTTTGAGCTGTGTGTTTTGCACAATGAAACATTGAATTCCACGCTGGTTTGGGTGGGAAGGGACCTTAAAGCTCATCCCATGTCACCCCCTGCCATGGGCAGGGACACTTTCCACTCTGCCAGGGTGCTCCAAGCCCTGTCCAACCTGGCCTGGGACATTCCAGGGATGTGGTGGCCGTGGACAGACACCTGAATGCAAAACAGGAATTTCTACAGCTGTATTTTGCTGCTAAACAAAAATGCAGCAGAGGAAGTGAGCTTGGCCTTTCACATCACCACAAGCAAACATCACATTCCAGTTTTGAGGTAAACGGGGGTTTGAGCAGCTGAAGGTTAATGCACAAATCTGTATTTTTATTTACTGTCGTAGAACATTCATGGCAGCTTTCTAAAAACCTCCACTTATCCTGCCTGCAGTGCCACGCTCCCCTCAGATTCCCCTGATGGATTAATAGAGCAGAGCCTGCTGTGAATGCAAGACACATTTCCTCACAGATTTGTTTGAAACATAAACTCGGGGCTTAGTTTGCTAAACATTTGTTTTCTTCCCATTTTGATATTTGGAAAGAAAATAGATAGTTCATAATTAGTCAAACATTCACTGGAGAATGAAATAACCACCAGTCCCTTTAATCTGTTGTTCAGAATTCTGCAGGATCTGGAGCTCTATAAATAAATCCTTGCTTGCTCTTTTATATTTGTACCAGTGGCAAGAAATCCTTGACTCTAACTCGCTAACAAAGGCTTCAGTGCTGCATTCTGAGGTGTGACCAACAAGGAAAGTTATTATTTTTTACGACTTGCCCATTTCAACGAAAGGAGGCAAAGTCTAAGAGGCTCAGATTTGTGACATCAAAGGCAGCGCTGCTCCTCGGCAGAGATTTCACAAGGGATCCCAAGCCACACGTGGAAAACACGGAGCCCACGGCACTGTAAACGTTGGCCAGCATTTCCTGGTGGTCTGAGGTCACACTTTCAGATTTCAAAGGTCTGGAGTGAGGAGCTTTCCATGTTTCTCCTGGCCTGAAAGGGATCTTTGACAGCTCTGGAAGCGCAGCTCCAACGTGCTGCCTGCCTCAGCTTAGGGGAGAGCCAGGAACCTTTGCAGCAGGATTTCAGATGGGAATAGCCCAACGCTTCCAGGCTGAGCACTCACACCACTCATCTGCGCGCTTCTTTTTATACATCTTAATGGGATTTGTCCAGCTGGAAGCGTGCAGGAATTACACGGCAGCTCCCAGCAGTCGTTAACTCGCAGCAGTGAAAAGGAAAGGTTTGAAATAATTGTCCACTTTCCCTTGACACAAACCAATTCCCACTGCTCAGGTGTTTTCAAAGTCCCAGTGACAGGCTGGAGTGCAACAATTCAGAATTGCTCTTCCAGCAAATGGGACTTGCTCTTCCAGCAAATGGGAAACTATTTTAATAAAATTTAGGGAGCAATTGTGAGTTCAACAGAATAATCTTCTCCTCTAGACCTACTTGAACACCTGAGATGGAGAATAAATATTGAACCAACAGATCTGGGAACTGACTTGCTGGTACTCCACGTCTTGGGGCATGGGAAAGCTCGATGTTCAGTTTTAAGTTCTGTCCTCGATTCAAACACACTGAAGCAAAATTCTTAAAGTCTAATGAAGTTGATTATTTTTCAGCCCCTCTGAAGTCTGTAACTCCAGGGTGCCAAGAGGGTAATGCTGTGGTGAAGGAATTTAAATTCCCGTGTTACACAAGCACTGCAGGGCAGGAGAAAGGGGCAGGAGCTTAGGCTGACCTAACTCAGTTATCACAGAATCCCAGAATGGTTTGGGTGGGAAGAAAACCCCAAGACCATCACAACACATCCGCTGCCATGACAGGGCCACCTTCCACCATCCCAGGGTGCTCCAAGCCCTGTCCAGCCTGGCCTTGGGCACTGCCAGGGATCCAGGGGCAGCCACAGCTGCTCTGGGCACCCTGTGCCAGGGCCTCATTGCGCTCACAGGGAAGAATTTCTTACCAATATCTAATTAAAACATTTTTTTTTTAGCTTAAAACCATTCCTTCTTGTCCTATCACTACCTGCCCATGTAAAAAGTAACCCTCCTCTGTCTTATAAGTCCCTTTTCATACGCATCTTCTGTACCTGCCACCCAAGCCAAGTCACTAATTAAAATACTATTTCTGGTCTGTAATAAACAGCACACATTATTCCCATTCATTATTTTGCATAAAGAATACTGGCCAATTTGTATTTTTTCAGTGAAATTAGAACATTGGGGGTGTAAAATGTCCTCAAACTCGAAATCTGGCTGTTGCCTCACTGAGTAATTTGGTGTTTGCATTAACGACTTGCAAACATTTCAATCAAGGGGAAGAGGTGATTACATCAGGTCTCCGCCAAAGAGGTTCAGTGGCTGCAAAGCCTCAGGGCAGAAAAAAAGCCCAGGAACCAGATCCACAAGGGATGACATTTGGGGTTTGAGAGGTTTGGAGATGATGGGGAAATGCAGAGTGTTTCTTTCCTCTCATCTCCATCATTGAAAACTTCCACAACTGCGTTCATTTGTTCAGGATTGTTGGGAAAGTGCGATTTTCTTCTATGCTTGTGGGATCAGGCAAAGGTCGAGGCAACTCTGCCCTTCAAAAATAGGTATGTTAGGATCATGAGGGCACTCTCATCAGCTCTTCAAGGTACAGGAAGAGCTTCTGGGCTTCAGGGCTGCTCTGAGGATGCCTTGCGAGGAATGCCCTGCAGTGACTTCCATCAGCCGGCTGATAAGCATCCTACGGACACTATTCCCAGAGGAAAAAGACCTGAATCCCCGGCAATTTTGGAACGTCACCCAGGAGAAAGTATCACGCAGCACGGATTCCAGGGCAAGAGTTTCAACCCTTGGGTTCTGTGCAAGAGTGGAGAAACTGGGGAGACTTTTCTCTCACACTTTGATGCGCACGATGAGGAGCTGAACCCCTGAACCCCTGAGAATGGGAACAAAAACCACGGTGAGGACAGCAGGGAGCAGGAGTGAACATCCACACCCATCTCTGCATGGTCAGGATCTCCACTCGTACCCAAAATATCTTTACAGGGGTCCCTGAGAGCTGATTTCATCTCCAATCAGTTTAAAACAGAGATAAACTGGAAAATTTGGACACTGACACCTCCACCTCTTTTTGCACCCTGGTCTCAGCTCACCTGCTGAGACACCCTGAGCCAGGCCTGCTCTGGGGCTTAGGACAGGGCCCCCTGCCAGGACTAAACCATCCTGAAATGATTATTTCCTTGAGCTGAACCAACATTTATCAACCCTGAAGAAGTTTCCCTGAAAAAGCACTGGGTCTGCCTTGCCGTGAAAGTTTGGGCAGACTGGGGTACAATGGGAATATCCAACCTAGTGGCACAAGGATATTTCACAGTTGGATTTGGGATGGATTTGGGGTGTTCATCTGCAGCACCAGGCAAGGAGGGTGACAGCAAACACCCCAAAAAGCAGAACACAAAGCACAGGGCTGGAGGTTCAAGCCCACCTCCAGCTTTAGGCCACGCTCTGGTTCCACAGAGTGAAACTTCCAGGAGAAAAGCTGCAGCCACCTAATCCCTACAGCACTTCCACTCGGCTTTCAGGAGAAAACTGAAGTGGGAGTAGCAGTAGTTTCACACATACAAAAGGAGCCCTATTTTTAAGAGGAAAAAAAAAAAAGAGAGAGAAAAAAAAAAAAGAAAAGGCTAAAGAAGCAGGAAGCGGAGGAGTAAATGACAGTGGTAGGGAGAAGAGATGTCTCCTTCCATTTAGACAAGCAGACATACTCTTGCAATTTAATGGATTAGAAGGACTCAGAGATATTTACTGTCTAGCCACGTAAGTACATTCCAGCTCTTGATTTGCTTTTAGCATCAAAACCAGTCATATATTACATCAGTGGGATTCTTGTTTGTTGAAATAAGCGAATAATTTGGGGAGTATATTCAATTCACTCTTTTTACATTCCGTTGTTTCATCTGGTCTCAATTTCCACGAGATGCTGTTTGGGAAACTGCAGCTGGGAGCACGTGGCCAGCGAGACAGGTTAGTCAAGGGCTGACATCTCCACTCATTTGCTGGGCTGCATGTTAAATTAATAATGTTAATGTTAAATTAATAACATGCGGGCTGAGCTGTAACGAGCTTGACATGCTTCGCTTTGGGGGGTTTGGTTTGCAGACTTCAGGGGCATAACTCAGCTGAGCCAATTTCATGGCTCATCTTTGCCAAAAGGTGCTCCTTCATCCCCTCATTCTCAGCCTCCTCAGCCCTTTGTCCCCATTCCCCTCCTTCAAGATGAGCTGGGGGGACTAAAACGGCACAAAACACCTTTTTGCTTGTTTGTTTGTTTGTTTGTTTTGGCAGTGTGGATTTTCTGCTGGTTTAGGGCTCTCAACTGGCTCCTGGAAAGGTCAAGAAGTCAGCACAGAAAGTAAAGCCCAAGCCAGGAAAAGAGGGAGGAACAGATTGCTGTGCCATCAACCCCACCATCACAGTACCTGGCAACGGCTTCACACTTGTTCTTCTCATGGGAAAAAAAAAAAAAAAAAAAAAGTAACAGTTCTGAAATAGGTAGAATCTTGTTTCTATTGCTAAAGCCTGCGACTTCTGAAGTGACAACCTTCTGATGTTCCGTGGAAAAACCACCACGGCAACTTCCCCTAAAAAAATCTTAACCCATCGTTCTTTTTTTCTATCGCGGGGCTGAAAATTTAGCCAGTCAGAGATAGCCAGTAAAAACAGAAACATCAGCCATCTAAATTCCCATAATATTGACTTGAAACAAAATACACCAGTGTTTACTCTATTGCTTTGGCGTGGGTTGGTTTGTTTGCAGTCAAACCGTAATTTATACTGGCTCCTCACATATTGATATGTTGAGGAAATAAACAGTAAATACTATTTCCAATCCATCTGTTTAACTTGTTAGAAAAACAACAGTCAGAGGCTTTTGAGAATTGTAGTTTTTCTGTACAAACCCAAATTGGGAAGTGGAGCTCTGCTTCGCTCCGAGTGCTCTGTGTGGGTTTGGATGAAGTGCGGCTCCAGCCTGAATTCCCAGCTCTCGCTCCAGGTCCTGGCAGAGCTTTGGGGAGTTTGCAGGGATTGTCTGGAGTGAACCCACCACATCTGTGAGCCTGGCTGGAGCCATCCCACTCCTCCCTGCTTCTCTTTGTCTGACACATGGCTGGGACTTTTAGGGAAAAACCTCACCCACCAACAGGGAGCTTTCCATGAACTCAGCTCCTTCCTTCTTCTCCTGCTGGCTCTGGAGTGGAGACTCAGCTGGGGCATGAAAAAGGGTTTTAATCCCCAGTTCTTCACAGAAAAATGAAGGTATTGATTTAACATTTGTTCTTGAGACTCATCAAGCACCGAGCAGCTTTTGTGGGCTGCGCTGTCCCAGGGGCAGCTCTGAGGGTTTGAGCTGGACAGGGATACACACACAGGGATACTGCAGGACAGGGAGCTCTGGGGAATTCTTCCCACTCTGGCCTTGCCGTGTTTAAAGGATGGACAGGGCTGGGAGCAACCTGGGCTCGCAGGAAGGGTCAGGTTGGAAGTAGAGGGCCTTTAAAGCCCCTTCCCACCCGAACCATCTTGGGATTCTGGGCTTCTGTGAAAGCTGAAGCAAAGCAGCCCCACAGTGCCCTACATTGACATTTAAGAGTTAAATCTTTTATCGAGTTGTCCAGCAGGGCACAGACACCAAACAGGGGCATGGGACTCCTTTGCCTGCCAAGCTACTCCGGCTTTCAAGNAAGAAGGAGGAGAAGGAGGAGAAGGAGAAGGAGAACAAGGAGAAGAAAAATAAAGGGGGAAAAAACAAGGCAAACACCAGAGCTTGTTGGAAGCAGAAGCTGGTTACCAGTAAGTGAAGGTGGGATGGTTTTTTGGCAGGATGGAGAGGAAAGGGTGGGATTTAAGGAAGACATTTTCCACAGTGAGAGCAGTAAAACACTGGCACAGGTTCCCAGAGGATCTGTGGCTGCCCCTGGATCCCCGGAAGTGCCCAAGGCCAGGCTGGACACTGGGACTCGGAGCAGCCTGGGATGGTGGGAGGTGTCCCTGTCCATGGATGGACAGGATGAGCTTTAAGGTCCCTCCCAACCCAAACCAGGCTGGGATTCCCCCTTTGGCTTCAGTCACCAAGCAAACAAGGCAGGGGGGTCTAAGGACTTCCATCAGGATTCACATTCTGCTGAAAGGTGGGGAACAAAACTCCTTCCCTTCAACCTGCCACTGTCTGAGTGTGAGTAAAGCACTGCCAGGGAACAGGAGAGGGAAAAGTGTTTTTTGACTCGTGTGTACGAGAGAGAACAATCAGCTTTTAAAGGCTCAATTAAGCTGCTTTCAAGATCTAGGCCAGCAAGTTAGTACCTTGCTTTAAATATTAAAACTGTGGAGATGGATCTGAGCCTTACACTCCAACCTCGAGGTTGGTAATTTAAACCATCTGCACTGCAGAGCTGCTGCTGGAGCCAATAAAAATATTTCATAATTACTGCTTTGCTTCCTTTTTTCACCAGAATCAAATATCGTCATTGTTAAAGGTCAGAAACATTCCACTTTTCAACACTTGGAGAAAAAAAATGCTTCTCTAGGTAGCCAGTAAAGAGTTTTCATAGCAGGAATATCCTCAGCTGTAGGTTATGAGCTTTGGAGGAGCAGGTTCCAGACACTCATCAGATTTCTGGTACCAGGAGATGTCCCAGTCATTTCATTTTCTTTCTGTGATTTCAAGTGTTTTCCCCACAACACCCACTCAGAAGAATCTTTCAGTGTATTTTGGGTTCATTCCATACAAGCCAAAAACTCTTGATAAATTTTGCATTTCTTTTTGTAGCCTGTCTTGGTCAACTGCAGATCTTTCCTAAGAAAACAGAATTTAAATGCCCTTAGCTTTTTGTGTAATTTCCAGCTCTCTAACAATGGATTGAAATACATAAAGAGGCTACAGCTGTTCAGCCTTCCCAATTCTGACACCTCCTCCTTCCATTCGGGACTCCAGTCTCTGGCTCTTTTTGTCTTTGACTTTTTGTGGACTGAAATCCAATCCTTCTGTCTTCATCTGCTGCTAAAAGCCATTTCTCCCCAGCCCCAGCCCCGTCCCCTTGAGCCTCATCAAGCACATTTACATTTGGCTCAGAAAAGCCCAACCAGAGCATTTCATGCCCAGACACAGAGCACTGATGAGAGGAGCTCTCTGCTCGTGGCTTCTGGAGTGTCACATGGCGGTACCCCATTATTTGAGGGGGCAATCAAACAGAATCTAATTTAAAAATAAGGGAACCGCCCTTTTGAAGACTTAAAAAATATATATTAGCGGTTTTCTAAAGTAGGCAAAAAATTAAACCGCATTAGAATGCATATAAAAAGTGAAATTTTGCATTTATTCAGTGGGTTGGACGTTTTTGTGAGGCTGCTAAAGCCAGCCAGGAAGGATTATCTCCTCTGGAAGATTTTCCCAAGGCATGGCAGCCATTTGGTGCCACCAGCCTTCCCAAGGTGCCAGGATTCCATCGGGAATAGCAGGAATTCTGGATCACCACCACGTGATGAAATGCCATCCACCAGCGCTGAACCAACCCCTGCCAGAAGTGCCCAGTGAACCTGCTCAGGAGTCAGGAATGTCAGGAGCAGCAGTGGGAATTCATCCCAGGCTGGCTCCTACAAGTCCTGCTGGCTCCAGTTCAAGGCTTCTATGGATCATTCCTGCGGCAGCACGGAATAAACACGGAGAAATAACAAACCGGGAAGGAAGGGAGCTCTCAGGAGCCCAGCCCCGCGTCACTCAGGATTTCACCCGGACAAATGGGATCTTGGGATGCCAAAGCACCAGGAGGAACCACCTTCGGGCACCAGTGCAGGATGCTCATCCCAAGGAGCAGCTTCCAGCGCCTGAGCTAACTGCACATCCCAGCTTGATTCCAGCAGCTCCCACACGAGGCTCCAAGAAAAACGAGCAGCATCAGACTAATGTGGAGCTAATGAGGGAAGTCAGGGCTGTCCCCAGAGTGAATTGTCACGTTTGCCTTCATGGGAGCAGATGGGAGAAGCAGGCTTCTGGAAGCTTCTGGGGGTTTCCAGCCAACAGCTCAAGGACTTGGAGACCTTGAGCTTTCAAAATGTGGCTGCAGAGAATGGACAGCTCAGGGTGTCTCCAGCTGACAGCGCTGAGCCAGGCTCTGATTCCTGCACAGAGCCTGCCAGCCGTGTCACCTGGAGCTGGATCAGGCCTCAGGGCACTGCCACCACCACCAGACACAGTGTCACCACCCCAGGGGTCACAAGGGCTCTGTGGGAGCCCCCCCACTGGAACAGGGATGGGGTGAGGATGGGCTCCCAGGCCGTGAGAATGTCCCGAATCCAGCAGCGGTCCTGCTGATCCAGCTTCAGAGGCAGGATGAAATCAAGGAATGATTCACAGGAGCGTGGACTGGATGGGAAAGGACCTTTAAATGTCATCTAGATAAACTTCCCTGCCATGGCAGGGACACCTCCCACAGTCCCAAGTGGCTCCAAACCCCATCCAGCCTGGTCTGGGCACTGCCAGGGATCCAGGGGCAGCCACAGCTGCTCTGGGCACCTTGTGCCAGGGCCTCACCGCCCTCATGGTAAAAAACTCCTTCCTGATATCTAATCTGAATCAACCTAAATCCTCCAGTTTAAATCCATCAACCCTTGTCCTGAGGCCTTTAACAGGTCCTGCTAAAAGTCTGTCCCCTCTCCCTTCCCTGCAGGAAGAGCTGAGAGGCTTCAGTGGGCCTTTCCCAGAGCCTCCTCTTCTCCTGTGAGGAATATTCAGGTTGCTTACACCGAGCCAACCGTCCAACCAATCCCATCCATGAGGTAAAAAATGTGAGATGATAAAAAAACAGAGTGTTGTTGTTTGACACACAAGCACACACACACACTCACTTCGGTGAGAAGGCATGAACTGTTTATTATGAAAATCTGATTTGATTTTATAGTATTTCTACAAAGGCCAGGGACTGGGGGAGAACGTTGGCACCTCTCCCTGTTTTATTGGTCAAGACAACTGTCCATCAGCTGTCCATAGCTCTAAAACAAAGAATGTAAACTGCCTTGAATTAAGGAAAACATTGCTTCTATTTATAACACCTGCGTGTGAGAAACAACCTAAGAACTCTGAACTGTGAGACGCAAGAAGGCTGAAAAACCAGGGCGACACCAGAGACTTTCAATTACCGTGATCTCAAGCACATCTGGCTCAGGAATATCTCCTTCCAAGGCAGCAGGGACAGGGAGAGCACGGCCCCAGCACAAGGCTGGCACAGCCTCCTCCCTCCCCGACTCCCCAGCCAGAGGAAGGCTCAGTTCAGCCCTCTGGAACATTCTTCTCCACCCACGGGAGCTGCACAGCTTATCCCAGACATTGTGCCTGTGGTCCAGGCAGGAAATTCCTCCGCTGGGAGCCGAGGAGCAGCACTGGCACCCAGCAGGGGTGGGTGAGGAGCCTCCTGCCCCCAGGCAGAGAGGAGCTCCCCTGTGGGTGCTGCCATCAGCACCCACCAGCCCACGGCACTGGCTCTGCTCTGGGGCCAAACCTTCCTCTGGCCAGGAGAAAAACCAGGCGTTCTTTTCTCTCACTCTCCCCTTTCCCACCTTTACACAGGCACACAGGACAGAAGAACTCAGAAATAATAAATACTCAGAGGAGGTCAAATGCAGGAGCCCTCTGACTTCTGCTTCTTTAAAATCTTTATCTCAATTTCCGTTGTTTGCACTGTCCCCCTTTGCCATCATCTCTGCAGAATCCCTAATCTGAAGATATTCTCTATCACAGAAATCACCTGTACGCCCCCCAGCACCTCTTATCCAGCCATTATTTCTTGTGTCAGACAAAAGCTGGAAGCATCAATGCCTTTTTCTGGAGACCTTTGGAATCTCCTGTTCTAAAAAAAAAACAAAAAAACTGTAACCTTCATCACAAGCATCCGTACAACTCTCAGGTAAAAGAAATTAGCCTATCCACACTATTTAAATAATGAAAACATCGCAAGACATGCAAAACATTGCAATATTTCCAGCTGGTTGTGCACAGAGCAGCAGAAGGAAAACTCTTCCTTCCCCTCTTTGACCGAGACAGGCCTGGAACTAAAACAGGTATTTGAGCAGATCCTCCCAGCTGGGCCTAACTGATGTGAATAAGAGTGTCTGGGAGAGTATTGGAGTCCTTTTTCCTTCAAATGGCTTTACCTCTGAAGTGAGAAACAGAGAGAAGCAAAGTAGAGCTCTTAGGGCTGGCTCACTGCAGAGAGCTGAGCAGCACCAGCCTCAGAGCTCAGTCCCAGCTCGACTCAAATCCCTTCTCCAAATTTATTCCTTTTGCTGGTACGTGCAGAAGTAAAAGGCAGAAGACTCCAAAATCAATAAAAGGCAGGAGACTCCAAAACCTCCTAAGAATGAAGCTGTGTTTTACCCTGCCTGGTGCAAATGTGACCCAGGAGCACTGATGTGGCACAGAGAGGTCAAAATTCAGAGTAAATTCTCTGCCTGTGAAGCTCTCTTAGGTAACCAAAAATATCACAAAGAATTTTTAAACTTCCTCAGTTATTCCAGATTTTTCAATGTTCACAAAAGTGTCGAATATTCAACCACTGGTGGGGGCTTCGCAGAAATGGAGGTGATTTATTTCAATTTAATACCCAATTATCCTCTGACATCTATAGGTGCTTGGTTTTAGAAACAGAGTTCTTTCAAAAAGTTCAGAGGAGGAAAAACTAAAGCTCCACGTCTAAAGCAGGACTAAATATTGCAACCACTTTTCATGCATTTTTTAAATGTTAATTTTGTTTGAAGTCCTTATACCGTTTCCCCACACCTATGAATAAATAATCCCGTGCCTGGGTGTATTTTATTTGCGTGCACGGGAAAAAATACAGCAATGAATCCTAATTCTTCCCTTCATCATCCCGCAGGCTGCAAACACCCAGCAGAAAGAAGATTTTGGAAAATCCAGGTGAGAGATCGCTGATGGCACCATTTTTAGAGGCTGCTCCCAAGTGGAATTTTTCCCTCCTGGGGGAGTTGATTAAACTTGTAAGAAAGTTACTGAAATTTTCCTTTCAGAGACATTCAGAAGAAGCAAAAAGCTTCTCAAGGCGAGCAAAGTGAACCTGGTAAAAGTCTCTGCAAGAAAAATAGGAACCCTGTGGTCTCAATATTATATAAAAATGAGGAAAAGGAGCAGGGAACACTTTTCCTACTGGTTCTGGAGATCAAAGGATTAGAAGTAGTGAGCTATTTAAGAACCATTGAGTGCTGTCTGTAATGGTGCTCCTCTTGCCCAAACTCTGAAAATTAAAGTCCAGTTTTCAAGGCCTTGAAGGAGAAAAGACTGAGGAAGAAAGTGGTGGACAAAATGAAATTCCGAGTGCCATTCTGGGCAAGCTGGGCCAGGGAAAGTGTCCTGTCGCCCTGATTTTTTCAGCCTTCTCTTCTGTTTCACAGTTTCATGTTTTGGGTTCTTTCTCATGCTCTGGTCTGTAAACACAGCCAATGTTATTGTAGTTTCAAAGAAAATTTTCATTCCTGTTCTTAGAGCTATGGACAGCTGATGGACAGTTGTCTTGACCAATGGGATGGGGAGAGGTGCCAACCTTCTCCCCCAGTCCCTGGCCTTTGTAGAAATACTATATAATAGAGTCAGATTCTTTTACATAAACTTAGATTCTTTTACATAAACTTAGTTTTTCAGTCCATGCCTTCTGATCAAAGTGTGAGTGTGTGTCTGTGTGTGTGTGACGTGCTGCGTCCGCGCCCCTGCCCGTGGCAGGGTGGGATGAGGTGAGCTTTGGTCCCTTCCAGCCCAGACCAGCCTGGCATTCTCAGATTCCATGATTCTGTGGTCTCTCCTAAACGCCAGATTTCAGGAACAGAGCAAATATTTAATTACCCAGCTCTGTTAACACCTCCTCCGACCCCTGCTGTCCCCAGTAATAAAGCAGCTGAGCAATTCCCAGCGACCAGGCTCTGCTGCAGCCACTGGGGACCCTTCTCCCAGATTTAATGGGTGCCAGGTGTCACCTCCTGTCTCGTCCCTTTGGTCCTGGCTCACACGAGCCCAGCACAGGTAAGAACCAGAGTGCATTGAAACAGAGCAGAGGGGAAAAAATAGATTCTGAGCTGTCTGGGGCACAGATTAAATTTAGTCCAAGAGCCAAGCTAAGGAGAAAACCTGCAATAGTTGGACTGCTGATGTCTCTGCTTAATCTCTCTCGTGCTGACCATTTCTGCCTCGTTCTTCCTGGAGGCATTGTTGGGGAAAGAACGAGTGACAATATTTATAAAAGGCTGAGGGGGAGGATGAGGGAAGCACCAAATGTTGATTTACTGGGAGTGGGAGAGGCAGTCCTAACAACAGCACCGATTTCAAACTGAGAGAGAGCAGGTTTAGACTGGACGCTGAGAAGGAATTCCTCCTTGTGAGGGTGGGGTGGCACAGGGCGCCCAGAGAAGCTGCGGCTGCCCCTGGATCCCTGGAATGTCCCCGGCCAGGCTTGGACAGGGCTTGGAGCAACCTGGGATAAGAGAAGGTGTCCCTGCCCATGGCAGGGTTGGTATAAAATGAGCTTAAAGGTCCCTTCCAACCCAAACCATCCTGAAATTCCATTTTGTGAGCATCTCCCGGTACCTCACAGGTCACAGGATGCAGTCCCAGGTCCCACCACCTCTCAGACTATGGCACCTATTAAAAAAAATGTCCTAAATGTGTAGCAGAGACTGGCTTGAAATGTAGAACTCAGGCTGACACCAAGGACATGCTGCTACTGCTTCCAGTCCAGGAAGCCAGGTCATTTTGGGTTCCCATAAATAGAAAGTGGCAAGCCAGAGAGGGGAAAAAAAAAAAAAAAAAAGCTCAGATTCTTGTTGCAAAATTTTTCTCCACCCGTTCTTGACTTAATGCCAACGTAACCAAAAGATTGACCTACAAGAGCTCAGATTTCCTTCCCGTTTCTCCCCTCCCACGTCCGAGTTTCAAACCTTTTTCTGTGCAAGCTGCAAACGCTGCTGGCGCTGCCAGGCTGCGCCGAGTCCGTCCCAACGCCAGCAGAGGTTACAGCAGCACAGCCACGGCTTCCCAGCCGGTTGTGCTCAGGAAAAAGGCTCCTGGAGGCACAGGGGGCACCGGGCTGTGCCTCTGCTCTCCTGCTCCACCAAGGATGTGCTGGGACCTTTGGCCACTTTCAACTGTCCTTAAGGAAAGGAGAGAAGTCTCCGTGTCCTTAGGGAGGGTGGTTTTAAAACAGAGATTCCCAAAGCACAGCTCCATACTGATCCCTGGTTAATTAACAGGTGAGGTTGCATTGTTGAAGGCAACCAAAATGAGATATGAACGCGATACCTGATTTAACTTCATGCTTTTTCTTTGGTTATTTTTTTGATTTAGGGCACTTGTTTTTCCCTTCTTAATTTCCAAGCAAATCTTCTAGCACATTCCCTTTTTGTTTTTTCACAAATTTGTTCCAGGACCAACCAAATATAAGAGATTTAATTGTTTTATTTGCTCTCAACTCTGCAAATTTGAATCTCTTTCAATTCTCTTAAAAATTTTCTTCTACATTCCTCTCTAAGAATAGGAAGACGGGGGCTATTTTCTTCTCCGCGGCCAACTGCAACTAAAAATTCAATTTGTAAAAAATTGTACTCTGTAAAAATGTAAGAATTTCTACTTTGTTTGGGATTCTAAATAATAACATGATATACACCACGCTTGTGCCAATGGAGCTCTATGATAATCTGGGCATCAGATTCAGGTTTGGGGTGCTGAGATTCTTAAATCTCCTCTGGAACTGGTTTTTACTCCATTCGTTTCACAGCAAGTCACTGTCACCCTGATTTTTTCAACCTTCTCTTCTGTTTCACAGTTTCATGTTTTGGGTTCTTTCTCATGCTCTGGTCTGTAAACACCGGCAAATGTTTATCATAACTTCAAGGTCATTTTCATTCTTTGTCTTAGAGCTATGGACAGCTGATGGACAGTTGTCCGGACCAAAGGGATGGGGAGAGGTGTCAGCCTTCTCCCCCAGTCCCTGACCTTTTTAGAGATACTATATATTGGAGTCAAACTTTCAAATCAAGTAGTTTTAGTTCAAGCCTTCTGATCAAAGTGCGAGTGTGCGTTTGTGTGTGTGTGACAGATTGCATCAAGTCACAAGTCTGACCTTATCCTGGAAAGGACCAAAATGATTCAAGAGGTCCTTGTCTGATTTCTGTCTGAAAGAGAGTGGATTTAGGTTGGATATTAGGAAGGAATTCCTGGCTGGGAGGGAGGGGAGGCCCAGAGAAGCTGTGGCTGTCCCTGGCTCCCTGGAGGCGCCCAAGGCCAGGCTGGATGGGGCTCGGAGCAGCCTGGGACAGTGGAAGGTGTCCCCGGGCACGGCAGGGGTGGGACTGGATGAGCTTTGGGTCCCTTCCACCCCAACCCATCCCAGGATTCTGCGATTCAGCGATCCAGTGATTCTTTGATCCACTCAAGCTCCACACCACCTCGCACACAGCATTAGCAGGACACCACTCCTCGAGCAAAGACCCCAGGGTGGCCCTGCTGTGCTCCCAGACACGTCCTGGAGGAAAGGCTTCACCTGGAAATCCACACTGAGGCTCCTGACCTAGTCTGAGCTCCCAAATGCTCACGCTCGGAGAGTTCGTTTACCCTGACACCACAAAGCCTCCTCCTCATTCAACCCTGGACAAAACAGAATCCTTAAAACCAAACAGAAGCCTTGCGTGTTTCCCGGTCAGAATGATCTCTGTAATGACACCCAGCTCGTTAGCAGCGGCAGAGCCCACCCTGGCTGCTCAGAGCTGGGAGAGTTCTGCTTTCTGGCTCCTTCCCACAGCCTGGGGAGAGACTGGATTTTATCATTAACTGCGAGTGGCCAGCCCACACTGCATCTGATCCAGCATGTCCTTTATTATTCCTATTAGAGCCAGCACAGCAAGCTGAGGCGACAGACAAGGACTGGAAAAAATAGCTAAAAGGTTTCAAAAAACATACATATGCTCCAAGTTGCTGAAAAAACATGTTATGGGCAGGCAGATATTTTTAGGCTGCCATAAACCAACAGGTGCCTACATTATGCTACAAGTCTTTAATCTATAAAATTGGATTTACAGCCAGTGCTTCCAGGAGAATGAACGTGCCTAACAGCCACAAAGACCCACATTCTCTGAGCCTTTCACTGGCACAAATTTAGGGCTCCCTCGGACCTGTAAAGAAGTGTGCAAGTGCTCTTTTTTACATTTTCTCCAGGTTTTAATGGCCCCGGAGTAGAAGGAGTGGGAGTGGGGGGTGTTGGATTTTTTTTTATTATTATTGTTTTGGGTTGAGCTTTCACTTCATCAAGGCTCTAACAGCAGGTAACTTTTTCCTTGGAAAGCTGGCCTGGAATCAGGCTCTTTAAATAGCAAACAGTTTACTAACTGAATTAGTAACAGAATTTACCACTAATGACTCTAGCACGGGTTAAAGCCAAGCATTCCCAATGGCTGCCCCAGCCAGTGCATCTGTTTTGACTGCAAAAACAAAAACTCACCAGCTGTACAGAAAGGATTTTTGCTCCAGTCTGCAAACAGAGCAGCTTATTTCACCACAAATGCCGTCAAGCCTTTGTCTGGCGGGCAGAAATCCGTCCCTGGTCGGATCTCTTCACCACTAACAGAGACATTGGGGAGGTTTGACTTGTTACTGTTAATATTTTGCTGTATTAAATGACTTTAAATAATTATTGAGTTCGTACAACCCTGAACACTCGATTATTGCATCTGGATGAGCCTCAAAACCAAGTCTGGAGTGGAACTCAGGGTTTCATACCCGGTCTCCTCTGTATTCCAGACTCCTTTATCATATGGATTTCTTTTCCCACATGTGCATAAATATCCACATACAGCCTCCCTCAGACCCTAAAACACCCTCTTTCAACAGAGTGCTGAGCCTGGTTACTGCCTGGTTCTGTATTTGTAAATATTTCAAAGCCCCAAGAACAGAATCCTTGTTCTGACTGCAAAACAAGAGTTCCTACAAGGATTGAACACCTCTGATAAACCTCAGGAACTCTCGTGGGACAGAACACTTTTATTCACGCGGCTGCACCAATTCAGTTCATTGATTTACTTCACACTCCCAGGAGAGTTTCTCCCAGCTGAAATTAATTCATGGCCTTTCACCTCCAAGCGATGCTCCAGCACATGGAATGTGCTCCAGGAAAACACCTCCTTCCCTTCCCTCTCCCTGTGGGCACTGGGGTGGCAGAGGGCCCCACCTCCAGCTGCCCACGGTGGTCTCTGAGGACCCTGTGCTCCTGAGAGATCCTGAATGGGCCATTTGTCCTGTTTGCCTTGGATCAGCACATTCCATCATCCTTATTTTCTGTAAGCACCGCTTTTGTCCTTTATCAGTTTGATTTCGGTTGTAATCGAGGCCGTTTTTATGGCCTCACAAGTTACTGGAAGTGAGAAAATTGTTATATTTAAAGCAGGATATGAACCATTTCTTTTATACCTCCAGCAGTGTAACTTGATTTCCCATTAATAACATCTAGATTTAATGTCTTACTGGTAACCTTGCTTCAAAATAGGGAAGCTGAGTCACTCCAGAGTTGAATAGCTTGCCTGGATAAATTCATCAGATTAGATTCCCAGCCCAGATTCCAACCACTGCACTGCCCTGTCCTCCAAATGTTTCTCTAGGAAAATTCTCTCTCTGTTATTGATTATTGAACTCTGCAGGTCCTGCCACTCCGATGCCAATGGAAAACAAAAGAAGAAATTACGAGTTCTACAATAAACTTGGACAAACTTCTCCATGGAATCTGTGTCTCCTGTCTGACCTTACTATGCCTGAACTTGAAGGACAGCCGGATTTAGTAATTTAAAAAATTAATATTTAAGCTTTAATGTTAATCCTGCAAAAGCATCCATCTTTTCTGTCCTTTTAGGTTACTAAAACTAAGTTACTACTAAGTAACTTACTGGTTACTTATCCTCCCCATGGAACTGAGCAATAAATATCAATTGTGCAATTCTAAGCAGTGAAAAGAAGATGTTAGTTTGGTTTTGCTAGGAGTTACTATAAGAGCAAATCATTAAGGCAAATCAGTTCCTTATTCCAGAGCTGTGGGATGAAAGGGATGCATCTTCCAGCAGATTCCTTGGAACTCCGAAAAGAGGGAAAATAAAAACCCACAGAGCCAAGGAGGTCTCAAACCTCAGTGACAGAAAAGGATTCCAGAGAGAGCAGTGATAACCAGGATCCCAACAAAGAGTGTCCAGCTCGCTTTTAAAATCCTGAAGGACAACAAATGGCAAAAAGAGAAAGGAATTCCTGAAAGCAAAGAAGTTTCTGCCTGCGTGGCTCCTCCCAGGAGCACAGGGCAGAATTCCCAAAGGCCAGGACAGGGCACTCAGAGTGGAGTCAGAGGTCAGCCCCGAGGAGGAGCAGGAATTCACTCCAGGGATGGTGATGGCAGCCCCAAACACGAGATGGAAAGGATCCAGGAAACTTGTGAGCACTGCAGCCGCCCAGGAACAAAGATTTAATTGGGAATTAGCAAGGAGAGCAGCATGGAACGGGCAGGGGATCTCTGGGGAGAGGCAAAGCAGGGCTGGGATAAGGAATTCAGGCTGGAAGCTGCAAGGAGCAGGTCCTGCCCTGCTCGTTCCTCCAGCTGTTCCACCCAGCCTGGAGCATTTCACCAGAAATCCGGATTTTGCATCCCCTTTGGAGGCTGGGAGCATCCACACTCCCTTGCCCGCTGGAGGAGGTGCCTTGAGCACAGAGAACCCCTGCCCGGTGGGGAAACAACCACTTCAATGGAATCCCTGCTCCTTGGAACAAAAAACTGACCTGGTTTTGAACCTGCCATGCTCTGATGCTCCCTCTGCACCAGGGCCAGGCTGGCAGAACCGGTTTTGGACGTCCACTAATTTCCACCTTCTGCTTTTGGAATTTTTTATGCCCACAAGAGCAGGGCTGAAGAGCTCTCCTGTGAGCAGGGAGCAGCTGATCCTCAGTTCATGAAACCACAGCTCCGGCTTCCTTCACACAGTGAAAATTCCAGCTCCCTCAGCCTCGTTTCTCTCCTGCGCAATAATTTCACAGCTGCCTTAGCAATTGTTTTTTTCTGGGATTTCTGCATCAACAGCTATAAATCCCTTTTTTGCTTGAAATACTTGGATATTTATGAAATATCTCTTCCTTACCTGCAGTTCAAAGTGAAAAATCTGACATTTTAGAGCCTGCCAGCACTTGTCCATGGCTGGCCCAAGGTGCAGGAGCCATCCCAGGTGGTTTGGAGAGAATGAGTTTAAGTAAATCACAGAATCATGGAATCATAGGAGGGATTGTGGTGGAAGGGACCTTAAAGCTCTTCCAGTTCCATGGGCAGGGACACCTCCCACCATCCCAGGGTGCTCCAAGCCTTGTCCAACCTGGCCGTGGGCACTTCCAGGGATCCAGGAGCGGCTGCAGCCACTCTGGGCGCCCTGTGCCAGGGCCTGCCCACTTGCACTGCCAAGAATTTTTCCATAAGGAATGATCTCCTCTGCAACAGAATTCAGATGGAGAATGAGATTTGAGCCCTGATTTACAGGGCTGAAAAGCAGAACGGGAAGGAACCAAACTGGTCTGGGAAGTCCAGAGCTGCTGCTGCTGCCACCACAGCCTGAAAAGCCGGGAACTCCAGGCCAGCCACCAACTTTCCCTACAACATTCTCATCTGCTAATCCCTGCCTGTTACTTCCTCTTCCCTCTTCTTTATTCTGTGCATCACTGTTTGTTCCACTGCCAGTTATTTCCATATTTTCCTGATGCGGGTTACTTCTCCAGCAGGTATCTTGATGTCTGTGGAGGCACAAGGTTTTGCCATCCCAGATGAACCTTTCAGATAATTCCCTGTTTCCAGGAGTATTCCCCACTCGCAAAAGCATTCTGTGTGCATCAGGCTAACTCTGGGAGATGATTCCTGCTGATGTGGTGTTTATATCCGTGTGCAAGCATGTGCACGTCTCTCCCAAATAAATCCTGGAGCCGTGTCCTGTTTACAGGAGGTGAGTACAGCCAGATTCCAGGTTCTGGAATACAGGGGGATACAGAAGGAAGTGCTGTGTTTTTCAGGGATAAAGCAGTTTTCTTCCTTACCCCTCAGAATTCGATGAGTCTGTGTGGCAACACGAGCTTTTTGCGTTAAGAAAAACCATTTCTTTATTTTTAGGAGACTGGCCTTCAATAGTGCATTATCTCCATTGCAATGATTTTCTAACCAGAAAACCTTTTCTGAGTCATAATAAAACACATTTATGCAGCACTCGGAGCAAATTGGCCCAAAATTCCCCGAACAATGAGCACCAATCTTGCATTAAAGGAGGGAAGAGGACCCGGTAACAAGTTCCATCCTGCTCAAGAGCAAACTGAATATAAAACTCATGTCTTCGCAATTTCAGGGGAAGTGTTGCCCTTCTGCAGGGCTGAGAGCTTCACACTGTGCTGAGAATAAACTTGCAGACAGCAATGACAGCTGTGGGAAGGATGCCACGGAGGAAAATGTTCCAACCTTCCTCACAGCTGACAACAGGAGCAGTCACCCCCCAGAGCATCGCCCCGCTCAGGTACGGGGCCGAGGAGGCGAGCAAAACAAAGCCAAGGCTTTTCAAGAGAAGTCAAAGGAAGGGTGCTTAAAAATCAGATTGAACCGAGAAATTACCAAATTCTCCATGAAGGGCATTTCTTGAATCCACAGCAGGCTTGTATCTTGCCAGGAAAATTTGGGGAGATCCAAAGCGATCTCTAGGAATTGTGGAAAAAAAACAAGAGGAAGGGAATAAATGTGTTTTAGGCATCTCCTGTCCCCATCATTGATAAATGGCTGATATCTACACTGAGTCACGTCCACTGGAAGCAAAAAAATAAAAATTAGCTTCTAGGATCCATAATTGTTGGTGCCCCTTCCCTGGAAGTGTTCCAGGCCAGGCTGGATGGGGTTTGGAGTAGCCTGGGATAGTGGAATGTGTCCCCAGCCATGCGAAGGGGTGGAATGGGATGGGCTTTAAGCTTGAAGTTCCATCCCAAACCATTCTGGGATTCTGTGATAAACTTCTTGCTAATTTCCTTAAGATCATGTTACAGATACTGCCCTGTGACAGCCCCTGGGATTCCTCCTCATCATCCAATCTGGAAATTGCTGGGTTTTAATAAGGTCAGAGACAGAAAGGGAAGAGGCCCCAGTTTGGCATTCCTGGTTTGTGTATCAATATTTGGATGGAAGTCCTTGGAGTCTCGGTCAGGCACAGAAGCAGAAGACACCCCAGAAGGTGAGGCAGGAAGCTGCGGCCCGGTGCAGGAGAGAGTTCCTCGTCAAAACCTGAGTCTTTGCAGATTCCCAGATAAAAGCCATGAAATCCAAGCCCCAATCCATGAGGAGTTCCCTATCGTGGGAAGCACAGCCCCGGCTTTTGGAGCGAGAACCTTCCCCTCTCCCCTGGCTCTGGGATCTCCTGCACAGCTGCAAGGTTCCTGCAGGACCCCACCCTTCTCCATGGGAAGCAATCCAAGCAGAAAAGGAGCTGCTTTATCCCAGACCCCACCCAGATCCCCCTGCCTCATCCAAGGGCAGAAAAGCCTTTGCACACAGAGCAAGGGATTCCTTCTCTCCTCCTGGACCCGGCCTCTGCTGCCCTTCTAGGCCTGGGGGCTGCTCCGGAGGCTCATTTAGGATCTGGGGATAAACACCTCAGGCTTCACAGAGCCACACCAGTGCAGGTCTGGTGGTGCCCTCTGTGCCTTTGTTTACTTTCCACGGGATGATGTCGACTCCCCTGGCACTTTCCCTTCCCTCAACTCTGGGCAGGAGCATGGTGGGTGAAGGAATGGCTGGAATGTGTTTGGTGAAGCAGAGATTTTTTTTCTGCTCTGCAATCACTTGCTGCTTCCTGTCAGAGTGCAAGGAGGAAAAAAAAAAAAAACCCACAGGCTTCTTTTAATATCCCCTTTCAAAACCTAGCTCAGGCTCCATTTTCTTGGGATAAAAGAATGTTTTATTAATGGGACTTATGCAAATAAAAATACTCCTAATTCATTTTTCCCCATTAATTTGCTCCTTTCTGTACTCGAGCATGTAGGTCTCCGTATCTCCTCCATTATCTATTCCTGGGTGCCTGTTCTGCAGAACAAAGCCATGGAAAATTGTGGAGCCAGTTCCCCAACCCCAGCGCTGTCGGGGCCACGTGAAGAGGCAGCAGCAGAGCCAGCAGAACGGGATCCACAAGGAATAACCTCAGGATGAGGGAGTTTCCCAGCTGTCACCGAGCCAATGGAGAAGCTCTGCGAAGCTTCTCCTCTGTAACCAGGGCAAGAAGAGCTCCAAGATATCCCTGCTCTTTCCAGAGGCAGGAGCAAACCCTTCTGGCTTCCAGAGCACCCTCTGCCTGAAGGAGACCCAAAACCCAACAGAACCATGGAATGGTCTAGCTTGGAAAGGTCCAGCTCCAATTTCCAGGTTGGAGGCATCTCTTCTCCTCAGTGGATGAGCAGAACAAACCCAGCCTGGGCTCTGGCAGTGCCACCAAAACCCTCACAAAAAATCAGAATATTTCCAAGTTGGGATTGTTTGTTCCTCAAAAAGAAGGAGCACATTTCATGGAGTGAAAAAGCGTTCTGTTCTGCGACAATTAATACAAGATTTTTTTCACTGTGGTAGCCCTTAGATCTTTTTATCTGGTACAACCCAAGAGCAGCTGCCCTCAGCTGTTCAACTTTAAACCCCAGTTTCTCACTGCAAGCTTTCCAGTTGCTCCATATCCAGCATTTTCCTCCTTTAGCTGACATCTGAAATTCGTCCCTGCTTTACAAGGCTCCAGTAGGCATTTTTAGATGTATTCCTTAAATGTCATTTACAGAGGTTACTGCCTTGGAATATCTAAAAGCAACTGCAGCTGTATCTCCCTAAAAAAAGAAAACGAGTTCCATTTATATTGTATTCACGACACCAGAACCAAAAGCATCCATGGATTCCAAATTATTGAAGGATGTGCCTATTTTTGCTCCCACTATAATTGTGAGGAAAATAACCACACCCCCACAAAAAAAAGAAAGAAAAGAAAAAAAAAAGTAACGACGTATTTCATAATAAGCAGTAGGGTTTAAAACCCCCTTCCTATTTCTTGTTGATATTTCAGCGGGATTTTTAAAAACACAAAAATATTGGAGAATCGTGGAATGGCTGAGGTTGGAAAAGACCTCCAAGATCACCCAGCCCGAGCTGTGGCCAATCCCCACCTTGTCCCCAGCCCGGATCACTGAGTGCCACATCCAGGCATTCCTTGGACACCTCCAGGAATCCCTCACAGAGTTTTTACATCCACTCGCTGCGCCTTTGCCTTTATAAATTGGGATTTTTTTTTTTTTTTTGTAAAATTAATCTCAAAGATAAAACTCTAATTTAAATCTTAACCTGTTGGGCACTCAGGGAAAAGACAAAATAATTCTAATATCTACAGTCACCACTTGGGATTTAGATCAGCATTTATCTCTTCTATCCTTGATGGAACCTCATCTATTTCAAACCTAGTTGGTCCAAAATATTGGATTTTTCCGTTTTTTCTACATTCCACAATGATCTCTGGTGATTTTACTCTTTGGATTCTAAGGCTGACTTCAGCAATATTTAACCTGTTTCATTCATTTTTGCCATGATTATATTTTTAAAAAGGACCATTTGTAGACAGAAAATCAATTTTTCCCAAGATCACGTGTGATTTCCACACCCAAGGATTTTTCTCGTGCCAGTATATGTCCACTCAAGCATTGAAATATCATTTTAAATCCAGTACCATACGCAGCTCCCACAGTGGTAACAACCACAGTGGTTGGCCCAGGGAAGCAGGAAAAATGGGAAACTTCCCAACTGAAAATGAGGGAACGTTCCTGGGCGAGGAGTGGAACAAAAACATTCCCAGTGAGTCGCCAAGGCTGTGGAAGCACCCAGCAAAGGCACACGGAGATGCAGAGAAAAGGAATGGGAATATTAAAGCTCTGCTGGGATGAGGGAGAGGACTCCAGGATGTTTGGGATGGTCCCAAGGGCAGAGCCCGGCCTCGACACGGGATGTGGCTTTGGGATGGCTGGTGGATATTCCTGTTACACATCCTGGAGGAATGCACCGACCTCCTCATTAATGCTGAATGAACAAGCTCTGATTGGAGCTGATTCTGAGACGAGGCAGGAGGCAAAGTCTGATCTCGCTGAGAGTTTTACTGCAGACGGGGCTGGGAAATAAGGACAGGAGTTTAGGAACAGGAGAGCTGGGGATTAACAAACTACCTGACATGGCACCTACAACTCGCAGGAGGTCTTGGCGTCTCCTCAGTGTCAGGATCAGGGGACAGTCCAGGCTGGGAGGAGAATTCCAGTCCAGTCCTCCTCTCCAAAGTCCACCCCGACTTCCTCAGAGCTAAAACCAGTCAGGCCCTGAAAACCTCCAAGGCACCGCGCAACATTTCTGAGCAACTCCTCGCCAGCTCGGCTGTCTAATGAGGCAAAAGGATATTTTTAAATGCCCATGACACCATTAGCCAAGTTTAGCTTGGCTTTGGGTAAATAAACAGAGCGAGCAGATCATTTGCTGTTCAGAGGAGTTAATAGACAGATCCCCTGAACGCACGGGAACACCACCTACGGATCCGTGCAGCATATGGAACGTGTTGGGAGAGGAGCTGCGTCCTCCATCCTCCACAGCAACAGTCAATAGCAGCTATAAATACCGCCGGGCTTGGCACGTCTTTGAGGTTTGCTTTTTGTCATCCGGGGGGTGGGAGAGCCCAAACAAGTGTGGCTGCACCGGGGAAGCCGCTGCCGGCGGAGCGCGCCGGGATTTCGAGGCACAGTTATGCAGATTTGTTCGCGCAGCCCCGCACCCCCGAGCCTGCACAGATTTCTGGCTGCTGCCCGTGACCCCAGCTCGGATAAATCTATATTTTAGCGCTGCAAACCAGACTGGGGAGGCTTTTTCTTGCTGACTGGGCTGAAAATCCAGCTCCAGGCTGCTCACGAACTCCTCGTAATTGCTGCGAAGTCCCCCCACTCTTCCATAAAGACAGCAACCAGCAAACTCCGCGTTCTGTGAGAGGTAAAAGGCACAGATTCCTGGACATTGAAACAGTGGAATAATGATGGCAATAAACGGTCAGGAACTACAAGCCAGATAAATACAGAGGCTTTTATTTTCCTCCTGCAGCTCCAGCTCCCATCCCAAGCAGGTGGCAGCTCCTACTCACAGCTCCTTGCACACATGAGCAGCTACTCGAAGGTCCAGCTCCCCATGGAATTCTCTTTACTCTGGCCTTTAATGTCCTTTTTGTACCCCCACTGCGCACTCAACAAACCTTATTCCTCCTTCTGATACTGATATTTCAATATATTTTGTCCCGTAGTTCTACAGAGCAGGACCCAGGCTCTGTTTGGTAGAAGGTTGGTTTACAAACGACAATTTTTGCCACAGACAATGAGAAAAAGGGGGAAATCAGGTAGGTTTGGTGGGAATATTTTCAGCAGTGCTTCGGCAGCCATCACATCCTGCAACACACAGCCCTTACACCAACCTAGCCCGAAATTCCTACAGGGTATTTTCCTCCATAAATCCAATTAGTATTAATTGGAGCCACATCCACGTTTTGAGAGAGAAACACACGCTAAGAAGTGACTTATCAGAGTGGGATTAGTTACCTACATCAACTATCAAAAGGTGATGAGCACAAGGCAGAATTCCACGCTGAGATTATTCCCTGCTCAGTTCCCTGTGCTCCAGGATGAGAGCCATCAGAAGCTGCTCTTGCCCTTGAAACGATCTCTTTATAGAAAAAAACTTTCTTCAGTCATCATCAGATTTTCTTGTCATTTCTCTAATCAGCACATGCTGCTGGAAAACTAATTTGGGGGAAAATACATATATATATCCACAGACATTAAAATCCACCTGCTGACTATATATAGATATACTTAACATTTCAAAGTAAATGATACAGCCACACAGAAGAATCTCTTCATGGCTTTCAGACCCTTTTTTGCTAATAAATCACTAATTCTGAAACTTTATTCATGAAAAGCAGAAGGGGAGAGAAAATGAGTCTGGTTTATTTTGGGAATTGTAAAGGGAAGGATGTAACAATGGCTCTGGGATGTCTCCCTGTCTTTTCAGAGGGATTTATTTCAGGATTTGTTGGAAAACATACCAGTACAACTTGAAACTGGGCTCTGTGGCAGCATCTGGTGTGAATTAATATTAATTTTAGAGGTTTTTTTAAGTTGATTGTTGTTAGAAAACTCTTCATAGGGCAGGTAAACCAGGCATCCAAAACATTGGCTGCTTATTTTAAAACACTGAGAGGACAAAACAATATGAAAAAGAAAATAGTTAAAATACCTGCATTGATGTCCGTTCTTAAAAATGAGATTCAGAAATTAGCCCAGAGACCTTAAGCAAAGTTAAAATTTAAAGGAAGGAACAGAAACTGGGACCAGTGAATTTTGATTGTATTTTATACATATATATATATATAAAAGATATGATAAAGATATGATAAAGATGGAGAACAGAAAATTTTTCACAAATCNAAAAAAAAACTGGACTAATCAATTCCAACTGCAACCTATTGATGGGAAATTCCTGAGCAGCAGAAAGCTTAACATGGCAAATACTGATTTTTAAGGAGTTTCTTGCTCAACCTTCAGAGAGGAAACCCCAAAAGGCCCTAAATGAAAGTGCTAAATGCAGTGTCACCCTGAGATTGTCAGGGACTGCAGTAAATGGATTTTCACACCTGTTTTGAACCCCACATCCGAAGATTCCGTGGCAATAATGAAACCCTATAAAATTCGCTTTCCTTCCAAGTGGTGCCACAATCAAAAGGGAGACAAAGAATTCTGGGAAGAAGCATCACAACATTTTTATTTCTCATGAGGAAGAGGAAAAGTGACCCCAAACGCATTTTAACTGAATTTTTCAAGGCACAGGAACTCTTCCCAAAACTTTTTTCCAGGCAAAATCAGTAATTTCTCCTAGCAAAGACTTAACCGACCAGAAATCCTTTCTCAAGAAATGTTTAAGGGGGGTAGGAACAGAGACAGACATTTATTTTTTGAACTAAAGCATACTCCTAAGCACAGGGAGTGTTTCAGATCCAGATTTTATAGCAGAGTTAAACTAAAAATTCTGTTAGTTCATAATGGAAATGCTGACAGACCCTAAAATACAGCGACACCAGTGTGTGTCACTATAATAAAGTGGCATTTAGGACCTCTTTTTTTTTCTTTTTTTCTTTTTTTTTTGCTAGACTTTGATTCCTGCAAAGGTCACATTTGAATAAAACTATCAGTAAACCTCATTAAAAGTATCAGCTCTGCCAGAAAGGCCCCTTTTTATTTTTTTTTTTTTTCATGTAACTTGCATAATTTCAGAGAATAAATTATTGGGTTTTTCTTCAATTTTTTTTTTTTTCTCCTGCATCACTCGGGATGGAGAAGCATAAAGGCCAGAGGAGGATGCAGGATTTCCCTGGAGCTGAATTCCCAGAGGATGGAGCATGAGGGTGGGACACAGAGCCAGGCAAACCCTCTTGGCTCTGTCCCCGACGGGATTTTCCCCCCAACAT
>WBMY01015569.1:13020-57517 GCA_013397315.1 Donacobius atricapilla
AGCATCTTAGCAGCGACAGCACTCATAATCCGTGTTCCGTGAGTGATCCAGCACTCTCAAAGCCGTGTATTTTACTCTGGTTTTAGCCAATCGGGTACAAACACGAGTCTACTATTGCTTTGTTGGACCTATCCTAACCTAAGATTTACATGCGTAAATTCTCACATGAATTCTACATATATAACTTTTTCTTGTTCCATCTAGGAATGCCAGCAAGGCTACATTGTTTTCATCGTGTCTAGAACTTGGTTAATTTTGTAAAAGGTGAAACTACCGAACTTTAAACTAGGTTTTAGGTTCTTTTCTTACTAACTAATTCAGTCTCTTATTCACTTAAGGCACTTAAAATATTCTCTACTTACTTAAAACTAAACTTGCATTTCTACCTCATGTCTGCATGGGTTTATGTACTTTACTTTCTCTGAAAGTTTTAATTCAGCCCTTACATTTCCGAACACCCCTGGGCTGATGTAGATGGGGCCCAGCAGAATTTGTATGCTGACCCCCGTGTCCGTCCCGGGGTGGGGATGGGGCCTGGTGCCCTGCAGAGCAGGAGAACCGTGGGGCTGCCACGCTGACACCATCCACAGCAGAGAACTGGGCACCTCTGCAGCTTGTTGGACCATCTGCTCATCAAATTGTCTAAATGTTACCCTTTGCGGCTGTAAAAAAGGGGGAAAAAAAAAATCAAACAAACGTTTTATCTGGGAAGCCACAGGGTAGTTCTGGTAAAAGCTGCCTGCTACTGTGTGGGAGTCCTGTCAGGTTCGGACATGAACGTCTCACTCGGCTGAAAAGGGATCATTTTCAGCCCCACTGCTCTTTGTGTGAGAGCTGCCCCTCGGAGGAGGAAAAGGCTGCAGCAGCAGGACCCTGGGCGAGTCCCTGTCACTGCGTGGTCACCCTGTGACACGGGGCTGGGCTCAGCACAGCAGCATCCCCAGCCCATCCCGTCCTTTGGGACCGAGGCGGCTGCTGCAGGGGCAGCCTGGGGAGGGCAGGAGCCCAGCAGCTCCCACGCACAGGGTTCCTGGGGATGCGGGGCGCTGGCCAGCCCAGGTTGGCTGTTTCTGATCTCTGCTGGGCTCCCCAGGCTGTGCTCCCCAGGTCCCTGCGGGCCAGGCATTCCCAGGCAGTCCCAGTGGGGCTGCGGCTCCAGTTCCAGCTGCTGGAATAGCCAGGGGGGTGTTTGTGCTCCTCACAGCCCGGCAGGGCTCTCCCTGCGGGAGTTCTGCTGACCCCGTCTCCCGGGGATGTCAGCCCCTGCCTCCTCAGCTCTCCTTTTACCTCCTCCTGAGCAATAGTCCTGATTCCAGCATCATGTGAGTGTGACTGGGAGGCAAATGGCAGGAGGAAGTTGGGAGCAGCAGTTAATTTGTGGATGCTATTTTTGTTGTGGTAATTACCTGCAGGCTCTGAGACATCTCCAGTTATGCTGGAGCCAGGCAGATTGTATTGAAGAAAAGCCATTTCCACCCCAAACAAAAGCCTAACCCTTCTTTAATTTAATGCTACTGTAGGAGTTTTATGGGTGGGATTCTGGGGTTTACTCTGTGTAGTATCCCAAATGCCTGTGTCTGGCTCTGTGCTGCGAAAACTTCTGCTCCAACACTGGCAAAATGAACCCTGAATTCCGAGAAAAACTCAAGGATTGAGCATTAGTATTTGCTGAACGAATGATCTGAGATCTTTGCTACTTAGCTTCTGGTAGCATGCAGGCACATCCTGGAAAGCTTGGTAAAACACCAACAGCCAGAGCCTGCTCTGCTGTACGAGTACAGACCCAGGGAAACAAAAACCAGCAGAGGCGTTTCTCTTGCCACCTTTGTGGCAAAGCTACTTCCTTGAAAGGTCTGCTTGTATTTGATGGGTGCTGGCAGGAAAAGATTCCTAAGAAATGACACACCAGGCTGCACCAGACTGCAAACATGGCTGGAACTGCCCACTGGCCAGGAATTTTCCCCCAAAGCAAAGCTCGAAAATGCAGGCAAATAGAAAAGTGGCACTTTTTGCCTCGGTGATCCCCCAGGTATGGACCTTGGGCAGAGGAGGACCGTGGGTGCTGGAGGTGGCTGTGGGAAGGCCGGCTCCAGGAGCCTCCCCAGCCTCCCCGTGAGGCTCCTCGTGTTTCTCACCCTTCTGTGCACAATTTGCTGTCCTGAAAGCTGGTGCCTGGAAGGTTCAGCTCTCGGCATTGTTATCTGGGAGAGCAGCGGTTTGTGCTATCTCTGGCCATCTGCCATTCCTCCAGCAGGCTCAGGAACTGCTCTGATCTAGAGATAGCTCTGCTCTTCTTCCTGCATCCCTCACAGGGCAAAATTACCCATCTCTGTTCCAACAAATCTCTGCTGGAAATCTTCGGGGGAGAGGAAGAGTAACAGGACTGAGGGGAGGCTTGTTGCTCCACTGCCCCGTAGAGAATGAATAAATGATGTTTTTGCTAGAGAGATTTCTTTCAGGCTTTGCTCCTGTGTGAAAGATCACAGTATTTAAAGACAATTGGCAGGGGAGGCCATTACAGGTATTTGGCACGCCAGGACTCTCACAACCTGACTCTCCCACAACAAAGACAGCCTTGTTGTGAGGTGGAACTCTCCATTTTGGAGCAGTATGGATCTTATCAGCCTCCCCACAACCCATTCATGGTGGCTTTCCTCTGGGCTACAAATTCCTGTCTTGTTTCACTGGCCCAGGCTAGGTTTTGATGATATTTGTGCACTTAGGAGACAGACTGGCACCTACCAGGCTTCCAAAAAGAAATCAATTCTTATTGATTTCTTACCACCACCTGTAGGCACTGCTATGCTGTTCAAAAGTCAGTCCTCTCTACTTCTTTGGTCTTGGAATGTGAAACTGTGCTGTGCCCACTCACCTGGTGCTGCCCTGTGCCAAGGCCCTTCTTCAGGGCGACACCTGCTGCAGGTGGCTCAGGACGCACTCTAGGATGCACTCATCCACCAATATCGAGCTGTCTTCTGGAGAGCCACTGCTGAAATCGTCCATTCCATCTGGGTGGGTGAGAATGGTCAGCTGGGCTTACTGGGAGCACTGGGCACAGACGGGACTGCAGGGTATGAACCAACAGAGAGCCTCCAGGAAGAGCCTGATCCGGGATTTCTGGAGAGCTCAGTTCAAGGCTTTCCAGCCTCTCACAGTCCTGTTCTCCCCAGGCAATGTCTCTGCTCCCTGGGGTGCCAGCAGCAGCCTCTGAACGTCCTGAACACACAGCTCTGGCAGAGCAGGGGTGCAGGGAATGGGCACAGCCCCAGGGCTGCCAGAGCTCCGGGAGCCTTGGGACAGCACTCCCAGGGATGCCCAGGGTGGGATTGCTGGGGTGTCTGTGCAGGGACAGGGCTTGGACTGGGTGATCCCTGAGCGATCCCTTCCAGCTCGGGATAATCCGTGATTCTACGGTCGGTCAGCTCTTGCTGGAAATGAGACAGGGATCTCCAAGGTCAGAGAAGGAGAAGATCCATGTCCCCTTGCTGAGCAGCTCGGGCTGTGCACTGCCTGCAGACCCCGGTGCAGCGGGGGGACACGGCCCATGCCCTGCTGCTCCCCACCTCGGGCACAAACAGGGGGTTCTGTCTGTCTGGGGGACAATCCAGCAGCACTCACCTGTGCAGCTCGAGTTCTGGGGCTGCTCCCCACCTCGGGCACAAACAGGGGGTTCTGCCTGTCTGAGTGACAATCCAGCAGCACTCACCTGTGCAGCTCGAGTTCCTAGGCCTGTTCCCCACCATAGACACAGCCAGGGGGGTTCTGTCTGTCTGGGGGACAATCCAGCAGCACTCACCTGTGCAGCTCGAGTTCTGGGGCTGCTGGAAGGGCAGGGGCAGAGTTCCAAGCTGGGGTCACAACCACCCCACCAAACTGGCCCTGAGCAGCCCCAGAGCCTCGCCTCATTTGTCAAACCTACTGGAGAGCAGCGATTCCTGACCTTCAGAAGCAGAGTTTAGGGTGTCTTTCCTCTTTGAATTAGTGTTTCCTGAAGTGCTGATTCACTGCAGGAAGGAGCAAGCAGCACAGTGAGAACAGGAGGAGAATTCATAACAGCTGGGTCAGAAAAGGAAGATAAAGCTTCAATTAATTTAAAGGCATAATCCTTATTTGCCCTGCAAAGTTCCATATGAGGGGGTATAATTGCAAGACTGAATTGTCTGTTAGCAAATTTATCTTCTCAAATATGAAGTTGATTAAATTACTGTAAGTAACACAATAATGTATGTCTGAGAGATATTTATGCTCCAGAAAATAAAAATGTTATTCTCCAGGTTGTCCTGCTAAAAAATAGCGAAGCAGATACTGAAAGGCTCTACACATTCTGGCTCTAAACATTTCATTCTGACAGCATGGCAAGGTACATGACCAGACTGCTCTCTACTCTCTTTTTCCCTGTGACATTGAAATTCCACGAATGGCATCTTGCATCAGCGTTACATCATATTAAGTATAATGCAATATTATGAGTCATTGTTATAAATCACGGGCACAGGCTGCATTAGAAGGCTTTTGCCTTCAAGAGCACATCAAGGTGGATTTTTATTCAGCATTTCTCTACGGAGGCATGTGTAGGTGCCCTAACTTTGCAATGTCTCTCCATCCTCTGAATCAGGAGCATTTCAGATTTCCCCTCCAGCTCTGAAGCTCCCAGGGGATGTGCAGGACGTGCCTGGCAGAGCTGCTGCACACAGCCAGCAAAGCTGTGAGCACCCAGGAGGTGCTCCTCAAATGGATCATGCAGGCATCACTGAAGACTGACGTGTTTAGTGTTTTATCCTGTAAAAAACTGCAGCAATGCTGAGGTGACAGGGTGGCACTGGAGCTCAGGGGTTCTCCCGAGCTGTCCTGGAAAGCCACACGGGTGGGACTCTTTACTTGCTGCTTCTCTGACCTCAGGGGGACATTGCTGCCGTGAGGCTTCCTGGACATCCTCCTCTTCTTGCGTGGTGTGCGGTCACCACTGCAATTAACCCTCTCTGGAGGGCTTGGTTTGGTTTTTCTGGCACAGGCACAGAATTGTTCCTCCTTTTCCTTTCCAGGAGCTCCTGTTCTTAGCGTTAGGGATGCTCCTCAAACACTCAGCTGAATGGTGCCCCTTGTTGGCAGTGACAATCCTGCCAGACCCCACTGCCACTGTCAGAGCTTGGCAGATCTTGACCTGCAGCCTGGCAGCGGCACCACGGTGCTGGAGACAACCATGCCCAAAACGTCCTGCAAACCATCCTCTGCCAGGAGAGCAGTAGTATTAACACATGAAAAACTGGCTAAAATTGCTAAAACGTCACAAAACCAGGGAATCTGGTGCTAGGGGCAGCAGACATGCCCATGTAGGGTGTCCTAGGAGCTCTCCTGGTACAATATTTTGCCTAGATTAACACCAAGCCGACAGAGAATGTTTAGGAGGAGGTTTACACGCAGGGCTTGTACCTCAGTGTGAGCAGACAGAATCTGGAGAAGTATCTTCTGGCAAATCTCTGATGTGGGTGTAGAGGCAAAGAGGAATGTCCACCCAAAGCCCTGGACCCAGCTCCGATTATCCAAGGTACACCCAGTGCTGTGTCCCTGCCCTCCCCAAGGCCTGGCACCCCATCTGGGCTTCAGTGCAATTGGAAAAGGAGCCTTGAATGCCACAAAGCCTGTGCTGGCTGGGGCAGCAGGATTCCCAGAAAGGCCAAGCACTGGGCCTGGAGTAAATCCAGTTCACTGAATGGGAAAGCTCCCATTGAGGCTGGTGGGACACAGGGCACAGCTGAGTGCTTCCAGAATCCCATCCAGCTCCGTCCCAGGGCTCTGCTGGGCAGCCTCCTGGGTGTGAAAAGAAACACACCTCCCTTGCACCCTTACAGCATTTTGTTTGTGTCTGAAAGGATCAAAGCACTATTTATGGCTTTCCTGCTTTTCAGATAATAGTCTTAAAGCAAGTCCGAGCTTGACAGACAAGCTCTGCATCTTCTCAACAGCCCAGAGTAAAGATAAAGGAAGCATTAATGTTGGTCTGAATTATGAGAGGGAATTGGACTGCACAAGAACTGTAATCCACAAGAATGAATTTTCATTCCACTTGTCCTCCACTTTCAGCTAATCAGAAATGGTGATACATGGGCCTACTTGTATTCTGGCTTTCAGCTCCCTCCTATATCTCATGTGGTTGAAAACTGAATTCCTGATTTACGCTGGAGATTAGGGAATGATAAATGCTATCACTTGCCCGCAGTGGCAGTTTTAGAGGATTCTGGCATTATGAACAAAACACCATTTCATGTGTGTGATTGCTGGAGCTGACAGCCTGACACGCTGCTGACAGAGAGAGCTGGGACTGAGGGCCAGGCTCTCTTCACAAATAACAAAGACCTCAAATTCCAAATTGAATATCGTGAGCCTTTTACAATGGCAATAATCAGATGCTTGCTTTGATGATTAATTTGCTCAGCAAAGGGCTGGCTGGGTCACAGATTTCTGGACAATTTCTGATTTCATCTGGCCTTTCTCCTCAGATAGTTAGCAACGCTTCCCATAGGACCACACTTGTCATTCAGTGCTCAGAGGGGAATATCAGTGAGACAAAAATAGGTGCTGTGTAGATTATTCACTTCTCCCAGGGTTTTCAGCACCTTTGGAGCCTTGGTAGTCATTGCTGTCTCTCCCACTGCAGAACAAAAGAAATGTTACTGATTTGAAGCGCATGCAGCTTTCACAGTCATCCCACAGCAGATTCCTGCTGTGTTTGGGGCTTGTAAAACTTATCCTGGTCACGGAACAAAAAAACTGAGGGGTTGGGACAAGATGAGCTTCAAGGTCTCTTCCAGCCATTCTGTGACTCTGTGGAAAGCTGCAAGGAAAAAACCCCAGCACCTGTTAACCTTAACTGTGACCTATAGCTTGGCTGTCCTGCCTTGTATTGTTTTCATTAACCTGTGCTCCTCGATGTTTTGTTGAGAAATTTAACCAAAATCCAAGATTTTTGACCTTCACACCTAAATTTCAGCCTAAGTTTTTGAAAAAATGTCAGAAATGCTTGTTGAGAATGGTCCTGTTTCTTTCAGTTGACATTTGTCATGCTGCAGATTTAAGTTTCCAAACCCAAGACTGATTTCCTTGCCTATTATTGGGATCTTCCATATCCACACTTCAGCAGAACTCACAGAAGGCTGGTTTTGGCCAAGTCAGCAGGAAACCAAGGTTAGGCCAGTTCACTGAGAGCACTCCCAGTGCAGAAAGAGGCCGTGGTGATACCTGAGGTGTACACCAAATCCTGCTGGAGATCTCCCACAGTGCAGCCGCAGTCATTGCATCTCTGCCAAATTCAACCTTAGCCTTGGACTTGGGGCTGGATTTCTTCTCTGTGCTGCGCCAACAGGGGCAGAAACTGGAATCCTCTGCAGCTACAGCCCAGACCTCCTGAGCCTGAGCTGGAAGTATCTCCAGGAACATTTCCAAGAGCCTCAGTGATGAGTCAGGAACATGAACTCGGTTACCTGAGCTAAGCCTGTAACTCACCAGAGGTCTTGGTAAAACTGAAAGTTAAACCAAGGTTCAGGTCAAACCTTGTCATTAACCCGTGGTGGCAGAAAACTCTGAGCTCATGAAGCCCTGAATGCTCACCAAGAGAAATAACGGCTGGCATGTGCTGTACAAATGGAACAGGCTTTTGCTCTAATGGAAAGAGTTCCCAGGTATTTTGAAGTAAACAATTAAAAAATCAATGAACGAAGAACAACCTTTTAGTCCAAGGACACAGCCAAGGCCTGTTGGTACTGGGAGGATGCAGAACTGAGCTGTGGAAGGACAGAAAACTTTCAGGGAACTGCAGGGAGGGTGCTTGGCTCTCATGCCCAGTTCGTGCCAGAAGGATTAATTTGAATTACTGCTGATTATTGAAACCAGCCCCAGCCTTGTGGTACTTGAAAGTGAGCTGCACCTAAAGGGTGTCCCCGGGCCAAGCAGCAGGAATGTCACGGCATGGATTGTAACCCAGATCTGAGCCAGCTCCATCCTGTGCTCCTGTGCAGGCTGCTGGCCTGCCCTGAGGGAGCCAGCCTTGCCCACGGCACCGCAGGTCCTGCACCCAAAATGAGGCCGCACACAGCCAGGGGACAGCCAGGCACCCTGCGACAGAGCTGCTGCCCCAGGAGGTGCTCACTGACTCTCACTGGTATCCTTGGGGGGATAAATCCTGCAGGAGTAGAACAATTAACTACCGAGAGGGCACAGTGGCCTGGAAATAAAGAAGTGCAACAAGGAGTCAAGGGAATGTGTCCAAAAAACTTGGATTAAGGCTTCACAGAAGTTTCTTCAAAATGTCTGCACTTTGGCATATTCAGTTGAAATTACTTGGGAATTTCCAGTGGGAAATGAGAAGGCAGAAGGGAGCCAGACACCAAGTGAGTGCTTTGGCTTTGCTTTCCCAGGGAATCAGCCTGAGAAGTCTGCCTTGCTAGACTTGGTGCAAACTTAAACTGAAAGGTGTAGTCAAAGACCTAAAATATTTTCTAGAAAACTGTAGACTTAAATAACTATGCTAAGGAATACCATTAAGCATTAAAATATTTGTTTAATTTGATCCAACAGACTTCTGCTTTATATTTAGGTACCCCTTAATGACAGATTCATAAAACTGAGATCAAATTAGTACACTAAAGGTGCACTGGGGACAGGCATGGTTCATGTACAGGTGGAAATGGTGTTTAGCTCTCTTGCAGGCATCCTGTGGCCTTCTGAACTGGAGACCTGGAGTGACTGGTTAAGCCTTTATTAAAAACATCCACCTCGAAGTGAGGACTCACTTGTGCAGGGCTGATAAAGAGGAACCATCAATGGCATCCTTGGCTGCTGCTGCTGAACTCGTGTATCAGTGGTGAGCAGGGAGATCTGCTCAGGAAAAGCAGCAGCTCTGGGGGGTGTGAGGGGGAGCTGGCCCGGGGGAGCCCCATCCATCCACACAGCAAACCTGCAGAGTGAATTCTGTCTGAATGTGATTGCTTTGTTAGACAAAAACTTCCGCTATTGCTTAAAACGATAGAATTGCAGAATCACAGGATGGTTGGGGTTGGAAAGGACCTTAAAGCCATCCAGTCCCAGCCTTGGACACTTCCAGGGATCCAGGGGCAGCCACAGCTGCTCTGGGCACCCTGTGCTTAGGCTGCACTCAGCATTCCACATAAAATTAGGAAATTCCGCTTTCTTCTGCACAGGAGCAAATTTTCATTGCGATCAGGCCAGAAGATCCCTGTTAAAATCCCTGGCCTGGGTCTGGGTGTGCTGCCCTTGGCAGCTGTGGGGCTGCAGAGAGAGGCTCTGCTGGTGGGATCTTACCTCTGCTAAGTGGGAGCTGTTTGGAAATGTGGAAGTGTGGACCTGTTGTCCCAACTGCAGCACGAGGGGGAAAGTGTTTATGGATTAAACTTAATTGGAAAGTCATCTTTGTAACATTACAACTAACACCAAAATCACGTTACTTAATGATAACGTGAGTATTTGGAATTGTAAACACCAAATGTGTGGAAGTCTGTTCACACTCTGCCATTGTGCTCCAGCTTCTGCTTTACAGTAACTAACGTAATTGCACGGGGACTATCTGGAGGAATAATGAGAAATTTCTCGTCAGCTGACAAGAATGGCTCTCACTTCCCTGAGCAGCTGTTGCTTGATGTGCCAGCCTGGTGAGACCCCAGCCAGCCACAACCCCCCGTGGCAATGGGCTTGGAGCCTGTGCCGCAGCCCCGGCCCTGTTATCCCTGGAGAAGGGTGGGGCTGGGGGTAGCAGGGGAATGGGAGCAGCTGCGAGGCAGCTCAGGGGCTCTTCCCAGCTCAGTAAAGGGCAGGTAGGCAAAGCAGGCCGTGGGTGCCTCTGCAGTGCCACTTACTGAGCTCTGAACAGCGTTAGGACCGAGGTTTAAATATGTCTCTGTATCAAACACAAGCATAGCTCATGCCTCGTTCTAGAACAAAGGAGCTCATGGAGAAGCTGAGCTAAGAAACTCCGTGTTTTTATAAAGGCAGCACTGCAAAACTGATGGAGAATTCCTTTGATAGTGCCTAAAAAGGCTGATAGAAAGCAAAAACATCCCTTTCAACTAAAACGACTGTCTTGGAGAACTAAAATTTACGGACATTTTTTCAGCATGGAGAATAACATCCTGTGTATTATCATCTGCTGGGTACCCTAGGGTTAACTCTCCCAGTTTGGTATGCAACCAAAGGAACCTGAAACTAACTGTGTGTGGCTATTGGTTGGAGATGTTTGGAAGCACGGTGAAGTGATAATATTTTGCAGCTCATGCTCCTGCCAGTACCTGGCTTTGTTAGTTTAGCACAAGAGGTGTTTCCTGATTTCTTGTGTGGAAGCAGCGAGGCTGCTCTCTTGGTTTCCATCAGTCCTTGGAAACTTTTCTCTCGACAGCTTAAGCATTTGTCAAAATGCTCTACCTGGTGGCTCCCAATTCCTTATACACAATCCTTTCCTGCCAGCACCACTTTCTGGAGAGCTTCCCCTCCACTGGGGATGTGGATTTCAGTAGGAATGAGTCAGGCCTTGGTCATTCCTTTCCGTGTGCATCCACTGTGACGAGGACAAATTCCAGTGGTGTCATTTCTTGTTCTGCCTGCATCTTTTTTATGTGCAGGATGACTCAGGCCCCATGACAAAGCCCAAAGCAAGGGGCAGCAGTGACGTCCTTGTCTGAACAACCCCAAGAGTTTAACTCATTGTGTTCCCGAACTGAGGAGCATAATTGAACTCAGTTCCTCTTACCTGGGAGCGTTTCCTGTTTCTTCAGAAATATCATGCTGAAACATAAACTACAAACACAATTACCTTGTTAATGACCTCTTTGTTCAGAAGCCCAGAGAAGGGGTGAAGGTCACTGTCCCAAGATCAAAACCTAGAGCAGACACTCTGGGTGTAGGATGCTGGGAGGATTGTGCTGACTTGGAAGGGCTCAGGGTCAGCAGACATTGCTCAGTTTAGATTTCATTGACTACACTGTTCTGATCCATGCATTGACTGCAGGGATGAGCCTGCAGGGTGAAGCAGGGATTAAGGAAAATGGGGCTTTTAACAACGGACATCCATGACATTTTTAACAGGTAACAAAACAGCACACAGAACACAATTTTAGAGAGTCCTGATTGGAAGTATCAGTATTTTACGGTGATTTTTAAGTGGTGACTAGAATGTAAAGAAGGTAGATATGACCTAAGAAGAAATGTTATGTGGGTAGCATGTCAAAAGGCAGAAAAATTGCTGCCTCATTTTCTTTCTAAATTTAGTGTCTTAGTGTCAGTGAGCACCATGCTGTTTCTTCATTTCCAAAACTCCTCGATCATCATCTTTTATTCCCTTCTGGCATGAACCTTCTCTCCAGTATCTTTTTGGAAAGGAAGATACGTACTGTGGAAAACTTATGTAGTGATAGGAAGGAAAGCTAGATAAGAGAAGCAACAACTCTATCTGTAATTCTGTGCCACCACCCCCATTCCCAGCCTACTTCAGCTTCATCCGACAAAGTGCCCAGGTAGGCCAGACAGCAAGGCTGTTCAGTATTTCACAAGCTAAAATCCATCATGTCCACAGTGTCAGTTTTGCTTGGGCAGCAGCAAGTAACGATCCTAGATAAATTCTCCCTTAATCTCACAATCCCATTTCAGTAAGGGGCTAGGAAATCACATTTTCATTTAATTATAGAATATCAAATCACATGTTGCATGTCTTTAAGACAATTCAGCTGTATTCTAATAATAAGTGAAAGCACATTAAAAGAAACCAGATTTTTTTCAGAACTATCTTTTCCAAGTTCCTTTTTATGACAGATCTCTAAATTTCCTACATGATGACACTTACTTGGCACTGCATTGATCCAGTCTAATCTAGGTGATAATGTGTCTCACAAAAGTTATTTTTCAAAAACAAGTAGTTTATCAAATCCATTGACAGTTGTGTTTTCAAATGATTTCCATTTTTTTTCTGTTAGAATATCTGCCTTGCTTTTAAACAGAAAACCCCACAGGGCCAAAAGGCAGCTGTACCCAGGAGCCAGAACAGCAGTGACCCCTCAATAAACTGCCAGGCCACCTTTCAAAGAGTGAGCCTTTGTCACCAGCCCTGAGAGAGCACAAAGCGCCCCACCAGCACCCCCCATTTCCAGCTACTTCCAACAGATACTGGGAAAATGCTGCTCTCCGCCCCTTTCCTGACGGAAAACTCACCTAAGCATTCATTTGGGAATTTGTCGGTGGGATCTGTAGTTTTCTAACAGACTTATTTTTGAACTTTCTGCCTGAAATATTAGTTGCCCTTTATTTCCTCTTTATAAAAATGGAACATGTGCAGGAATTATTTTTGAAATGCAGCTTCTATTTCCCCAGCACGTCAAGCAAGTGAAGAACAGCGTTTCCTGTGAGAGGGTGGGCGAGGAGGTTTTGCACTGAACGTGCCCCAGAGGACACGGCAAGCAGGAACTTTGCTCCAGCCAAGGCACGGGGAAGCCAAGCTGAGGGTGCAGCTCCAGCTCGGGAATGGGAGGTTTTGATTTGCATTGGGATGAGCAGAGAGAGGGGAGTGCAGGTCCTTTCTGCCGGGAGAGCTGGAATGTGCCAGGAGAGGGGAGAGGAGAGGGCTCCCGGGGTCCTGCAGGTGCTACCAGATCCCCTGGGGAAGGGACAGGGGCAGGGAGGAGCGGAGAGGAGAACACCTGGGGAGACCTGAGGCAGGAGGGCCTGACCCCCCGGGGGTTTTGGGGGGTGTCACTGCTCTCAGAGCCCTGCGGATGCTGAGCTGTCAGCATCAGGGGCCGCCACGTCACCATGGCCACTGTCTCTGCAGGCAGGATCCCACCGGAGGCAAATGCACACCCCAGAGCCTCATCTGAGTTCCACAAAGTGTGATGGGGTTTGCAGGGCAGGCAGAGAGAACTCCTGAGGGCTGGGCAAGCTCCCAGCCTGAGCCATGTGCACGGGATCCCCCTGCAGTTACCTCTGTGGAGCCACGAGCGCTTGGGCAGGAGTTCATCCCCAGGTGTAAGGTGTTCTCCCAGGAGGGTGTTCTCCCCCAGGGCCAGAAAGCTGAGGAAGAATTTGAGTTCTCAGGAAGAATTTCTTCTTCATGGAAGGTGCTGTTGAAGGCTGGAAGGCGCCACCAAGGGCAGCCTGGAGTGCCCATCCCTGGAGGTGTCCGAGGACACCCTGGAGGTGGCACTCCGTGCTAGGACTGCGTGGGCTTCTCCCCCTAAATGTTCCTGCGGCTCTGAGGGATTGTGAGACCTTGTCTGATTCCACAGAGCAGCTCCTACAGCTTGAAAACAGGCAAGGGCCAGGCCTTGTGGTTTGAGAAGAGCATTAATTAGGATGTGTGAGAATCCATCTCATTAAATCTCACCTTTGGAAACCTGTTATGTCCTTTTTGTCCCGAGTTCTGCCATCCCTCAAAAACAGCAACTCTAGAAGCATTCTGTGAAATTTGCTTTCTGGACCCAGAAGTGGTGATAAATTGATTTAGCCTACAGCAAGTCACGGAGGTTATCAGAACTATAAGAAAAATATGCAGGAGAAAATATTTTTTGCTGCATTCCTCTCAGCTTTTACTGGCCCTGCTCTGGTTCATTTGCTATTCTGCACAGTGTTAGGCAGTGACTGAAGAGCACCAGATCTGTGATTTAAACATCACAACTTGCCCAGGGAGAGAGGAACACATCTCACTCTGTTTGCACGTGCTGGCAGCATTGGGTGAGCACTGTGGCCATGCAGAAAGTCTAGCTAATACTTGTTCTTTACTTGTTTGACATACTGGGGAAATAGAAGCTGCATTTCAAAAATAATTCCTGCATATGCTCAATTTTTTATGAAGATGAAATAAAGGGCAACTCATATTTCAGGCAGAAAGTTCAAAAATAAATATGAGACTCTATAAAGAGCACACAAGAAATGGAAGGAACCTCCTGCTTTGGGTGGCATAGAGAAAGGTCAGAAATGGGATGCAAAAGCTTGAATTTATGAGAGTATAAAATCTCTGAAGTCTTCATTTCTGAGGGTGTCATGACTTCAAGTCTGGAAAAAGTTTTTCTTCTCTTTCAAACAGGCTATCCTTTAGTGAAGGTAGATGATGGTGTTGGGAAACCCTGCCCAGCTGAGGCGTTCGCAGCAGGCTCTCATTATCAGAATGCTCCTGGCTCTCTTCGTAACCAGCCCTCAGACCAGCAGGGTGCCTGGTTTTCCCGAGACACCTATTCCAAGGAAAGCGCCAGGGTGGCTTGACTGATGTAGGTCACGTGCTGTGGTGATTCCCCAGTCATTTTTGATTGAAAACACAAAAATTCTTGTCATGAGAAAAAGGGTTCAGCCTGCCTGGGGTAGCAGGATTTCTAGGATAGTCACAGCTTGTGGTGTTCAGAAGCAAAGTTGTTTGATACTGACTTCAGATATTCCTTTGCATGGATTTACTTATCAAAAACATGAGGAAAAAAAAATGTTTTGGCTGCGCTTAATAAGATCTTCAGAAGATGTTCAAGTGAGGCATCAAAGCCTGTCTGGAATGAGCCACTCAGTGTGGGACACAATCACTTCCAAGCTCATCCCAGCCAGTTTGCCAGAGGAGATCAGTGCAAAATCTGCTCCCACAGAACACATTTGACAGCAGTTCTGTGTTTATAATTAGTGGTCATCCACTGATAGGAATATTTTCCATCTTTTCTGTCTAAGTACACCTTTGCTAATTTTAAACTTGCTTTTGAGTGGTTTTGGTGCAGTTTCTCACATTTCTTAAAGATTCCATAGGATTTGTCTCCGACAGCAGGGTTTCTTTTTTTGTGCTCTCTCCCGATCTTTTTTTTTTTTTTTCCCCCAATCAAAAAACACAAGATATTACTTGTACCGCCCTCAGATTTCAGAGCTTCAGTGCTGGAACAACCCTGCAAGTTACTTAAACAGTAGCATCCCTTTGAGGTTAATCTCACACCTGGATCAAACAAGTGGCAGAGATATTTCCTAAGAACTTTAAGAGACACAGTCCTTGTCCAGTCAGTGCTCACATCCACCCAGTGCCCTTTCCAATTCCTGGTCTCACTCTACACGTGATTTGGTTCTCAAGTCATTTTGTTGAAAGACTCCAGGGGCACGGCAGGAGCTGGAACAGCCCCAGGCAGGCTCCAGGGGCACAGCAGGAGCTGGAACAGCCCCAGGCAGGCTCCAGAATCACAGCAGGGGCTGGAACAGCCCCAGGCAGGCTCCAGAATCACAGCGGGAGCTGGAACAGCCCCGGGCAGGCTCCAGAATCACAGCAGGGGCTGGAACAGCCCCAGGCAGGCTCCAGGGGCACAGCAGGAGCTGGAACAGCCCCAGGCAGGCTCCAGGGGCACAGCAGGAGCTGGAACAGCCCCAGGCAGGCTCCAGGGCTGCTGCTGCCACCCTGCCATGGCCAAGCCCACACGTTCCCTGCAAAGCTGAAGGGGGAGAGCAAACTCGTTGTGCTGGCAAGAGCGGTGCCCAAAGGTGCTGCATCTGGAGATAACATCAGCAGGGAGAGCCAGCCCAGCTTCCCCACACAAACTATTTCCCAGAGGCAAATGGCAAAGGGAGACAGAGGGAGAAACAAGTACTGACAGTTTGCTGTAGGAGCTGAAAGAAAAAGTGGACAAAGCTAAAAGAACTCCAGCTCTTTGTCTGCATTTAATCCAGTTCAGAGCACCCGCTGGTGCATACAGATTTACTTCCCATGGCTGATGGAGCTGAACATGGTCATCTGGTAAGACACAGGGCATCTGGGATGGAAATTTTGTGCCCTCCAGGCTCTTACATTTTACAAAAAGTCAGAAAAACACCTAAAGTTTTAACCTAATGTAAAAGTACGAGCTGCTGGATAATTCCTTCAAAGGAACAAATCCTGAAAGAAAAGGTGAAGAATGCTGTCTGGTTTAAACACAGACCAAGGTTTTAAGGGAAGGGCACTGTTTTTGGCTCATGGAAACCGAGGAAAAGACCGTGGCCTGCTGTCCCTACCCAAAATTCCCTTCTTACAGGAGCTGATTCATCAGAGGGTACTGGAATAACATAACAGTATTAAAATACCATCCACATATTTTAATGTGAAACAAATAGTCCAAGCACCTGCTATCAGAGTACAATAAAACCATCAAATCACCACTGCAGGGTTTACTTTTGCTGAGGCCAGACGGTTCAGGTTCCACGTAGGCTCATTTCTAAAGGTCGTGGAGACAATTCATCGCTTGCTGAATTTGCAGGACACGGCCCTGAAAGCCCAGAGAGCAGGATGGATTTCTGTGCAAGAACAGAAGCAACAAAAGGGGTTGTGAGCCACAGGTGGAGAGGCTGGGTTGGAGGGGGCAGGTCTGGAGGGACCAGCTCAGCTGCAGAGTGCAGGGCACAGAAATGAGGCAGATGTGCCAGAGAGATTCCAGCGCCGAGTTTGGGACCTCTCACACCTCTGGCAAGTGCAGAGAGAAAGGGAGAGGTAGCCAGCAAACCTTAGGAAAATACAGAACCAATGAATGGAAAAGAGAACAATAAAGCAGCACTTTCTCATCCCTCAGCTCCTTCCTGCCCTGCTCCAAGTGTCCTCAGACCTCTGCGGAGGACCCCTGGCCCTGGGGCTCAGCTGGTATTGCTAAACGTGTCCTGTTCAGGCAAACCCAGACCTCCCAGTCCGAGTGCCCGTGGCCAGGCTTGGCCGGGAGCTGCAGAGCAGGGCTGGCTGTGTCTGGGGGCTGTGATGGGGCAGGAGCCCAGCCCAGGACACGGGGCTGCCCCGAGTAGCTCCCATGCCTCAGAGACTGCTGCCTGGAAATGAAAAAATAAACCAAAAGGCAATTTAGGCTCTCTAACTACACCTCAGGAAAAAGGCCCTCCCTGGAAGGATGGCACATGATGTGTTTTGGGTGAATGTTCCGTGCCAATCTGGCGGATCCCCATGGCAGGCAGGTTGGAAATATTTTGCTGCAAGTTTGAACGTGGTACCAGGATGTAAGGCCAGCCCCTTCTACAAGAGCAGAGATTGAATTAGGGCTGAGAAATGTATCCCTGGCTAGTTTCAATTTCAAAAAAGAGAGCTTTTAAAAAGGTACAAATGAGGCTAAAGGAATTTGTTATTTTTCCGGTTTCTGTGCTATAACTCCTTTTCCATCTCCTCATCTATCTTCTAAGTGTCCTGCCTTAATCCGGAGTGAGCAATAAAAGAAGTATGCAGTGGCTGAGAGAGAAACTCAAGATAACAAGATAAAGGCAAAGCTTGAGCAGAAGTTGAGATGTTGATCAGAATGTGGAGTTTTCTCACATCTGAGTTTTAGGGCAGTCATTAGACAGTTTGCATGAGAAGCTGATTTAAAACCAGTAGCACAAAATGTGACCCAGCTGAGTTCACTTGTGTCAAAGGCTTGGACCTGTGCTGTCTGGGGTTGTGATCCTGTCTTCAGACCACGTGCTGACAATCTGCTGATAGACCAAAATAAAAATAAAGTTATTTCATAGAATCAAAAAATCACAGAATGATTTGCATGGAAAGAGGTCTCAAAGCTCATCTCATTCTAACCCTCGTTAGGCAGGGTCAGGGACACCTTCCTCTAGGTCAGTGCTCTGTCCTTGCCACCCCCAGCTCACACTGAGGTTTTAAGCTCCAGGTCCCCACACAAGTCCAGCCTAGGAGCTGGACTTGGCTCCTTCAGTGCAGGCTGCTGTTTCCTGCTGAAAATGCCCAGTGACAGTGGCTGCTGTTTCCAAACTCCCCGAACTGAAAGGAGTGGCTGTCACAAAGGGTTAATTCCAATTTCCATATCACTGACCTCCCTCCAGCCTTCCCGGCTGCCCAAGTTTGGAGCTGCATGGATCAGCTGGGTTTTCTCAGGGGAAGAATGATGTGGCCACTCCCTGAGCCCTGATAATCCCTCTGGCTGGGATTTCCAGTGCTGGGCTCTGCCAGGTTAGGCAGGATTTCATCATCAAAATTATTGTGGCCTCTTGCAAGCAAAAGCCAGCGGGAAATGAATTGCTGGAATTGGGTGTGTTTGCTTGCAGTATCCCAATGTCGTTGCCTCCTGGGGTCAGCTGCAGGGCCCAGGACACAGAGCAGGGGCTAAGCTGGACTCCAGTTTTATTTGGCAAAGCCTGGGCTGGCAAACAGCAGAAGGCACAGGGACAGAGCTTGAGGGGATGTGAAGGCAGAGGGGAAGATGAGGCTTGTGAACTTCCAAAGGAAAGCACTGGGCAGTCACGTTGAAGACAAGCTGTGCCTGAGGAGGGTCCCGTTTGAGCTTTGGTGCCCGGGGTGTGGGGTCAGGCAGAGCTGTCCCCCTGCTGAACTCGAGTGAGAAGGGGAATGAGCTCTGCGGGCAGACCTGGGCCCCCGCTGCCCGCCCCGAGCATCACCCCGCGTCCATCCAACAGCGCTGCCGCTAACGCGCCCTTCTTTGCTGTCCCCACCACAGATCCTGGAGGAGAACATGAAGCTGGAGTGCAAGTGCCACGGGGTCTCGGGGTCCTGCACCACTAAAACCTGCTGGACCACGCTGCCCAAGTTCCGCGAGCTGGGCTACATCCTCAAGGACAAGTACAACGAGGCCGTGCAGGTGGAGCCCGTCCGGGCCAGCCGCAACAAGCGCCCCACATTCCTCAAGATCAAGAAGCCCCTCTCCTACCGCAAGCCCATGGACACGGACTTGGTGTACATCGAGAAATCGCCCAACTACTGCGAGGAGGACCCTGTGACGGGCAGCGTGGGCACGCAGGGCAGGATGTGCAACAAGACGGCGCAGCAGTCCAATGGCTGCGACCTGATGTGCTGCGGCCGCGGCTACAACACGCACCAGTACTCGCGCGTGTGGCAGTGCAACTGCAAGTTCCACTGGTGCTGCTACGTGAAATGCAACACGTGCAGCGAGAGGACAGAGGTGTACACCTGCAAGTGAGCGCCCGCGGCCCCGGTACCTTTGCACATGCACTCGGCGCACCTGAGCGCAGCTGCGGGAGGAGATGCTGCCGAGCGCGGCCCTCTCTGCTCTCTCACCTGGATACGCCTTTCAGACTCTGAGAAAGCCGGCCGAGAAACAAAACCCAGCGGAGCCCACCCCTGGCCACCGGACACACAAAAGGGAGAGGAAAGGGGGGTCTCGCTGGGCCTGCACCCCGAGCGGAGGGAGCGCGGCCTGCCCTGCCAGGGAGAAACCTCTGGGCGCGGCATCTGACCCCTGGCTCGGGGAAGGGGCGCTCGAAGCTCCCGTGGCCCAGGGGCAGGGGGAAATCCCTGCAGAAGGCTTTGCCCCGGACGGAGCCTCGCCGTGAATTGCCTGCAGCAGGTGCGGATAACACAGATTTAGGCTCCGACACTCGGAAAAGCTCCTACCGCTCTTGCCCATCCTTCCACCCCACAGCACTCGCTGCAGCAAGGACTGCGGAAGGCTTCTGTGGACGCTGCTTTATCTGCCCTTCTCGTGTGCGTGTGAGCTGCAGATTTCAGCACAGGGATTTGGGACACTCGGGCATAATAATAACAATATTTAACAATTTATTCAGATAAAACTAATATTAATTTATTTAATTAAAAGAAGAACTTGACCAACCTCTTTGGAACTATTCTGCAATTAAAGTAGATAGCTGGCTTTCTTTGTGGAATAATTTTGTAGGATCAGCAAGGAAACACTGGAGCTGTATATATATTATTCTTGACTAGGATATTTCTATTAGTTGGACTTGCAGGATATGTTCTACAGTACTGGATGTTTAAGGACAAAAGCTGGCGTCTTTATATATATGTACATACACGAACACACTGTATTTTGGGGTTTTTGTTTGTTTGTTTCCTCCTGTTTGCTGCTAGTTGTCTGGAACAAAAGTGGAGTGGTAGGGGTTACAAATCTTTACCAGTTTTTGTGGTTATTTTTTTTTTCTTCGATTAAAGAAAGAAGCATTAATAAAATCCTGTTTGGAATATGTCTAAAAATAAGAAAATCCAGACAAAATTCCATCTTTTGGAAAAAATCAACCATAGGATAAGAGAGTATATTTTGTAAGAGACTATTTTTATATAAATATTTTATTTATACTACGTCTGCTTGTTCAACCTGTACTTTTTCTCAAAACAGGCATACAATTTGTAATTCTTAGGCTATTTAACAGAGAAAGGGTAATTAGTTTGTGAACACAACAGCAGCAAGCTGGATGCATTCAGCTGCCATTGGTGGATGTGTCAGAAAGCAGGATGAACTTTCTCTCCGGATGTGTGTACAAACTGGCTCTTTTCCTGCAGCTCAGCTTGCAGAATGTGCAAAACAAGAACAGGGTATGTAGCATCAATTTTGTCACATGGCTTGAATTCATGATCGGTATTAACTGGATGCTCATTTATCCCATTCAAGAAAAAAAAAAAAAAATCCGAATTAGCTTCCCACATGCGTCAGTCATTAAACTGTGGCGTTATGACTCGCAAATGTGCTGTGTGTGCTGTCAGTTAAACCTCTGCTTTGTGCTGCTGTCAAATCGGGTTCCCATCAGGGCAGGACTGTAGACTGGGACTGTAATAACTTGCATGACACACATCGTCTGATTCTCATAGATAGGATACAAAGCTTACTTTCTGTCCAGCTCCTTTTGGCATCCACATTATTCTTTCCCCTCGCTAAAAGGTCGGAGCCCCAAAATCCAGAAAAACATTCGGACAAGTTTAAAGAGGCAAATTTAAAGACTACTCACTTGTTTTTCAGAGCCCAACTCAGCTGTTTTGCACTCCCTTTGTGGCATTTCCTTTTTATCACTGCTGAGATCTTCAGACACTGGAGTGGCAAATAGTTCTCTGCATTTAGAATTCTTTTGTCCCTCCTGCTTAACTCATTTGTGACTGATAGAAAACATGGGCAATCCTAACGTTGTTTTTCACTGGGCAAGAAACGTGGCCCAGCGTTACAGGTGACACTGCACATGGTCTGGGGCAGATCAGGTTCTCTCCTCCTTCCAGACTCTGCAGGATGTCCCCAGAGAAGGAGGCCTCAGTGATGGGGATGTGTCACTGATGGGGATGTGTCACTGACTCCCTGCACAGAAAAGTGCCACCAGGGCTATGGGGGACAGCTCTGTCCCCTGTGCCCTGACCCCTCGCAGGCAGAACTCCCACCCAGCACTGTGAAAACAGAAATTCTGAGAAGGGAAAGAGAAGCAGCACAAAAGATGCTGCCAAGTTTGACAACTTACCTGTTGGGACTCGGGTTTTAACTCACTCCTTGTATATATATTATTTAAGGACACGAGCCCATGCAGTAGCTAATCCTAGCCATGTATATCAGGGGTTAATACACAGTTTCTTTGCAGACCTGCCACTTAACACAAAATAGATTTTTTTATTCAATTCAGGCACCAGAATGGGGTATCAAAATAAAGTTATTCACGTAATTTACTTTCAAACTTACAACTTGTCAATTTTCATTGGGTCACTGCTCTTACTCCTCCTCAATTCCACACAACAAGGTTTAAAATGTAACCACACACAGTAGGGGTGTTCATTACAACTCTGTATTAAATAACTCTGGTTAAATAATTCAGATCTAACATTTAATATTGGGCTCTCCCCTCCAGTTTGTATTGGGCTTTGATTTAGTGAATACCATATCATAGTTAAAACTGTGTTCTCCTCACTAATTAGAGTTCCTTTACAAATTGTTACTTTTGCAGCATGTTTTTACCATAGAAAAGTAATGTGTAAAACTCCTGCTTCCTGTAAATTTCCGTATGCAGTGATGTGCCATGTACACCTAGCAGAATAATTATTGAAGGACAAATATCTTTAAACAGTTTTACTCACGATAATAAAAAACTGGATGCACAAGGAATTCAATCTGTTACACATTTTCCCTACATTTTACAATATTGCTGGTGAGAAAATGGAGAGGGAAAAAAAGGGGAAAAATGCTTAAAACATTTGTTTAATAACTGGAATAACAGTTTGGGAACCATGAATTAAAGAGCAAGGAAAACCAAACGCTGCATTCAACCGGAAAGCATTTGGAAATTTGGCTGTGTCATCTTAGACGGGAGAAATCTGGCCCATCAGAATGTGCCATGAATGTGGAGTTAATTGGCTAAATGGGCTTGAAGGGCACGAAGAATAAACAGGGGGAAGATGCAGGGGTTTGTAGCTGTTCCTCCCCCCACAACAGCTTGGTCTTTGTGCTGGGGGATAGAGGAGCTCTGTTTTGACGTGGGGAAGGAGTTGACAATGGCACTGAAATGCTCACAAGCGCGGGACAATGCAGCCCTGGGAGGAAAATCCATCTTTTCGTGTGTGCTGCCAGGGGAGCGCTGGGCACAGGGGCCAGAGGAAACAGGGCACGGGAGCAGGGCAGGGAGAGCAGGGGACGCAGAGGGAAAAGCCAGGCTGCAGCGTGGGGAGATGTTAATAGCGCAGCCTCCCTTCCCCATCCCGCAGTGGAGCCGTGGTTTGTGGAAATGAAGATGTTCTGCCTCGGGATTCCTAAGCAAGTTTTAAGGATTTTACCTCTTGGCCGTTCTAAAAGGACAACTAACCTGATGTCTCTCAGCTTGATACTGGAAGCACTTACATAAAACTGGATCAGTCCATGATTAAGTTTTCTTTGCCGTGTATGCACAAAGCTAATGGAGATGTGTCTTTCAACAGTGATAATTAAACTGAAAACATCCTTAAAATAAACTCTTAACTGGCTCATTTGGTACTTAAGTGATTGTAAGGGGACACAGTAACTTAGAAAAGGCAAATAATGGCTACATACCATATTGCACAAGGCTCTCAACGAGCTCCCCGGTGGATTACAAAACTCTTTTTAACTGACCACACTTTAAAATCAATTTGTTAAACAGAGAAACGTCACAGACTGCAGTCAGGATGCACACATTCAAAGTGGGATGCTGTCTAAGTATTTCTGACAATATGTTCGCATTTGTTATTACAATAGCTGCAGCTCCCATCTCCGCTCTGGGACAGGGACAGCACCCAGGGAAGGGCTGGGGCTGGGCCAGGGGTGCAGAGCAGGGAAAGGTTCTTCCCCCAGAGCTGCCGGGCACTGAACAGACCCCAGGGAATGGGCACGGCCCCGAGGCTGCCAGAGCTGCCGGGCACTGAACAGACCCCAGGGAATGGGCACGGCCCCGAGGCTGCCAGAGCTGCTGGGCACTGAACAGACCCCAGGGGAATGGGCACAGCCCCGAGGCTGCCAGAGCTCCAGGAGCCTCGGGACAGCGCTCCAGGGGTGCCCAGGCTGGGATTGCTGGGGTGCCCTGTGCAGGGACAGGGGATGGGCTTGAGGATCCTTGTGGGTCCCTTCCAATTTAGGATGTTCCATGATTCTAACTAGGAGACAGAAAAAGACATTTGAGAAATAAAGAAACTAAAGGCCTGTAACAGACAGGATGCACCCCAGAAATGCTCTGGAATACAGAGGAAAAAGCCCAGGAAGGAAAACCCCTGAAGAAATCAATGCATGGAAGGCACCCACAGAGTCCAGCAGGGAACAGAAAGGGCTTGGCAAAATGGAGATTGCAGCCAGAGCTGAGCCTGCCCCGTTGCTACACAGCCCCTGGTGCAATTTCATTCGGATCCAGCCAAATCCAAGCATCTATTCCCTTGAATCAGCCAGAAACCTGTTCTGTGAGTTGTTTCCCACACAAAATTTTGTACCTAGCAACTTTTCTTTTGCACGTGGGCCCATGGAAATATGCACTATGGACATCACATACAGAGCATTTTTTAGTGTAAAATGCTACAGAAGATGTTAAATATCCATCACCTTGAGAAAGAAGTCAATGGAGAAAGACACAAAAGATCCACTGCAGGCAGTTGTGTTAGACCATAACACCATTGCACAGGATGGAAGATGGGTCATTTATCCAAAAAAAAAAAAAAAAAAGTATTTCCCACATATTAAAAAAAACCTCAAGATAATTCCTGAGCCTGGTCCCAGCCAGCCACTATTATCCCTACAAACAGACAGGAAATCAGGAGACAGAGCCCAGGAGGGTTGGCCAGTGGGCACAAAGGCAGCCTGTGAGAGAATTAGGACTACGGCCCAGATTTCTCAGCTTCTGCCATCCATTTCTTTGAGGAACTTGAGCAATGACCGATTTGCTTCCCTGTATAAAACAGACATCCAGATCTGAGGGTTTGGGAAATGCATTCACTGCATGCGGTGATCTCCCTGAGTGGCCGGGCTAGCTGCAGAGAGGAGACTCCTTCCCAGGCTCATTAAATGCTGAGCACACAGTAATTAATATAACCTCCACATTAAGTATGAGTCATGCACCAGGGAAATGGAAGGGACCTGGTCTCATGTTCTGTCTCCTGGAGTCAAGTGATCGGCAAAGCCGGGAGGCAAAGGAGATAGCAGAGCAGGCTTTTCCAGGGAGGGATGGGGACAGCAGCTCCACAGGGGGAACAAACAGCCTCTGGCAAGCTGAAACCCGGCTCAAAGCCTCCACAAAGCACGGCCACATTGCTCTGATGCCTCAGCACTGGGAGCATGGAGAGAAGTTGGGGAATATTCTAAAGAAAGCGTTTAACAGGGCAGTGTTAAAGCACACGGTCTTTGCTGCCACCAAAAGAGGGGGATGTGAGGTGACTCACTGGGGTCAGTGAGTTGTACCAACTAAGTACGAATTATGAGAATTAGAACAGGAGCTAAAACAAAAAATAGATGGATTAAAGCCTTTCTGAGAAGTTAGAAAGGCAATTTATCTCCTTCTGTCTCTCCTTTTGTGCTCAGCTCGGGCACCTGTCAGAATATTTTGACGCTTGCCCATCTTTAGCTGTGAGCCACATGAGCTGAATTCAGATGAAACAGTAAAGAAAAAAAAAAAGCATCCCAGAATATATATTGTGTTTATTTAGGCCAGAGCAGCTTGGACGACAGTGCAAAATCCATCAGAGCCTCAAAGGAAGCTGGCAACCCATCAGTGCCGGGGCACAGCCAGGCTGCACCTCCTCCGAGAGACAAGGGAGAGGGGCTGGGAAACTCCTGGTGCCCGTAACATCCCCTTGGCTGATAGAATAACGGGATGAGATGAGGGGATACACAGCCCTGAATTAATGGCTGCACACCAAAGTTGTCATTTTGATGACTTGTTTGGGCAGGAGTGGCAGTGGCCGGGTGATAGATTATTCTCCCTTTATCCTGCCACAATGACATCTGCTTTATTCACAGATCAGCCACCAGTTGCTACAACAACGCCAGTGTGCTTTAGAAAATGTTGTTGAGCTGCTGAGAGAATCTTGGCTACCCATTAGCAAAATGTTAACTATGCAAAACCAAAGAGCGTTTGGTTTTGTTGGAGGGAAGAAGTCAATGCTCTGCAATAGCTAAGAATGTCAAAAAGAATTTACATTCAAAAAGTAGAGAAGGGGTTTAACCCATGATATCACCATGATTCAAAAATCCCCCTGGAATTCATTAGTGAGACATTAGGTCTGAAGAATAGAGAAAATAAATAATGAGGTTTAAAAAGAAAGAACAAACACACTTTCCTCTGAGCAGGTTGTTGTCTGCAGCATTTTAACACGTCCGCTGCCCTTCACTTCTTCCCGCTCATTGTCCTGGAGTTTTGCACAGTAAACCTTCACTAAGAGGGGTTTATTTATTTTTATTTCTTTCTTTCCTGCGCGCTCAGCACTCGGGGGAGAGGCGGGGTGCTGGCACCCCACGGCAGGACACCGAGCCGGCTGCCAGCACAGCCCCTGGCCCCACTTGAGCGCAGGCTGAGGGAACCTCAGCCACCAAGGCACTCCTCAGGAAGGCAGGTCCAGGGAAGCATGTGCAGCAGGGATGGCTTTGTCCCGCAGCCAGACGAGGCAGCCCCGTGTGCGGGGCCGTGCCGGGGAGCAGGTGAGCATCCCTGCAGGGGAACAGCGCAGACCTGCGCTCAGAAGCACAGGAATCCCTGCAGCTGCTGCTGGCAGGGAGAGGCGTCCGAGCTGCCATACTTGGAGTGAAATTCCTCCAATTTCTAGGAAAGCGCTGCCTGCCACGGCCCAGGTGATTGATGGGGGCTGCCTGCCTCTGAGGGTGCTGCAATCTGTGTCGGGCAGCATCCTCCTCCCAGACAGGATCCCGGCTCCCAGCCCTCTCTGCCTCTGGAACACAAGGGCTCTATCCATCTTGGCCATCATTTTTCATCCACTTCAAAGTTAAGTGAATGTAATTCTTAATTTGTTTTCCAAATGACTCCAACAATTTTCTTCCCTTTGTCTCCCCAACAAGATCAGATCGATTTTACAATGTGTTGTACTTCAAATTTAACTTCATTAAATGTTTATAACATTAAGAGGCTAATGACATAAGCCTTGTCTGTGGTATTTATAGGCTTTATGAAGAGACTGAAGACCTGAGAGGGCTGAAGTTCAGGTTAATTCTTCGAGAATGAAATTCAACACCTGGTTGGAGCTGTAATATACAAACTACCAGTACTGTGTCAGGGCTATCATGTTAATTTAATTTATCAACCGTATTTACTGTTGAAGTTGGAAATCTCAGCCCAGCCCACAATAGATCATAGGTGTATTGTTTTCCTGTCACAGTAAATAGGTCCCAAATGCTGATCTAATGATCTCGTTACATAACCAAGCTCAGGATTTGTTAAGCTACCTATTACTGGAGAATACACGTGAAAAATTGCCAGGAGCCATTTTTTGCTACATTCTGAGCACATGCTGGAGCCCCCTCCCCACAGTGGGTTCCTGGGTTCTATCTGCCCCAGTCTCACGTTATAATTGCAAAGCCACGTGGTTTAATGAAGAATTCAGCTGCATTTTGCTGCTCACCACCACCCTGCCCGTCACTCTGGTTTTCCTCCTCAGTCCTCAGCTGGCTTCTCCTGGAGATCCTTCCTAGAGCTGGTCCATGGGAATTCAGGGACATCACACACAGTAGTGTCAGTGATGGAGTGGCATTAGTTGAATCATATTCCAACGATTCTCAAGGGAGAGCAGGTGAGAAGTGGTTTAGGGGTCTTTTGGCATTTTTAGTGAGTTTTTATTGCTTTGCTGTAGCTGCTGCTACAAGCACTCGAGGCAGCAAGGAACAGGGAAACGGGGAGGTTGCTTGGAGCTTTTGAATGCGTTGGTTCACACAGCTTTGCCCAGGGACACCAGCAGACATTTCCGTGTGATCCAAACTGGGATTTCAGCTGCTCTCAGGTCTGCCTGGAGCGAGCACATGGCACTGGGGCAGCTCCTTGAGGCTGCGTGCAGTTCAAGCCCGAGCTCAGGGCTCAGCACACCCACCCCGTGCACAAGTTCATCTCTCAGGGGCCAGAGCTCACTCTGCACTTTAAAGGAAGAGGACAGACAAGAGGTAATTTTTAAAAGGACCCTTGTGTCCCAGGTACAGAACAGCAGCATCGTCGTCATGGCTACAAATTGCCATCTCCATCTCCCACATGTGTGGAATGCAAGCTGGCAAGAGTCCAAGGAGCATCCTGAAAAAGGCCCTGCCGTGTGGTGGCAGCAGGTGCTGGAGGCCCAGCAGCGGCCATCGTGTCCCCTGCCCCTGGCAGGGGGCAGCTCCTTCCCCAGCCCTCCAGGTAAACCCACCAGGCACCCCCACGGCCCCCACGGCGGCCAACTCCCGCTAATTATACCCTAGGAGCTTTATTTCCTGAAAATGGATATTGCCCTGGCGAGAGGTATGGATAACATCTTCATCTGCCAGAAACAGGGTTGGTTTTGACAGAGTTATGTTTACAAACATAAAATTTATCACCTTTTTTTTGTTTTAAATAGCACCTGTGTACACCTGGAACAAGACAGTAGCTAATGATTTATGTTGGACGGTAACAAGGGCTGGTTTTGCTGGAACTCTGCCACAGCTGAGTGTCTGTCACACTGCCCTATTGGGTCAAGACAACACATCAGTCAAGTAAATCACTTAAGTAAATTATTGAGGACTTAAATTGACTTTTTCTACATAATATGTAATTACTTCCTTGAACCAACATTCCCTTACATCACCGATCTAAAAAGCTTTCTATTTGTTTTTTAACTGAATATTGATTGAATTTAAATTACAGCCAGCGTGTACCATTTATCTGAAGTTCAGATCCTGGGGAAGAAACTTTCCGGCAGCGCTGGCAGCCCTGCGGGCCCTCACCACCCGCTGCAGCTCTGCCCAGCAGTGCAGGAAGCAGCCTGGTGCCTCTGCTGCGCCCTGCGGAGCCACGCAAGGGCTGGCAGGGCTGGGGAGGCAGCAGCACAGGGAAAGAGGAAAGGCAACTTTGCAACACCAAGTTCTCACCCTGACGTGCTGGAACAAGGATTTCTGCTGTGGCCAGCAAAGCTGTTAAAGCCAGAAGGGAGAATGTAAAGTGTAAAATCTCCTCGGGGACTACAGGGATTTAGAGCCCACGAGGCTGCATCTGCTGCTGGCTGTGCCTGTGCTCCTGTCACAGCTCTGGAGGAAAAGGCCAAATACGCCGAGATCCCTCATGCCATCACAGAAGGATGAGAGATGCTGGCAGATCACCTTCAGCCTCACCCAAAGAGGGGGCGCTGGGCTGTGGCACTGCAGGGGAGCAGCCCTGAGCCACAGAACCCTGCCCAGCTCAGGTGCTGCACAGAGCCCTCACCCAGGGTGTGTGACAGCAGCTCAGCTCTCAGCAGCTGCGCCTGTACCCCTGGAATCATCCCAGATGCCGGGGAAAAATCCTCTGAGTGCAAACATCCTTCCTGTCAGACAGTTTGTGTCTCCTGTCCTCAATCATCCTCCCCAAACCACCCTTCCAAAACCTATTAAACCCCCCCAGCCTGTACAGGAATTTTCCTGCTTTAGGAGACAACCGAGTGGAAACAAATACCAATCATTTTCAAAAGTGCCTGCATGCAAATTTGCTGGAGGGGAGGAGAGGCAGGAAGGAGACACTGGGCTCAAAGAAGGAAGTTTTCACGTTAGAGGAGTCTCACAATCAAATCTCCCACACAGACAGGGATCACATACCCCCTCCTGCTTTTGGCATAAATAAAAAGCCCTTTAAATTTTAATTTGAGTTTGAGTTTGAAACTGGTCAAGTGACCCTGGGCTGCAAAGTATGTCTGGGTTTGAGAAATGGCCAAGGAGGAGGCTGCTGGCCCCAGCAGGGATGGGCAGAGATCAGATCTGTCAATGTGCAATTTTAATATTCTTTAGTCAGAATCGTTTCCGGTTAAATTTGGCAGAAATGGTGAATATCATTCTCTCAGTATTTTATTAGTGAGATGGGAAGCTAACGGGAGAGGGCAGCTAAAAGTAGTTTTGCTAAGGCTAGAAAATACATTACAGGCAGCGTTGTCATGGATTACACCCAAGGTCACAGGATTCAGTCACAGGAATTGATCAGTGGTATTTACAACTCAACAAATTGCTTGAAGCAGGAGTGACATCATGGTCCCCGCGATTTACCAGAGGAGCTGCACACAGTGAGGCTGCAGAACAGCACGGCAGCCTGTGGCTGGGTTAATGCACTTGGTGCGGGCTCAGCTGCAGCCAGGAGAATTCTGCCCTCGCAGCCCCATGTCCTGCACAAAGCTGCCCCCTGTGAGCCCAGAAAGGAGGAGGCTGCTGTTGGGTGAGCCCCTGAGCGCTGCCGACCAACATCCACAGCCTTCCTTTTTACTCAAATGGGAGACTGCAGAAAGCCACTGGCTGTTTCATGCAGCTCACAGCATTTTAATGAGGAATACTTTCAGAAAGCAAGGTCCTGCTTGCATCTGTTGCAAGAAGATGATGCTCCCAGCACAGCAGCAGAGAGAAGAGCAGGCTGTGGCCAGGCCTGTGCCCTGACAACTCCTCCTCAGCACTTACAGGCACCTGGACTCTTTCTTGCTCAGTTCTGTGCTGGTAGAGTTCAACAGGAGCCTTGAAGACGTGCATTGAGGAGTTTGGGCTCAGTGATCCTTGGAGGCCCCTTCCAGCCCAGGACACTCCTGATTCCGTGATTCCACCAGCCTGGATGGAGACCAGGGAATCCCAAACCAGGAACCCCTCAGCTGCCCTGCAGGGGTTATGGAGTGGTTACTTCTCTCCACGTGATTAAATGTGGAAGTCAGGGTGCCACCCAACCCCGCGGGCAGCAGGGACACACACGGAGCTGGCTCTGGCTCCCCTCGTGAGCTGTGTGAGCAGCTCTGGTGTCACACAGCCCCAGACCCCCCAGCACCTCCTCGTGCCCTCCCTTCCTCACTCAGCAGGGCACGCTCTCACTGTGAACTCCATTTCCTTCCATCCCCAAAGGAGGCAAATCCCCTTTCATGTAATTGCATGTGCTTCAAGGTGCTTGTGGACTTTGACCAAGGGGTTTGTACAATGAGACTTTCCCCCTCTCTGCTGGAATCTGTCATTCCCTAATGCATTACTTTACACAGCAAATTGAATGGGGGTTTGTGGGTATTTTTGTCAACCTTTATGAATCCTCTTGAGTGATCTGTGGATGGGATCAGCAAACAAATTTTGCTCCAGCCCTCCAAACCCTGACACATGAATTGATTTCAGCAGGGCACGTTAAGTGAATGATGGATCTCTGCCAAAAGGGCATGTAGGATTTTGCAGGGGGGAGGAGGAAAGAGGAAGACTTTGCTTTCTCCCTTTTTTCTCCTTCTTAGAAAGGGCAAAAGCACTTAAATTCATTGCTCTCAAAGTAAATGGGTTTTCTTTTCTCCCCTCTCAGAAGTGTTTTTCCTCCCAGGCTTACCGGGTTGCTGCCTTCCTGGCAGGGAGAACAGGTGAGACCCCGCTCAGCCGCCTGCCCCGGCCCTGCCCAAGGCTCCACTGACACTTTCTCAAGCACATTAAGGCTGGCAACAAGAGCAGGGCTGTTTCAATAAATGCCAGCGGGCTCGGGGGCTGGAGGGAGCCGTTCCCCCGGCTCCGGGGCAGCTCTCACAGGCTGCTCTGTATGCCTGCCCAGGCCTCGGGATGCTAATTTGTTGGCTCTGCACACGATAGATCCCCTGGCCTTCTTCAGTTACAGATAACACAAACTGCAGTTATATTTAAGTGGCAGATTGGTTAACCTCAGTGGCTGGCGAGGCGCTCCTTTGACTCCGTTCCTATCGTTAATAAAGGGTTACGTTACAAAGGCACCTTGGAGTTTCTCACAGGGAATTGTGGCCAACAAACCCTTCCTTGTGAGCAGCTTTCTGCCCCGGGCTCCTGCTTTGGGCAGGCTGCGCATTACAAATGCCCTGAAACTCCAGCAGCGATGCTCTAGGGCAGGTGTCGTGGCAGAACGCTTTCCGAAGGGGTGCTCTGCAGTAACTCGTATTGCTGCTGTGATTTCCAAATCCTCCAAAAGGGTTTGTGCACCCAGTCTCAGTGTGAAACCTCACCTGGGCTGTCCGTCATCTCTGCAGCAGGGCTGGTTTCAACCAAAAAAAAGTCACAACAGAGTTATACAGACTTTCCTGCTTCTCAAAAACACATTCAATACCTGAACAAAACACTCATTACCTCCGATATTATGCCTCACAAGGCTGTATCATATTTACAGCTACTTTTACCTATAACTACCTAAAAATCTGCACAGGATTTCAGAGGAGAGTGCAATTTTTGTCTTATTACAAGAGGTGATGTGCAGCCATTGTAAATTCAGCCTTGCCTGTTGTACACCCTTTATCTTGGGCACTCAGAATGGCATCATCTTCATCACGAAAACCTTATTCCACCTCAGAGATGAATCCACGGCTCCAGATCTTGGGAAGTTCCCGGTTTTCTGTGCCCAGCAGGACCTGCAGTGTACAATGACCAAGTTTCCATCAAAGCAGGCCCAGCTGTCGGGCTCCCTCAGGGTCTCAGGGCACCACCGACCTGTGTAGCACAAAGTGGTGGTGACCGGACTCCAGAACTGGGAAACTTGGAGAGTTCCACACTTTGACAAGTTTCTTGAAGCAAGGTTGTTCTTGTGCAGCTGCTCAAGGTCAAGTTCTAGATCCTTCCCCTTGTTTGAAGACACCCAGAGGAGTCCGGAGCTCAGCTGTACAGAACCAGGTGATTCAGTCCAGGGAGGAAATCTGCTCCTTGCTGCCCATCCATCACTGCTGGGTCAGTTCTGTGCCAGAACTGTCTCAGACCTTCCAAAAGCTGATGTACTTACACAAACAGAAAGTCATTATTGCCTTGGCTCCAGATCGGCTCATTCATCTAACTCCGCAAGAGCTGGTTCAAGAATGCTAATTAATAGTAGTTTATCATTAACGAGCTGGCTTTATTTACCAAGATTTGCCTTTGCTTTGCCAGGGACAGGAGTGCTGGAGTTCTGCTCTGTTGTCTGACTCGCATCCCGTTGAACGTTATAAACTGGATTTATATGGTATAAATGATGAATGAGGACTGAGTCATTCCATGTATTAGCATTTCATGCTGCCTGAAATGAGACAATTTGTTAAGTCCTACAACACGGGTAATTATCCCTATACATCTCAGGTAAGGAAATACTACAGCTTCCCTCTGTCAGAGTGAGGCTGAGCATCCAAATATCTTTTAAAGCATTCAGTGAGATTTATGATCATCTTCTCCTTATCACTAAAAGGAGGCTCTAGCATCTGCTGGAGCTGCATCTAGAACAACACTTAAACCCACCCAGCAAGGCACCTACACGGCGGCACGTGCACTCCTAAACAGGTCACCTTTCCAGAAGCTATTTTTCTCCTTTTTGTGGTTCCTGGAAATATTTATCATCAACTCAACAGAGCTCAGGAGAGCATTGTGCCTTTAAACCTGCTGGGTCAGATCATGCAGCCAGTGAAGGGGGTGCCTGGGGCCAGGGGGACCCCGAAGAGGTGAGGCCTGTGTCTGTTCCTCTGCCCCAGGACAGACTGGGGGGTGTGTGCCTGAGGGACCACGCACTGGGAAGGAGTTCTCCCACTGCCTCTCCCTTTTCTCCCAGCTGCTATGGGCGATAGGCAGGACACCGGTGAGACAGAGAGGTACAAACCCTGGAAACTGAGAGAGGATCAGGGGCTCTTCCCTAAAGCTCAGTGACTGAAATCACACAGTTTGAACAACGTTGAACAAGTGATGCTCTGCTGCATTCAACAGTGCAACAAAGGGAGAACAAACAAACAAACAAACAAAAGAAATCTCCAGACTCCAAATCCCTACAAAACACATGGTGTGAAAAATTGCATTGCAGTATGAGATTTCAAGGCTTGTATTATTTAGGACAGCTGAATTAACACAGGCAAATATCATTGCATGATAATTATGTTGTTACTTAGATTTGCATTTTGTGGGGGGCCTATGATTTCATGATTTAGAACACATTGTCTCCTTCTCTAAGCTATGAAACATTACAAATAGGATTTGCAGGGTGGGAATTCGAGTTTTCAAATGAAAACTTTGCTCTAAGGCAAGTAAAACGAAGAACTGCACATCTGTGGGGAAAGAGGGGCAGCAAGAACAGTGTAACCATGACCAGCTGACTCCTACCACATTTCTTCTTCAGCTTACAGAATTCTTTTAGTAGGAAGTCAGTCCCTGAAAACAAACAAAAACCCCCTCCTCAGTGAACTGGAGCTCTGATGTAAGACTGCCTGGGAAAATTATTGATATTCTCTGCACAGGCTGAGGTGATGCCTGGAGAGCGCAGGAGAACCTTGGCTGCATCAGGACCACGGGCAGGACTCAGACTCTGCAAGAGCCTCGTGTTCCCCTGAGCAGGGCTCAGAAATTGCTGCTGAGAGGCTTGTGCCAAGCCCCTGGCCCTGGTGTGCCCTGTCACACAGATGTGCCACATTTCCCATGCCCAGTGAGCTGAGCTGTGCTCTGGGTGATGCACACTCCTGTCTTAGACATGGCCCCCCCCTGAAACCTAGAAAATTGCATTAACTCCCCCTTCTGTGCTTCTGAGTTCGCGTATAGCAGCCAAAATATTCAAAAATAAGAAGCTCTTTGAATTTTCCAGTTTTTGCAGACCCAGATCATTTTGGCACAGACCATGTCCCAGCCATCATTTGTCCTGAAACTGAACCTTCTGAGGCATTTCAGCACCAGCTCTGAGGCTGCGCTTTGAAACCAGATAAAGTCCTTGACTAATGCTGTTGTGACCTAAAGTAAATTCAGGTTGTGTCAGGGTGTTTTGAAATGCAGGATTTGGCTCAGAACAGATTATCTTCCAACACTTCAACATTTCAGTCTTTTCTTGGATTTCATTGTCTTCCCTTTGCTGTGATTTAATCCAGGAGCAGGGAAAGGCTGGCTCCTTTGGAGCTGCCCCTTGTGATGGCTTCTTTGCCACAGCAGCCCCATTCACTCTGTCACTTGGGACCCCATTAAAAACAGCTTTTGATGTCAGTGGCCTCAGGCACGTCAATAACAGGGACCTCCTTCTCCTTGTTCCCCATATTCCACCCCACACCCAGACCTAAGCTGGTTTGCAGTTCATAAAATTGCTGAGAAGAAGATTCAGGGGGAATGGACAAATTCCAGCTTCACAGATCCCACCAATAATTTTGAGTCCCAGCAGATTAAAAAAAGAAAAAGTTAGGATTTGTGACAAAACAGAATAGTTCCTAAATTTCACAGGTCGTAGGGGTTGTTCCCTCTTTTTCCAAATTCCTGAATGGTGTCCCAGTTTCCCCCACACATCCATACTGGTTTTGCTGAAATCTTTACCCAGGAATCTGAAGAGGAGCTGAGAAATGCCTTAGGTGCTCCTTCCACTCTCCATGGAGTTCCTCTGTTGGTTTGTCACTGTGTCTTGTCCCTGCTTGGGGCTAAATGGGTTTGGGTGCCAAAACTCTCGAATCCCCGACACGTGGTTTATGTTTTATGAATTGCACTTCTCTTTCCCAGGAACAAGGAAATGGGGTTCAGGCACGGCACTGCCAGGTCAGTCCGTGGTAACAGCATCCCCAGTGCAGGGCTGTGGGTCACCGTAAGTGCTCCCTGCTCTCCTGGAAGGATCTCTTCCTGCTGGAAAATCACCCCAAACCCCAGGGTGAGATGCTGGGGTCCCCTCAGAGCACCCCCTCTAAAGTGTGAGATGGATGAAGCCTTAGCTGTAAGTTCTACTTTTCCTGAAACCGACAGAAATATCAATTTAACGCCTGAGGATGAAATGCTGATTTACTAGAAGAAGGGAAGTGCTCACACCAGGCAAAAGCCCTACAGAAAATACGTTCCTGCTGTCTGCAGAGTCCCACGCGTCAAAACTTTGTTGGTGTTAATTGCAAGTCATGGCTGGAGTCAAAATGAATCTGCTGAGCTACTTTTCACATGTACTCCCAATCTGCGCACCAGTGGTATCAAACTGTTCAGAGCTCTTCATGTGAGCAGTTGTTCACTGACTTGGGTTTGTAAACACTTGAAAAAATTCTTGCAACTTAAGGAAATCTTACTACGACTGGCGAAAATTCCTATCCTTCCTCCACATGCTAGGCAGTCAGAAAACAAGGATGTTTTAAATTCCTTCAGTTTAAAGGAGCTGGAGATGTTCTTTGAGATGACAAATATGTTAGCTCTTCCTGCCCAAATTTCCATCTGCTGTCAATGGCTGAAGTTACTCTCAAACCGTTTTGTATTTAGCAGAAGAATGGACAGCAAACAGAGCAAACACAGACATTTCAGCACTCAGGGTGCTTATTTCTTCCCTCCCCAGCTGCTTCTGTGCCGGGTGTCGGACAGAAACGGGGCCACTGCGTTAGGGACCGAGCCCAAACCCCACCACAGGCGTGTGTATGGGAAAGGAGCAGGAACAGCAGAGGAAACACAGTTCTCATTCCTTCTGGGAGGACTTCTCCTCTCCCGAGAGTGGCAGCACCCAGCCCCGGTGCCCTCGGGGAGTCCCCCATCAGCCTGGCCCTCCTGCTGCCCTCTCTTGTCCTGACCACTGGTCACTCACAGGAAAACAGACCAGAACATCCTTTGGGCACTTCAGTTCAGTTTCCCGAACACTTTCCCCTCCAGGGACACAAAGCAGAGGCACATCTGATTTTTTCCAGCACCCAGACGTCCTCCCAGCCCAGGCATGGCCGTGCCCGTGCTCCCACTGGAGCTCCTTGCTAGAGGAGCTCTCATTCCTTGCATTTTTAAGGGAAGCAATTCCAGCACTTCACAGGAGCAGAACCAATGCTCGCTTGTTTTTCCTCTTCTCCTCTACCAACAGGTGACTTTGGGCTGAATTAAAATGGGACTTGTAATGAAAAATAGGCACTTCTGCTCTGCAGTCTCTAATTACTGAAGTCATTAAGCAGCTCCTGTAGAAAGGAAAAGCTGCAGTGTTATTTTCATTTCTCTTTTCCCTTGCTGGGGAAGCCATGCAGCATCCATGGCACTGTCTTTGTGCACACTGAGCTGGGGCTGTAAAACAAAGTCTGTACACCACACTCCATCCCACGAGGCTGTTTGAGGCAAAGAGCCCCCTGACACCCTTTGAGATTTCCCCTCCTCTCATTTCTTCTCCTTTTCAATCCCATCTCAGCAATCACCAGAGCTCTGGCTGAATGCAAGGCCCTTCCTCTTCAGAAGCTGATTGTTGCAAGACTTAGATCCTACCCCTTTCGAAGAAAAATGCCTCTTGACAGCTCTTTGGAAAGCAGGGGGAGTTACGTGCAGGGGTGACACTGGCAGAAAGAGTTGGCTCTCACCGTTCCTTGAAGCTGCATAATGAATGAAATGTTGAACAGAAGAGAGGATGTAGGGCTGGCAAAACCTATTAGTTAAAGGGCTTTTTGAAGCCATCTGTCCACCAGCTTTAGCCACCACTGAATGAAAATTGGTTTTGAAAGCAGAAGGGACAGACACTCCTCATCTTGCAGCTCCTCATCCTGCCCTGCCAAGCAGCCAAAGGCACTTGCAGGGCTCAGGGAAGGAACGAGCTCTTCAGCTGAGGGAGGGGTGCTTTGCCTCTCTGAAATGGTTCTGCTGACAGTCCCTGGATCAGTTATCAGTATTTACCAGTGCAATGTACCAGTAAGGAGTGAAACAAGAGCCAGCTGCATAAAAATCTGCTATCCCTCGTGTGAACTTCAGAGGGCAAATCAACAGAATTTTGGACAAACCAAGGAGAGCTGCAGTCTCTTTTCCAAAAATAAAGCTGTGCTTTAGTGCACCAGTCAGAAGCCCTGACTTCTGACTCCTCTCTTTAATCACTGAACCAAAATTTCTCTGCCAATACTGGCTGTGCCAACGCTCATTTTGGGGGTGCCTGTCTTGATGGTTCATACTCACCCCACTATTTCTGCACAGACTGAAGGACACAACAATTCCTGTAATGCGGGGATAATTTGTGGCATTTACTCTTCACACAGCTTAGACCAAATGAAAATACTCCAGATTTGCTAAGAGCATACAAGCAGTTTATTCAAAAGTTTATGAAACGACCCCACAAGAGGATAAACTGCAGATTTTAGAACCCTCCACCATCAGACCTGCAAGTAAAGAGTGAGAAACGAGACGGTCTCACACACAGCCACAGGAAGACACAGCAACGCTCTGATGAAGCTCATCCTCCTCGGGACCCGCTGCTGATTCAGGACAAGGGCGAGAGAGAAGGAATCCCTGCTGAACCACAACCCCTCCACCACCAAATGTGGGAACATGACGCGTTAATTTATGCAACAGGATCTGAAGAGCGATGTAAAAGGAAAGAAAACCACCCCAGCAAATGTCTTGGGTGCGCCCTGGCCTACCGGATCCGTGCACCTGGCAGATCAGCAAACTAAAGCAAACAAAAGTGGGAAGTAAGTTCATGTTTCTGAAGAAAAGAAAATAAGGCAATTTCCCTCGCCCCCGTTCCAAGTTTGCATTACTCCACTTTCCCAGGGCTATTCCATGTTCCTTGTTACCCTCCTTCGGGGCGTTGTTTGGACAGCTTGAGCAGCGGCTGCAGAAGTGCAGTAGGTATTTATGCAGTCGAAACTGTAGCACACAAGTGCATCTTTGGTCCTAACTTCAGCAGGAAGAGGTTATATGGGGAGAGAGAGTTAGAATGGATACACAGTCCAAGAAAAAAATAAGTCCTTGAAGGCTTTGTCCCAAAGTGTTAAGAAGTGGCATTTGAACAGCGCTCCCTCAGTGACACCTTGCTGTGTAAGTCGCAGGGTTTGCTCTCGGGGGCCCAAAGAGCTCCCACAAAACTGCAGCCAGGAGAAGAGAGAGGAGCCCCAGCCCTGCGGACAGAACATTCTGCAATCAGCTTGCCAAGGGCCAGTTGGTTAATGACAGAGTGTGTGTGAAGCGTGGCAAGAACAGTTCAGGTGCAATTGGAAATGTGGGGCTCCGGACGAGGCCCTGAGCCTGTGGCGATTCCCACAGCTGAGGGACAGCCCTGGGGGACGGGGCCAGCCCAGCAGGGACCAGCCCGGCCCCTCCCGGGCGGAACACAGAGGCAAAGCTGGAAGGAGCCCCAGGGAAGTGAAAACCAAGACCCCGTGGTGAATGATCAGCTTCTGTCAGAGGGGCCTGGAAGGACGAGCCTGGCGCTCCGGCAAACCTGAGGCCGGGCTTGGCTGGAAGAGCAGGAGCAGGGAGAAGGAGCTGCAGGGCTGGGGCGGCTCAGCACGGAGGGGAGCAGGTTTAGGGGAGATTTCTTTGCAGCATTCCAGGGAGAAAAGGAGGAAGAGGGATCTTTTATACAGCAGACAGTGCCAGGACAAGGGGGGAAGATTTTGAACTGCCAGAGGGTGGGGTTGGATTGGATATTGGGCAGGAATTGTTCCCTGTGAGGGCGGGCAGGCCCTGGCACAAGTGCCCAGAGCAGCTGGGGCTGCCCCTGGATCCCTGGCAGTGCCCAAGGTTGGACACGGGGGCTTGGGGCAGTGGGAGGGGTCCCTGCCATGGCAGGGGGGCACTGGGTGGGCTCTGAGGTCCCTCCAACCCAACCCATTCTGGGATTCTGTGCTCCCATGATCCTTAAAGACCCGGAGGAGTGGGCGTAGGGAGGGGGCTGGAGAGGTTCAGCTCCCAGGAACAGCCGGCAGACAGCAGTTTGCTATTGCTGCCACTTCATTTATTACCATCGATCAAAATATTTATCTGCAAAGCACAGGTTTATTGAAGAGCTCGGCCCTTTGCTGTACCCAGAGTACCAAATAATTACCAGACTGTTCAAAACAGCCCACTGCAGAAAAATAAAGGAAAAAAATGAATGTAGAAGGTACCGTCTACCAATGCAAGGCCATCCTGAGCAGGTTTGTGTGTAGCAGACTGCAATTCACTGCTGGGGAAGAACGGTCACTCTGCCTCGTGTGCTACTTTCTGCCCTTTATTTAATTTAAACAGGGCTGGGCAGAACAGATTAAAGCATAATATAACGAAATACAGAGAACGTGCTTTGTCCAGGTGAAAGTGGGGTTTGAATGGAAGGTTGCACAAAACAGAACGTGTATTCTTGTTTATGTGAAATCAGTACCTGCACGCTAAAATGACTGAAAAGTATCTACGCAGGTCTACTTAAAACTGGAAAGAGAGAGGCGGTTTGAAAAATAACTATTTTATCTGCCCAGCGAGCTGATAAGGGAAGCGATGTGGCTGAATGTCGCTTTTGTCCGAGAGCACCCGCAGAGATAAGAACCAGAATCCTTGCAGGGATGTGTGGCCAGGCTACATTACCCGCTGCACACCACTTAAAAAAACCCCCCAAACCCCACTCCTGGCTGAAACGGCCAATTCCCGGCTTGGCAGCGGAGCGGCGCGGCCCGGGCGGTGCCAGCTGCCGGCGAGGCTCCCGAACAAAGGCGCCTCAGAGCTCGGAACCCGAGGATGCTCCGGTGGCTGCGGGAGCGCCAGGAGCGCCCGAGAGCCCGGCAGCAGCGCAGCGCTGGGCTGGCATCGGGACCGCGGCTCCGGGGCCGTTCCCAGCGCACAAAACAATCACTGGCAGGTAATAAAGGAGGCATTTATGCGATATGTCAGCGGTTAGCGCAGAGCTTCGAAGAAATGAGATCATGCGGGGAGATAGCATTCAGCGCCTTCCCCCGGGGGAAGCGGCAGCGCTGTTATTACTGTGAGCCTTTGTTACCGCTACTTCTCTGAAATAAAGCGTGCCACGGCAGCGTCAGGTGATACCTGTGCGAGCGCGGAGCTCTGCCACCGCCGCCACAGGACAGCGGGGCCGGCCGGCACCTCCTGCGGCCCCCGACGGCCGCCGGCCCGGGCCCTGTGTCTGGGACATCCCGGGTCCTGTCTGTCTGAGCTAGCCCGGGCCCTGTGTCTGGGACAGCCCTGGTCGTGTCCGGGACATCCCCGGTCCTGTCCGGGACATCCCGGGCCCTGTCCAGGACATCCCGGGTCCTGTCCAGGACATCCCGGGTCCTGTCCGGGACATCCCGGGTCCTGTCTGTCTGAGCCATCCCTGGTCCTGTCCGGGACATCCCGGGTCCTGTCTGGCCGGTACATCCCCGGTCCTGTCTGGCCGGGACATCCCGAGTTCTGTCCGTCTGAGCCATCCCGGGTCCTGGCCGGGACATCCCGAGTTCTGTCTGTCTGAGCCATCCCGGTTCCCATCTGGCCGGGACGTCCCCGGTCCTGCCCTGTCCTGAGCCATCCCTGAGTTCTGCCCTGTCCTGGACATCCCCGCTCCTGCCCTGCCCAGAGCAGGTGCTGTGCAGGCACAGTTTCCTTCCCTCATTTCCCTGAACTTTGCAGGTGAGATGAGCACGGATCATTACAGTCCAACAGCTACTGGCTTTACCTCATTGTCTGGGGAACAATTACTGCGTGTGTAGGGAAGGCTTCGTTTCCTAAGAGACCCTTCAGCTGAGGACTTGCACAGTGGCCCCAAAGTGAACTAAAGCACCATTCCCATCAGCGATATCTGGGAAATATTTCACACCATCAGCTCCACTGAAGGAACCAACAGGTTCTCATGTGTACCAGAATCACTTCTCTAATCACACGTGGTCAGTTTTCTCTCAGGTCAGTTGAAAACCTCACAGTGGGGTGTTGGTGCCCAGAAGGAGTGAATTGAATAGCTGGAGAGTTGTTTATGCCTCGTTAATGATAACAGTGTCAGCGTCCTTAGCCAGCTGCCTGCCAACCGAGTTCCAAGTGGCATTTTATTTTATTTACTTCAGATCTCAAAGAGGTCACAGAAGAAAGAAGGCCAGGTGCTGCTCGTGCATGGAACGTGTTCCCAAACCAAGGCTGGCAGGTGCCAGGGGATCATTGAGGACACAGGCAGGCTGTGGCTGGAGATCAGCTGGGCCAGGAAAAGCAGTTTTGGTGGCCACTCCAGTTCCCTCATGACCAGCTTGAGACTGAAGCACTGGAGGAAGCTGTGGGAGCACCTCACAGCAAGCGGCAGCCAAAGGCAGTTGCTGACAGAGAAAAGTACTCCATCTTCACTCGAGAGCAGAGTTTCCACCAATGGCTTCAAAAACTTCCAGGACCTCCAGGTGAGCAGAGAAAACGATACCAGAGGCTGAGGTTTGTATTGAAAATACACATTCCAGAGCACAGGAACCTCACCGCTCAGTTTACTGAAACCCCTGCACTTCCCTGCAGGCAGCTCAGAAAACCAAGAGAGCAAGTGGGATTTTATTTCTAGCTTGTACTTAGCAACCAAATCACCAAGCAGGCTTGTGCAGGAGAGCCAGGCTTTGCCTGCATTCGCAGGGGTGGGAAGAGCTGAAATACCTCAGTGCGGAGTGAATTCCCTTGCNGGGAAATATTTCACACCATCAGCTCCACTGAAGGAACCAACAGGTTCTCATGTGTACCAGAATCACTTCTCTAATCACACGTGGTCAGTTTTCTCTCAGGTCAGTTGAAAACCTCACAGTGGGGTGTTGGTGCCCAGAAGGAGTGAATTGAATAGCTGGAGAGTTGTTTATGCCTCGTTAATGATAACAGTGTCAGCGTCCTTAGCCAGCTGCCTGCCAACCGAGTTCCAAGTGGCATTTTATTTTATTTACTTCAGATCTCAAAGAGGTCACAGAAGAAAGAAGGCCAGGTGCTGCTCGTGCATGGAACGTGTTCCCAAACCAAGGCTGGCAGGTGCCAGGGGATCATTGAGGACACAGGCAGGCTGTGGCTGGAGATCAGCTGGGCCAGGAAAAGCAGTTTTGGTGGCCACTCCAGTTCCCTCATGACCAGCTTGAGACTGAAGCACTGGAGGAAGCTGTGGGAGCACCTCACAGCAAGCGGCAGCCAAAGGCAGTTGCTGACAGAGAAAAGTACTCCATCTTCACTCGAGGGCAGAGTTTCCACCAATGACTTCAAAAACTTCCAGGACCTCCAGGTGAGCAGAGAAAACGATACCAGAGGCTGAGGTTTGTATTGAAAATACACATTCCAGAGCACAGGAACCTCACCGCTCAGTTTACTGAAACCCCTGCACTTCCCTGCAGGCAGCTCAGAAAACCAAGAGAGCAAGTGGGATTTTATTTCTAGCTTGTACTTAGCAACCAAATCACCAAGCAGGCTTGTGCAGGAGAGCCAGGCTTTGCCTGCATTCGCAGGGGTGGGAAGAGCTGAAATACCTCAGTGCGGAGTGAATTCCCTTGCTGGCAGCACTGCAGAGGTGCTCCGAGGTGCCACAGCCCCTCGAGTCCTCCAGCCTGCCCAATTTCCACTTAGCACAGAAGTGAATGGCAGAGACTTTTCAAACAGGACCTAATGACAATCTTCTTCCACGCTCAGATTTATTTCTGGGACATGGATTTGTAGTCACACAGGGGATTCCACTAAGAGAGTATTTCAGCCTCTAAACAAAAAAACTAATTTTGCCCAGATTTTGCTGAGATAATTGGAAGGGACAGAGCAGGACTAGCAATTTGAAAAATGATGTGTTTATCTATATTAGACTGTAAATCTACACACAGTGGCTACTTTTTCCCCTTTGATTAATATTAGATCAAGCAAATCTAAAATATAATCCCTAGGGGAAAAAAAAAAACCCCAAACAAACCAAAAAAAACCCCAAACCCCCACAACAAATAAAAATATTATGACCTCTAATTAAATGGATTTTTTTTGTTGTTGTTGTTGATACAACAGGCACAGATCCTTCTCTCATCTGTTCTACCTCAAATCTCAAGTTCCATTGGACACGACTTTTGTTATCCTGCTTTCGGCCCAAACCCACAGCCTTACCTACAAGGAATCAAATAAAGACCTTTTAGAATGGCAGCTCTGGCACTGCCCAAAGATTTAGTCCCTCAAGGCTGATTGCCATAAACGATGAGATTTGCCAGAAATTCCCTCTTCATCCCTAGAATTCTGTGAATAAGTCCCAGTTGCTGGAAAACTGTTGAATAATGAATTAGAAGGATTCTCTTCTTTCATTTGCTGCAATCCAGCTTTGGTGGGCTCCAAGTAATTTTTAAAAAACGAGTGGATTAAAAATTAGCATGAAGCCCACCCATTGCTTCACGATAACAGATTTTAAACATTATTTTCCAAGATATTATCCTATCAAACATTAAAAACTTCAGTCTTAAAGGGGGTGGGAAGCCTGATCGGTCCCTCCACAGAGAAGGCTCCTCCTTGTCTCCTGCAGCAGGTATCTGACCTTGATTTTCATGACGTTTTCAGCCTGGGACAGATAACTCACTCTGTGGTTAATTATCCGGCCCGGGGTCCGTGGCAGTGGCGGGAGTGGAGAGCTCCTGTGGGCACAGCCAGATCCATTAGGGCCTCACTGAGGACACCAGCAGACCCAAGCTGAAGAATTTACCAACCCACTCCACAGAATTCCTGCCAGCCCGAGACAGGCAGGTATGGAAGGAGGAAGAAAAAGGATTTTTTTTTTTCCCTTCCCTGCAAAGTGCCTGGTTATAAATGGATGGCAGTGCTAAGGTGAGGACAACCTGAAATTCCTGTATAAGGAGACAAGGTTCTGCAGTTTCCCAGCCTTCAATTTCTCCTTCATGTTTGTGACTTAATAAATACCTGAGCAAACCTGCAAGTAATTAGCTCAAGCAGGGATTGCTTTTGGAAGAGGTGGGAAGTTAAGGATGTGTTGTGTGAGAAAGGCAATGAACAAATCACAGGGAAAGTGGTCAGAAGATGCAAAGAATACAATAGAGAGAGCTGAAAGGTATTTTGGAAGCACCAATTGCAACACTGCAGGCAAGTCTTGGCACAGAACTCCTCACTAATTAGAGACAATCCTAATTGCATTTCAGACATGCTGGAGACAGCCTTGCAGCTGCACACACACATGAAGTGGGGCTGAAGCGCAATTCCCTGCAGAGAGGAGCCAGCGTCCTCTGGCAAACACCTGAGCAGAGCTCACCTGGGCAAAGCTCAGCAGGGCCAGGCAGAGAGGGCACAGCCCCGGCACCGAGCTCTGCTGCTGCTGTGCCAGGCTCCAGCAGGGTGGCAGGGACACCAGGGCTGTGCCAGGCTCCAGCAGGGTGGCACGGACACCAGGGCAGTGCCACGCTCCAGCAGGGTGGCAGGGACACCAGAGCAGTGCCACACTCCATCAGGGTGGCAGGGACACCAGAGCTGTGCCAGGCTCCAGCAGGGTGGCAGGGACAGCAGGGCTGGCAGTGCCATGCTCCAGCAGGGTGGCAGGGACAGCAGGGCAGTGCCACGCTGCAGCAGGGGGGCACGGACACCAGGCGCGCAGT
>WBMY01015569.1:57647-72756 GCA_013397315.1 Donacobius atricapilla
AGGGTGGCAGGGACACCAGGGCAGTGCCACACTCCAGCAGGGTGGCAGGGACACCAGGGCTGCAGTGCCACGCTCCAGCAGGGTGGCAGGGACACCAGGGCTGGCACTTCAGGGCTCCTGGCCCTGCACTGCCTTTCTGCTCGGGGGCTTTGGGGGCTCAGGCGTGGTGGGGGCCCGGGGAAGAGCTCCAGGGCAGCAGCTGTGGGCTCCTCCTGCCCCAGCAGCACCCCCTGCTCCCCCGGACGCGGAATAAACCCCCCAGGCTGTGGTAAAAAGGATTGCTGGGTCTCCCTCCGCAGCTCCCAGGAGAACAGGAGCTGCCCTCCAAGGTCTGCCTCCTGTGCACCCCGCAGTGGCTCCGGAAACAGCCGGGATGATCCCACTGCTGCCAAGTGTCCTGCTAGTAAAGATTAAAGGGGTTCAAAAGACACATTCCCTCAAAATACATGAAGAAAATCACCTTTTCATGGTGAAATACCTGCCAGCCCCTACGCAGTCTGCAGGTTCTCCTTGGAGAAAAGAGGCAGAATCTGATGGGCATTTATTTTCAAGCAGATGTGGCCACCAAAGCCAGCTTGGGCAGCTACCACCCTCTCAGTTCAACAGAATTCTTGAATTTAATTTTGGGGTTTGGTAGCAGCACCGTTCACCAAGATCTGCAATCTCAGCAGTTGGGGGAGGGAGGGAGGAGAGAAACGACTGAAAAATCGGATAATTCAGTCATTTCTCCACAGCAAGTGCTGAGCTGCCAGGGGGAGATTGCACTTTTTGGTCCTTGCCCTCCACCTGTGCTGCACTGTGAGGGAGGAACAGCTCCCCTCTCTGTCCCAAACATCCCTAAAAACGGGTTTCTGTCTGTGAGAGCGAGGTAAGTACAACTACCTGGCCGCTAACTGTACAGAAGGGTATTTTAATTTCTGCATAAAACATTTCACACCACGAGCTGAAGTTCTGCGGGTCCTGGGCAGATTAAATGCAGTATTTTCCTGCAGGACAGACGGTCTGGGGGTCCTGGGAGAGGCTCCGCTGCTGACACTCGCAGCTGCTTTGTGGGTTCTGTGGGACAGCAGAGCAGCTCCAGCCCCCTGGTCCCACCGAGCCCAGTTTTCTGTCTCCTAGGAGATCAAATCCCCGATTTTCCATGTACCTCTGCAGCCTCCAGAAGGATTCGTCCAACACTGTCCTGAAAATACTATGAATATTCAGTTTGCAGTGGATTTATCGAAAGCTGAGATAAAGCTTTTCAGCGTTTCAGTACTTGTTCAGTTTCACTTGGAATTTACTTGAAGTATTAAAAAGAAATTAGTGCAAACATGACCTGTGCCTATATAAATATTTGCCCATATTTGGTAAATGTTTATATACCTAATTTCTGAAAAGCACCTCTTACTATGGCAATTTCCAGGTTTTAAAAAGAAAAAAAAGGATCTTTCCTCCTGCTTTATTCGCACTGTTACAGGAAATTAGTGGTTAAGCAAACTTTTCCAAAAAGGCTTAACAAAGCACGTTTTGCAAGTTCGTTTAGATTTGAATGAACTTGACAAATTTCGAAAGCAAACATCACTCGAGGTTGGCTAATTTAAGAGGACCAGGGAAAACCTCCTTTGCTATTTGAATTTTAAAGATTGTCCAAAGTCTTATGTCAGCTGCCTTGTTCTGCAGCCTGTCTTTGAATCCTCTTAGGAAAGTCAGGGATACCCACAAACAATAGAATTAAAATCTGTCTTTAGGACTGGCAAACCATTCAGAGCTGTCTGGCTGCTTAGCATAGACTGTGCTAGGCCTCAAGAAGAGAATAGGCCCCTAAAGAAGCAATAATTTTCAGATTGTTGTGTACAATGCAGTGATAAAGCTCCCTGTCACATTTTTCTTCCCAGTTACTGAAGTTCCCATTCAGACGAATTGTCACAGCTTCTTCAATCCAAACAAGCACCCTTCCGGCCTTGTTTGCATTAAAATGTGATAAAACTAAAGGTGACTTCAGCACAGCTGTGCAGAAAAGTGGATTAGGTCAAAGTGACAGCGTTTGTTAGGCCTGGCCACAAAGGTGGTTCAAGATTTGTCTAGAGCGCTAATGTGGGAGAAGCTGGAGCTTCCTAAACCCAGACGTTTGGAATAAGGTCACAAATAAAAAAATGGAGGTATTTTCATGCCCACGGAGATCCCAGTGGCACAGAATCCCCCTGCCCTGTGGGCACAGCAGAATTTGGGGTGACCCCACAGAGATCCCAGTGGCACAGGGTCCCCCTGCCCCATGGGCACGGCAGGATTTGGGGTGACCCCACAGAGATCCCAGTGGCACAGAATCCCCCTGCCCCGTGGGCACAGCAGGATTTGGGGTGACCCCACAGAGATCCCAGTGGCACAGGGTCCCCCTGCCCCATGGGCACGGCAGGATTTGGGGTGACCCCACAGAGATCCCAGTGGCACAGAATCCCCCTGCCCCGTGGGCACAGCAGGATTTGGGGTGACCCCACAGAGATCCCAGTGGCACAGGGTCCCCCTGCCCCATGGGCACGGCAGGATTTGGGGTGACCCCACAGAGATCCCAGTGGCACAGAATCCCCCTGCCCCGTGGGCACAGCAGGATTTGGGGTGACCCCACAGAGATCCCAGTGGCACAGGGTCCCCCTGCCCCATGGGCACGGCAGGATTTGGGGTGACCCCACAGAGATCCCAGTGGCACAGAATCCCCCTGCCCCGTGGGCACAGCAGGATTTGGGGTGACCCCACAGAGATCCCAGTGGCACTGGCCCCCTGCCCCGTGGGCACAGCAGGATTTGGGGTGACCCCATGGAGATCCCAGTGGCACAGAATCCCCCTGCCCGGTGGGCACAGCAGGATTTGGGGTGACCCCATGGAAATCCCAGTGGCACAGGGTTCCCCTGCCCCGTGGGCACGGCAGGATTTGGAGTGACCCCATGGAGATCCCAGTGGCACAGGTCACCCTGCCCCGTGGGCACAGCAGGATTTGGGGTGATCCATGGAGATCCCAGTGGCACAGGGTCACCCTGCCCCGTGGGCACGGCAGGGTTTGGGGTGATCCATGGAAATCCCAGTGGCACAGGCTCCCCCTGCCCGGTGGGCACAGTAGGATTTGGGGTGACCCATGGCAGAGCTCTCCAGAACCAAAAGCTCCTTCCCACGCCGGGGCTCGGTACCCAGCCCGGGGCTGCCGGGGATGCTGCCACGGGCACCAGAGCCCCACCAGAGCCCCACNCCAGAGCCCCACCAGAGCCCCACCAGAGCCCGGCGCACGCCGCCAAAGCCTCGCAGGAGCAGGAGGGCAGCGGGGGGCTCGCAGGGCAGAGCAGAGCAGCCCCCGGCCCTTCAGCCAGCCCGGCGCCTCTCACCGCACCGGCCCCTCAAACCCTGCTCCCAGCTCAGTTTTACTCCTAAGGGAAAACCCCACCAAGGCAAAAAGCCCCGGGAAATCGTACCCTTTGCATGCCACCTGCTGGCAATTTTCTGTATTTGTCTAAAATGGGGGCAGAGCATCCTTTTCTCCAGGACAAATAACCACTTCTTGTGCCAAAGGCTGGCAGAATAATCGCTGCGAGTCCCACCTCAGCACTTTGGGTTATCTGTGTGCAACCAGGGAGAGGCCACCACAAGCCACCTTCTCCCCTCCCCACTGCTGCTTAGTTCTTCAGCTCATTTCTGGTTTCTAACCCAGGAGCCAGAGATCTGCCATTTACAGAGAGAGCACAAAACCCCTGCAGAAATGCTCAAGACTGTTTTATAGGAACAGCATTTGTGCCTCAGGTTCGCCATGGTGCACTTTTACCACTCAAAGGTAACAGAAAGCCTCCACATCTATGGATTTCTTTCCAACCCAGATTTTACAGATAGCTGTCATCATTTCCACACCCTGTGCTGGTGGAAATGTGGCCCTTCCTTCAGCAGGGCTGTCTGTGCCACAGGACGCTGCTACATCCCCTGGCACCAGCAGCAATCACTGGGCGAAGGAGCTCTGTGAGGCTGAACTGAAGAAAAAATAGCAGAAAGCACCTTAAAGGATTTTGGCTAAGTTATAGAAATAAGAAATGTCTGAAAGAGAAATCTCTGCATCGGGTGTTTCTTATTAGAAGAAGCCACCATTAATTTTATGCCTTTACTGGAGGTTTTTAAAGGTATTGTTCTGCTCCTTTGATGTACATCAGCCATGGAACAGTCCCAGTGAAGGCCAAGCAGAGGCACATTCCCATTTTTGCACGTCTGACCAAAGTGAGCTGCACACAGCTCTCCTCAGAGGTTTCTCCTGCTGGACAGGGCTGGAACTGAGCGCATCCTACTGAGCCAAAGCCAAACCCCCACACAGCAGCACTGCCAGGAGCTGCAGCCCCGGAGAGCTGAGCCTCAGCAAGGGTCAGGATGTGGGGGAGATCCACTGGTTTATTGGAAACGGAGTGAAGAGGTCAGGCAACTTTCAAAGCCAGTATTTAACATAAGTGTAGTATAATTTAATATAACCTACTGTGCCTGCAAAACAATGAGTGTCCTCTGTCTGTGCAGAAGGAGACGACAGGGCTGAGGAAGCCCAGGAAAGCCCTGTCTGGCAGAGCTGGAGATCAGCAGTGCAGCCCCCTGTGGGCTCGGCACTTCTGAGCCTGAATTTCAGCTCGCTGACCATCCCTGGCTCCTTTCCCAAGGGAAAGCTGCCACCAGTTTCTCTTTCCAAACCATCTCTCTGCGTGTCTCAGCACAGGCTCAGCAAACAGTGTTCCCTTTGCCAGAACAACTGTCCCAGGGGTTGTTTCCTATTCCTGACCCAATGCAGAGCAGTGTCAGTGCCATGGAGCAAGAACAGACCTTTTTACACAGCGTGTTCTAAAAGAAACTGTTGGGATTGTAAATAAAGCTTCTTTCCCTGCTGACAGCTCCGTGGGGCCAATCCATTCCGTGTCCCACCGTGAGAGCCCGCAGGACAGGGCAGGAGGAACAGAACCCAGCGCTGGGTCAGCCCGGGCTGCACGGGCAGCCCTGCCCAGGAGACAGCTCCGTCTGGGCCGGGGCTGACAGCTTTGGAAAGCGTTCAGGAATTCTAAAGGATAGAGCCTCCAAACAGAGGGCAAAACCCTGACTTTGGCAACGAATATCCCCTGGAAGCACGAGTGCCTGAAGCCCAGCCAGACAAGGAGCAGCTGACACTTGAGGAGCTCTGGAGCTTGGCAGATGCTCCCTCCCGGAGCTGCATCCCGCACCCATCCAAAGGTGTGATGCCAGCGCTTCCCTCTGGGGCTGCACTCACCGCCCTGCCAGGCCAGCTGGGCAACCGGGACAGGCAGGCGAGACAGATTTTACTGACAGCATTGTCCACCGTGTGACATAGAAATGAATTTTCCATGGAAATTAACCGCAAAAATTCCAGTTAGGTTTTTTTTCCCCCCAATTACTACTGGGGCACTACACAGCTAATCTTGCATTTTTCTCTAAATAAAGCATTATTTGCTACAATTCAAAGATTACAGGGAATTTTTGAAGTCTCAGACTTCAGGGTCCTCCTTGCTTGTGATATTATTCCTCCCAGAAGATTCATTCCTCCCTTTTCACCTCTTCAAACGTATGGAAGGCTTGAGTTTGAGGTCATGCTAATTACTATCAATTAACCTCAGCCCACTCGTGCCTTTGCAAGCACTAACTAGGCAATCCACAAATGCAAATATTGACTATAAATCCCAGACTGGGTTGGGTTGGAGGGACCTCAAAGCCCACCCAGTGCCCCCCTGCCCTGGCAGGGACCCCCCCCACTGCCCCAGGCTGCTCCAGCCCTGTCCAGCCTGGCCTGGGCACTGCCAGGGATGGAGAGTCCTTCTGGAAAGTACTGTGAAGGAGAGCAAGGGCAGGGAACAGAAAATGAGTGAGTAGTGCATCAGTGTGGGATCAGATCTAGAAATTATCACAAGGATTCAGTTTTCCTCTGGAAATATCACAGCGTTATTGGGCCAGGTAGAGGGCCAAGGTGTTAGCTGCACTGACTGGCTTTAATAACTGGTACTGGGATGGAGTTTCTGCAGTTTATAACCTGACTCTTCACACTCACACTGGTTAACTGAAGTGCAAACTCTGCAAGCCTGTAAATATGGTATAATTCCCTTCAACTGAGCCTCACTCCTAAGACTGACCTTTAATTTTCTATTGATTAAAAAGAATTTATTTCTATGCCCCTGCACACACCCCATACTCTGAGCACTGCAAGCACTGTAACGACACTCCTCAATATTTTTATCCTTTGGTTTCCTCATAATCGCGATCTTTATTCCTCTTGGAGGGATTTTCACCTTGCCACAGCCACATTCTCCAGAGGCAGAGAATGAAGGGATTGTGCCTGTGCCTGCTGCCTGTTGCTGCATGCCCCCAGGTCAGCAGGACACTGCAGCTCTCAGCACGATGACGTGAGCTCCAATTCCTCCCAACCTGAGGCAAATGCCTTCCTCATCACCACGGCGTACTCTGGTTTCCCGGCACACAGGATCTGGATTCAAAGTAAACGCATTAAGCACCTGAGAAACAATTTGGTGCAGCAGTTGGAGGATACACAGAGTTTAACCTGCATTCAGGGCTTTTCCTTCTGCTCTCTCCCAGGGACAGAGAGACAGAAATGCCACACACTTTCAGGGATATGATAAATGGGACCGGTCAGTTTGGCTTTCTGTTTCAAGAAGTGCATTTTTACAGTCAAGTGGGGCAACACTTCACTGCAGAATAAACATGGGAACATTTTACATGCAATTTACTTAAACCTTTCCCTAAGTTGGAAGCTAACACTTCAAAATGTCGTTAGTGTTAATGATTCAAGAACCTAACGTATCCTGCCTACTAAATACAACTTCCTGTGCTTCTTTCCATGTACCCACTTGCCTCAAACCAAATACGTGTGAAAACTCAAAGCCCAGAGAGATTTTGTAGCTCCCCTTCCCGGCCTGTGTGCACTGACAGAACATTTTTTAGGTGCCAGATATCACAGGGACAGGATCATTATTAGTTTTAAAGCCTTCAATTCATCCAGTGGTTTCTTTACACGATCTTTTCCCTTCTCCATCCCCATCAAACCCCCTGGGCTGGGGGCTGTGGGATGAACTGACGAATGGCACAGTCTGTTGATAAGGTAGGGAAGGATTTGGGCAGCTGGCCAGGGGGCAGAGTCCAGCCCCAGGACACGTCCCTCCTCTCTGGCGGGCCCCAGTGGGTTTCCATGGGACCCTCAAAGGCAGGACGGTGCACAGGTGACCCGTGGAGTTCAGGTCACCCATCTCCTCTCTGTCCAAGCCTCCAGCCCCGGAGAGCTCTCCAGGGCTCTGCTGCTGCCTCACATAGTTGCTAAATCAGAGCAAACACACTCCAGTGCTGCCCAGGCACATCTCTGGGAGCGCTGGTATGTGGAGAGCGGCGCTGCTGGCCCTGGCACGCTGCAGGGAGCGCAGGGAGAGAAACTCTGCTGCTCCCCAGAGCCAGGACACCAGCAGGGGCTCAGCCTGGGCCCCCCCGAGCAGCCTCGGGGAGCTCTGCTCTGCCTCTCCTCGCATCCCTCGTGTCCAGCACCCAAGAACGACACCCAGTGCTGTTCCTAGGCCGCTGTTTCCAGGAGAATAATTTATCTTGTTCCTGTTAAAGAATGTTAAAGTCACTGAAATCTAAACAAGCGCTGAGAAACGTTCCCAGCTCTGAATGTTGATTTGTCCATAAACACAGGTATAAACACAGGTATAAACAGGTGTAAACACAGGAATAAACTGGTATAAACAGGTGTAAACACAGGTATAAACACAGGTATAAACACAGGTATAAACAGGTATAAACAGGTGTAAACAATGGTATAAAGCAGTATAAACACAGGTATAAACACAGGTATAAATACAGGTATAAACACAGGTATAAACAGGTGTAAACAGGTGTAAACACAGGTATAAACACAGGTATAAACACAGGTATAAACAGAGGCATAAACAGGTGTAAACAGGAATAAACTGGTGTAAACACAGATATAAAGAGGTATAAACACAGGTATAAACAGGTATGAACACAGGTATAAACAGGGGTAAGCATCAGTATAAACACAGGTATAAAGAGCTATAAACACAGCTATAAACAGGTGTAAACACAGGTATAAACACAGGTATAAAGAGCTATAAACACAGCTATAAACAGGTGTAAACACAGGTATAAACACAGGTACAAGCAGGTATGAACACACTGCAGTCTCCATCCCGGAGTAACGACCACACGAACACCAGCCCCGCAGCCTCCCCTCCCTACCTGCTGCTTTTCATGAGCTCACACCACAGGAACATCACCGCCATGGAAAGCTGGAGAGTGACCTCTTACCCTTCCAACACAGCCCAAAGCACCCCGAGCCTCCCAGAACCCTTCCCAGAGGACAGCTGACCCTCGACTCTGATTCACACACCCCAGCTGGTGACAGAGTTCTACTCCCAAGTCCCTTTGCTGCTTTCCCCAAGGACTGCTCAGAGGNAAACAGGTATAAACAGGTATAAAGAGGTATGAACATGTATAAATAGGTGTAAATACAGCTATAAAGAGGTATAAACACAGGTACAAGCAGGTATGAACACACTGCAGTCTCCATCCCGGAGTAACGACCACACGAACACCAGCCCCGCAGCCTCCCCTCCCTACCTGCTGCTTTTCATGAGCTCACACCACAGGAACATCACCGCCATGGAAAGCTGGAGAGTGACCTCTTACCCTTCCAACACAGCCCAAAGCACCCCGAGCCTCCCAGAACCCTTCCCAGAGGACAGCTGACCCTCGACTCTGATTCACACACCCCAGCTGGTGACAGAGTTCTACTCCCAAGTCCCTTTGCTGCTTTCCCCAAGGACTGCTCAGAGATGTTTCAGAGCTCAGTCACATCCTCCAAACGCCCACCACCACTGCTCCCCCCTGCAGTGCCTCAGATTTAGTGGGAATGTAAGTGATGGTGGGGAGATCAAATCTGGACCGTGCAGTGAAGCCCGTTCTGGAATTTCAGTGCAGACATTGTGGCAGTAAACTAAGACACTGTCAGAGCCCTAGTGGGATAACAAAAAATTGGAGCAACCCCTTAATTCCTGCACTGATGCTGTGAAGAAATCCCATGGGTACGGAGCATCTTTCTCTTGGTTTAATTTCCATTTCAAATTACAAAGGCTTTTCTGTGCTCTCATTTTATAGAGAGTGTGGCATAATGATTCCATCCCTGATCAGAGATTTGCATAACTTATGTTAATAGTGGTTGAGTTCACGTTACATTCTTCATCTTAAAATCTAGAATTGATCAGAGAGAATCACTGTTATGAGCCTTAAAAAAACATTCTCCCCCCTTTTCACACTGAATTTTACATTGTGTCATACAGTGAAGGCCAAGAATTTTAAAGGAAACCAGGGGGACATTCAGTTTTTTATATAAGGAGATCACCCTGTCTTTATTATTTTTAACCTTCCTCCACATATGAAGATGTAGGAACATCAATGTTTGTACCTAAATAGATTTGAAAGTGATTACTGCAAAGCCAAGCAGCTCAAACCTGCTCAGTACTGGAGAGCAAACGAAAAAATAATTGTTAATAATTGCATGATAATTAAATGAAGGGGATATTATTTGAGCTCACTTGATTAGAAAATCAATCAGAAATTAAGACAAAAGATGCCAACATTTTTAACAGCATTCCTGTGGACATGTATTATTACAGTTCTAACAATAAACAAATATACCTAAGAACCCAACAAGCCAAACCCAAACACCAGAATCTGGTTTTTGTTTAGTCCACCGCATTGCTTGTCTTTATTTAACAAAGTCTTCTGCATTTTTGAAAATTTGGTTGCTTAGTGTGTGGCTTTGCTAGAGCCCATTGGAGAAAGTAAAGGGTGTGTTATCTAAACACAACATTGTCCAGCCTGGAAAATGTTTACACCAAAAGTTTCCTTCCCTTTCTTTCCCAAAAACCTCTTCCTCCACGCTCAGACCTACTGATGTGTCTCAATTTAAGGTTTTCTCACGGTTAGAAATATTGAATTCTCCCCAGACAAGACCGAGACATTTGAATGAATTGCAGAAAATCGCAGAACCAGAGCATGTCCTGAGCTGGAAGGAACACACAGGTATGGAAATACACTGGGAGGAAAAAATAATGTAATAAATCCTTGAATCACCCCAAAATAGCACAGTTATTTCCACCTTTGAGAGTTTCTTTGGTCAAATTTTGGGCAGGAGCACAGTCCTAGGATAAAGGCTGTGCTATTCCCTGAGGGCTGCTCCTGGTCACCTCCACAGGGAACTCTCTCTCATCCAAAGAGCTCACAGCATTTCCCCAGCTCCTTGTTTAACTTCCCCCTTCCACTGCTGGAAAATTAGTAAATTGGCCGGTGAACTTTTTCGTTTTTCTTTTTAAAACGCATCCCCCAGGCTCTGTGTTCAGCATCTGCTGGCAGACAGAAAGGTGAGCGGGACCCCTCCCTTTGCTCAGCCTTGCTGCCATGCCCTCCTGCACGCTGGGGAGAGCTGTCCCATGATGGACAGGTACAGAAGATGAGAGGGATCTGTACCGAAATAAAGGCCAGCTGCTGGTACTTCGTGTGTCTGCAGGGGCTCCCATGACAATCTGCTGGGGCAGAGCTTGGCCCCTGGTTACTGACACCCCGAGGGAGGCCTTCTCTCATTCTTTTGGCCCAATACAAAGCGACATCCACACTGCTGCTGTCACACTTGGCCTGCTTAGCACCGCTGCCGCTGTTACACGCGGGAGGTTTTACTCCCCAGTGACGACTCAGAGCAGAAAGCAAAGCTGTTGGCAACAGGCTTCCAAGAATTCCCTTTCCAAACGCCGCGGAGACCAGGCTGCTCGGGCGCTGGGACACAACCCAAGGGCGCCCGAATGCCATCATTTATTTCTGTCTCGCGCTGTTCTGCAGGCGCAGGCCAGCATCAGACCCTTCCAGCGCGGGGTTCAGCTCCAGGGCATTGAGGGGGTTCAGCCCCAGCCCGCGCTGACACTGGGACCAGCCCAGCCCCACTCTGGAGTCACCCCGGGCAGTTCTCCTCGCTGGGACCGGGGTTGGTACCCCCGGCTCCCCCCAAGGCGAGGGAGAATTAACTTTGTCTCCTTTCTGTTCCCTGATCAGAGAATAGCTTCTGTAACTTCTGACTGATAATCTTCTAAGTCCCAAACATAGGTGGCTGTTTTGCTGCAGGGAAAGGAGGATCAACAGGCTCAAGGTTTTCCAGCCTTAATATCCCTGTGGTTAATGCTGAAGAGAGCAGTACACATATTTTCAATCTTGCTGAGTTAAAGCTTCATTTAATTAACTATATGTACATACACACAAACCAATTCTGTTTTACAGTCCTTAGCCAAAGCTGCATGTCAATCTAAAAATTAAATAATAGAAAACAGACATTTAGCTTAGTTTATATAACCTGACAGTGCTCCTATCCTTCCTCTGCTTCACCTAGTGTCATCTTTCAGTGTTCCTCTCTAATTTTATTTGGAACAAAATAAAAAGATTAAGATAAAATAATTCCCAAAAGATAATTGCAAAATGATTTATGTGCAGGTGTTAAATTATTTCTGGCATTGATGTTCCACGGAGTGCAACATTACAACACTATGGCATTCAAACGAGCATCTACATTTGATAATCCTGCTAATCATCAAAAGACACTGGAGCTGAATCCTGAAGGCAATGTTACATTTTGATTAAATTTTATCACCCGTGATTCTGTTTACGGTTCACTAAGGTATGAATTTCTTTCACATTCCATTGGGTTTACAGCTTATTGTGTTTGACTTGGAGCACCGTCAGCTGGAGCTTTCCCTGAGCCACCAGCTCTGCAGCTACTGCTTTTGCACCCTTGCGGAACAGCTCCACTCCTTCCCAGCTCCTGCTGCTCCTGAGCTCATCCCCACCGGGATTTCAGGCCGGGCTGGGTCCCCCGAGCCCCCCCGAGCTGGGGGTCACGCCAGGCTCCCCCAGCCCCAGCCCGGGCAGCAGGACCCACTGCCAGCCCCGGGTGCCAAGGGGCAGGACAGGCTGTGGGCACAGGTCAGTGCTGCAGTGACGCTGGAGAGAGCTCGCTGAAATCAAACTCCACGCCTTCGGAATCTTCATCCCGAGCCTTTCTGACCTGTAATTCCAACTCCACGGCTGCGCAACCAATTTTCTGTCCTTCAGATACAGCCCCGGGCCGTGGGGTCTGCCCACACCGGGCTGCACACGACAGCAGCTGCGCTTGGAAAACCTGGCTGGAAGAGCCAGGGCTCCTGGAGAGCAGCTCCGCGCCTCCTCCACACTCCTCGCACCCCAAAGCACGGCATCATCTCCCCAGCTTTGCGCCCTCCTTCCCCCCCAGGCTGTCCTCACCGCATCTCCCAGCGGGGGGACATCTCCTGGCACCCCATCCCTGATGCTCTGACAAACACCCAGCCTGGCTCTCCCGGCCAGCCCGCAGGGTTTGGGAGCCTGGAGGATGGAAATGATGGATCTGGGAGGCTGCAGGATGGAAATGATGGATCTGGGAGGCTGGAGGAGGCAAACGATGGATTTGGGAGGCTGGAGAAGGGAAATGGTGGATCTGGGAGGCTGGAGAAGGGAAATGGTGGGTTTGGGAGCCTGGAGGATGGAAATGATGGATCTGGGAGGCTGCAGGAGGGAAATGGGTGCCCTGGGAGGAGAGGGAGCACACCCAGGGGCACACACTGGGAGAGCACAGCTCACACTGACACTCAGCCTCCTGCTGCAGCAATTCCTGCGAGCAGGACCACAGGAAAAACCAGCCCAGACCCCTCCTTGCCCTGCAGGGATTCCACCATCATTTCTGTTAATAATAATAATAATAATAATAATAATAATAATAATAATAATAATAATGATAATACAACTCCAAGAACTCCTGCAGACTGCTGAGCTGGCTGCCAGGCTGCTGTCCCTGTCTCTGACAGGAGTTACACCTCTGTCCCATCACGGCCCTATTTTGACTATAATTTTGACTATTTCAAGTGCATTTGTGCCATGGCAAGTAACCAGAGTGGCTCTGGCAAGTCAGACCTTGGCACCAGAGCTTATTTTTGCTGTATCACAAGGCAGCAACAAAGCCTCTGGCTGGGGGAAGGTGAGAGGAAAACAGGAAGATGGATGGTTCTTTCTATTCCTCAGTTTACACCTTTCTCACATTTAGAGGAATAGCTTCAAGTTGCTTTTTGATACATTATAATGTCTTGCATCAAACAATTAAAGAACAAAAAGAAGGGAAAACGCTTAAGAGAACAAAGAGAAATGCCTTTAGCACTACAGGTTAAAAAAAATGAAAATATGACTATGAACGTTAACTTTATTTTCAACATTCCTCACATTTTTTTTGGTGATAAATGACTTCACGTGTAGTTGCCTTCGGGGTTATATCCACAGCTTCGTTTTTCATGTTATTCTGAATAAAATTTAAGGTGGACACTAGAACAGGCTTTGCTAAAACCCAACTGGTGCATGCCCACAGCCCCCATTTGGTTCACGCAGGGTGGAAAAACACGGAGAAACAATCCTGAAGCACTTGCTGCAAACAAAGCTGGGATTTTCCCCTTGCCCACAGGTGCTTTGCTGCAGGACTGGCCTTTCCTGCTGGGCTCAAGCTGCAGGGATACAGAGGGAAAAGGTGGATGGCACCAGCCAGCAGGCTGCTGAGGGAGCACCAGGACTTGTGAAGTAGCCTGGATTCTTTCCTGCCCACAAATAAATTATGATTTCTTGTAACGAATGGGTGGCTTCGGTTACAAGAATAAGGCAGAGGGGACGGTAAGAAATCCTCATATTTCATGGCGAGTAATGAAAAACACCAACTTCACGCCTGTAACTTTCTACCAGCCAGTCAATGGGGGCACACAGCCAAGCAGCGTGGGGGACGCCGCACTAAGGCTTTGTTTTATGAATTTGCTCAGCTCCGCTTAATTGTTTCAGAGGTTTGGTTTGAAATTCAAACAAATATTTCTTCATTTATTTTCTTTTTCTGTGCAAACAAAGAGTCTGGCGTGGACCAAACTTCCCAGCTGACTCCTGAGCACCTGCAGCACCCCAGCACCGAGTGTTTCACGGGTAGTCACCCCGTTTGGGGTCGGATTTGGGTGCTGGCAGAGGACCTGGGATATGTTCACTTTGTAGGAAATGCAACCTTTCAGAAATCTTGGGGCAGCAAGGGCAGCAGGAGGCTCCTTATCCTTCCCCTCTGTGGGAGGGCTGAAGATCCCACGGAATCCCAGAACCACTAATGCTGGAGAAGAACTTCAAGCCCACCACGTCCATCCTGTGCCTGCCCCACCTGCTTGCCCAGCCCAGGGCTCAGAGTGCCACGTCCAGGGTGTCCTTGGACACCTCCAGGGACGGAGACTGCCCTGGGCAGCCCTGTCCAATGCCTGACAATGCTCTCCACGAGGAAATTCCTCCTGATGTCCAACTTAAGCTTCTCCTTGTGCAGTTTGAGGCCATTTCCTCTCATCCTGTCACTGGAGCAGAGCCCGACGCCCCCCCGCCTGCACCCTCCTGCCGGGGGGCTGGAGAGAGTGAGGAGAACTCCCTTGAGCCTCCTTTCTCCCTGGATTAAACAACCCCAGCCCCCTCAGCTGCCCCTCACAGGACTGACTCTCCAGACCCTTCCCAGCTTCACTTCTCTCCTGGGACTGGAACCCCAGCGACAGCGTCTGATTCCGCGGGACAGCTGGTTCCTGCAAAACGTGCTTTACTTTGTGACCCAGCTCTGGCTCACAAAGAGTTAATGCCCACTGCATTAGCTCTCCAGCTGGCATTTTTCTCCTCTTTTTCTCCCTAGAAANAGGGAAATGATGGAGCTGGAAGGCTGCAGGAGGGAAATGGTGGGTTTGGAAGGCTGGAGGATGGAAATGATGGATCTGGGAGGCTGCAGGAGGGAAATGGGTGCCCTGGGAGGAGAGGGAGCACACCCAGGGGCACACACTGGGAGAGCACAGCTCACACTGACACTCAGCCTCCTGCTGCAGCAATTCCTGCGAGCAGGACCACAGGAAAAACCAGCCCAGACCCCTCCTTGCCCTGCAGGGATTCCACCATCATTTCTGTTAATAATAATAATAATAATAATAATAATAAT
>WBMY01015569.1:76587-95626 GCA_013397315.1 Donacobius atricapilla
GATGTGGATGCGGGATGTGGGATGCGGGATGTGGGATGTGGGATGCGGGATGTGGGATGCGGGATGTGGGATGCGGGATGTGGGATGCGGGATGCGGGCACAGCTCCTGCAGGAACCTCTCCAGCTGCCAGCCTGGCAGCGCCCAGGGGCGCTGGGACAGCTCCAGCTCGGCAGCTCCCGCAGGAACCCGGGGCTCTGCCTGTGCCCCTGTGCAGGCAGGGTGCAAACGGAGCTCAGGCCTGCCCTGGAGGGACAGGCTGCAGCTCTGGGCCTCCTGAGGAGCTTTGCTTCACCGCCTGTCTGGGGATCCGCAAAGCTGGAAATTGATTCTGCTCTAAATGTGACACTGCACGTGTGGTTCAGCCCTTCATTTATTCCTTTGTTTGAAGACTGCTTCATTTCATCCTGATAAAACAAAAGTGAAACATTATTTCTTGGAAAGGAACTCAGTGCTATGAGCAATACAAAGGGAGGGTCTTTGTTCCTCCCAAGCACCAGTCGGATTTTCAGTTTACAATGCAAACAGCTGCAGATTTCAGTTTCAGACTCTCGAAATTCAGTTCAAACCTGGCTCGACAGAGGAGAGCTGAGATGCAAACGAGCCACAGCCACGCTCACTGGTGCCCTCCACGCTCCAGGAGCAGCGCCAGCAGATGGGGCTCAAGAATGGGCAGCACAGCCCAGGTGCCCTGGGGCCCTGCTCCGACCTCTGCTCCACCAGAGGGTCTGCGGCCACCTCTGCTGTGGGGCCAGCAGGGAACAGGGATTGTCCCAGCAGGGAACAGGGAATGTCCCGGCAGGGAACAGGGATTGTCCCGGCAGAGAACAGGGATTGTCCCAGCAGGGATCAGGGATTGTCCCAGCAGAGAACAGGGATTGTCCCGGCAGAGAACAGGGATTGTCCCAGCAGGGATCAGGGATTGTCCCAGCAGGGATCAGGGATTGTCCCAGCAGGGAACAGGGATTGTCCCAGCAGAGCTCAGAGGCTGCTCCAGAACTTCACAGAGATTGTCCCAGCAGAGAACAGGGATTGTCCCGGCACAGAACAGAGACTGTCCCAGCAGGGAACAGGGATTGTCCCAGCAGAGCTCAGAGGCTGTCCCGGCAGTGCACAGAGCTTGTCCCAGCACAGAACAGGGATTGTCCCAGCACAGAACAGGGATTGTCCCAGCAGGGAACAGGGACTGTCCCGGCACAGAACAGGGATTGTCCCGGCAGGGAACGGAGATTGTCCCAGCAGGGAACAGAGATTGTCCCAGCAGGGAACAGAGATTGTCCCAGCAGGGAACAGAGATTGTCCCAGCAGGGAACAGAGATTGTCCCAGCAGGGAACAGAGATTGTCCCAGCAGGGAACAGAGATTGTCCCAGCAGGGAACAGAGATTGTCCCAGCAGGGAACAGAGATTGTCCCAGCAGGGAACAGAGATTGTCCCAGCAGGGAACAGAGATTGTCCCAGCAGGGAACAGGGACTGTCCCGGCAGAGAACAGGGATTGTCCCGGCAGAGCTCAGAGGCTGTCCCGGCAGTGCACAGAGCTTGTCCCAGCAGTGTTTAGTGCCCACTGTTCGGTCAGCAGCCCCCTCCTCCCCACGGACACCCCCAGGGCAGCAGATCCACCCCTGGGGGCACCTCCAGCTCCTGGGCTCAGTAGAACACCCAAACATGTCCTCTGACTCAAACTGAAGCATGGTGAGCCAGAAGCCAGGCGTGTTTCAGGAATCTGATGGGGAGAAAAGGAGGATGGAAAGAAGTGAGGCACAGAGAAACCTGCAATTATCAATAGGATGGATACTCTTCCCTTTTTGACAGGGATAGAGTTACCCAACCTATTATTATGTGGCCCTAATTACATATCTCTGCAATAGATCACTCAGGTAAGGAGAAATATCTACTGCCTGGGAAACATCACTAATTGTTCCTTTTTTGTTGGCATACTTTCTGATTGGAGTAATTACAGAGCTGCTTCCTCATTCTCTTTTGCTCTGAAGATTCTGAAGACGTATTTCTTCACAGACTCCATAAAATTAAGCACCTTGAACCTCTTAATTTTGGCCTTTTTTTGTTCTTCTTTCCTACCTCGTCTTCCCTTGGACACAATATTGCCAATATTACTGTGTGTGAAGAGAATGCTAGAGCTTCAGCATCCCACCACGCTGTGCATGGTACATGCTACGGAGAGTCCCTGATTTCAGTCATTATGAAGTTCTTACACTAACTTTAGAAAAGCTTTTGACTTCCAAAATTATCACAAGTAGCAAAAAGGAAAAAAAAAAAGAAGTTTAGATCTATGAAGTAGGTTATCTCTAATACAGGTAGATAGCTAATTGGCTTTGGCACTCTGAAATCAAGTTCTAACAGTCTGGGAGATGCCTGTCTCTGGCGTGTCAGCACGTTCTTTATCAGGATGCTGCCAAGGCAGCCAGAGCTGCCACAGCACCATCTCCGACAGGTCAGAGAACATCCTGCAGCACGGAGTCTGAACAGGAGAGCACGGAACAGAGCAAGGCCTTCAGCAGGCAGAACTTATCAGAGGGTCCTGGTTCTTCCACTCAGCTCCATAACCTGCATTTCCAGCAGGGCTCAGAGGACACTGCACCGTGACTGGAGGATCCAGCAGTGATGAAGACCCACAACCTCTTCTGGCAGGTCTTTCCTCCCTAACCTGAGAGTTCCACATCCACCCTTCACTGCTACCCTGAAGCTAAATTAAATCTCCTGACCTAGAAATGTCTCCAGCTGCAGCACTTCTGACCTGGACCCTGACAGTCCATTTTATTCCAGATACAAACACTGATCCTCTTTAATATCCTCAGGTCATTTTAGACCTAAGCCTTTTGCTCCCCTGCCATGTTTTTTGCTTTTCTTTACCCTCTAAAACCATAAAAACAGGAGAAAAATACTGACACCACACTTTGGGTCGTGCTGCAGAAATGAATCAGAGTTAAAATCTCCAGGTTGTAATCTCCTGACCACGGATCTCTGGAAGCCTCACTCCTCTACACAATGAGATGCTTCAAGGCTGAGTTACTCCAGTTCCGTTTTCCTGGCAGGGAGTGCACTCATTCCATGAAAGATCACCCTGAGAAGCCAAAGCTCAGCAGTGCCTCTGCCTTTCCTCTAATCCTGTACCATGGCCTTTCCAATGGATTAAAAGACAAATCCTCACCTCGTTCTGCCCATCCCATGCCAAGTCTACTCTTGCCTGGGGGCTTCTGCTCAGATCTACATGAATGGAGCAGGCAGGAAGGAAACTCAGGAGCTGGGTTTTACTAAGCAGATCTTAAAAGTAGATCCAAACCCCAGTCCAGTCAGGGGGAAGACTTCTTATACCACGCACAGGTTGTGCCTGAGCCTGAAGTCCGGGGCCAATTTGTTTATTTACTGAACCTATCTCCCAACTCAGAAATGTACTACGTTTTCCAAGCATCTGCATAACCTGATGATATGAAGCTCCTTTATGAAGATGTGTATCTTTGGAGTAATTAATTTATCATGTGATGGAACTGTTGCCCTGGTTACTACAGAAATTATTCAACAACAGAGCAAATTGGTATGTAAACAGTGACAGTTATCTAACTCATTGGCACAAAAATAACTGCTGACAAGTGCATTCCACACGCTCCAAAGGCTCTGTCCAGCTCAAATGTACTTCCTTTTTCAGGCTCCTCCTTAATTCAGATCCTATTCCTTATTTCAGTGAAGTGCTCCTCAGCATCCCAAACCCCCTGAGAGCACCACCATCAACAGCCAGCCATTGCTCAGCTTACGTTTTTCTCTCCATGCATTTTCTCCTGATTCTTCCCTGAGTTCTGGAGAGGCGGCAGCCCAGGGAGTGATGGCAAAGAGAAGGCAGCACTCAACTCCAGGAGCCTTTTAGCACCTCACCTCCACCTGCCCTTGCACCACTGCTGTCACCAGCCTGGCTGCCCGTGCTCTGCCCCCCGGGATTCCCCAGCAAGGGAATGGCTGGGGCAGACATGCAGAATCCAGGCTCTCGGCTCTTTTTCTGGCACTCGGTCCCGTGGCCGAGAAGTGACTGCTGTGACGGACTCAAAATGATCCTGCTCTCAATGCTTATTAAAGTCTTTCATCTCCCACTCACTCCATTTGCATTGTACTGCTTCCAAGCTGCTGTGTGGCCTCCAGGGCACTCTAAAAGCAGTATTCTACATCTACAAGTTGCCTCCTCTAAGAGCTGCTTTCCTCTTGAAATAGAAGCATGTATCCACTGGGGAAGGCAAGATGAGCCTGGGACGGCTTTTTTAATCCTCTTGGGGTCTTATTTGCATACAAAACGTTATCCTAGGGAAGCTCAGGGGCTCTGAGAGCTCTGTAAAACCAAACAAGTGCTCCCTTCAGTGGGGACAACACCCCCAGGCACAGGGTGGGATTGTCAGAGGGTCCTGTGCAGGGCCAGGGGCTGCACTCGATGGAATCACAGCAAGCAGGTTCCAGTTTTAGCGACTGTGTCTGCCAAACCACTGAAGGCCTTGCTCCTGGTTTCTCTAAGTAATGTATGACCTTATACAGTTTTATATACCTTATGAATCAAAGTAATTCATGTTTCTGCGCTTTGACTGCGTTTTCTACCTGTTGCTCTAACTACTGGGCATGAAAATGACAGCAAGAAACATTTGCAGAGTGTGACCAAATATCACATAATTAAGCAATTTGACACTGGAATGCAGAAAACAAAACGTAACAGTAAAAGGCTGGTCTAGATTTCATCTGCTCAAAGTAATAATAAAGACATCAGCAGGGAAATCAGTCATGCACATATATTATTTGTGTGCACTTAAGTTGGACAGATAGGATAATGGATGTGGTATACACCAGATGTTACATTTCCTGAAAATAGATATGTTAAAGGAGCTCACAAGTGGTTGTCAATGCCCCTTTCATTACCCCATCAGTCTAAATTTATCCAGTTGAAATAAACATCTTAGTTTGTCTGAACTTGGGATTCACCTTTAAATTCTCTGTGCTACTTTTATGCGCACAAAGGAACAGTTAAAAACTCTGGCATGCTATGCTGTGGTGTTTCTTAAATCCCCTAACAAATTTGAAAGGTCAGGGCTTCCTCGTGGGCTCGTTTCAGGACGGGAGCAGCAGCCAGGTGGGCACAGGGATGTTTAGACACAGCCAAGGCCCACGCCTTGATAATATTTTGTCTTGTCCACCACAGCATGCAGAAATCACCTTCTCAGCTGCAATGCCGCCAGCCCCCGTGGCCCTGCACAGCGCTGGCTAATCCAGGTCAGTCATTCCTGGAAACCCCTAGTGCACACGCACAGAACATTTGGAATTGTTTCCAGAGGTGTTTTCCTCAAAAGAAGCCAATAGCTAGGCTATCTTAAGGGTTAAAAGCACTCTGTAATGCATGTGGTAGTTTACCAAGGTAGCGGTGGTCATGTTCTTGCAGACAATTAAATTAAACTTTGCGGCATCGATGCATTTGAAGAAGAAATGCTCTCAAGGTGCTCCTGCCCTCAGCATCCCGTGGGAACGGCTGCCAGCAGCCCCGGGAGCAGAGGGCTGGAAGCACACTCGGTGTCTGCACAGGCAGCTCCAGAAAAAGCTGCGTCTTCACTCCGGAGCTGCTCCTTCATCCTGCGCAGTGTTCAACATCCGCACTGCACCCCTGTATCCCCCTGGGGTGGCTACTGCCCCACTGGGCCCCTATTATTGACACGGACACGGGGCTGACCTGCCACTGGAGACCCTTCCAGCCTCCTCCGGGCGAGGGAGGGAGGGAGGGAAGGGATTTTAAAATATAAAATAAAAAAAACCCAAAAACATCAACATGCAATGGATTTTGCAGGATGAGGAGAGAGGGTCTGAAAGCAGGAATCACGCTCGGAGCTCTGCTCGCCAGCTCTCAGGCAGGGCAGCACCGGAACCCGAGCGCAGCCTCAGCTCGGGGCTCCCGTGCTGCTGCCACCCCCCTTTCCCCGCTGGGTACAGGAGCCAAAACAAACGGGCAGGGTGAGCATGAACATTTCAGGACCCAAGGAGAAGCACAGCAACACCCCAAAGCAGCAAGGCAGCGCCGCTCTCCAGGAACCGTTCCTCCCCGTCCCACCCCCAAGCACTCTTTGCATAGCAGGTTGCTACGGTGATGATAATTATTCTTGATCAGCAGGATACAGTAATTATTGCAATAAAAAATCACATAAAGCTTGTCACTACATGTGTGAGACGGGGATTGTCTCTCCAATTATGCACCTTTCCTTGCCCTCCCCCTCCCTTTAAGGTAAGGTGTTTGGTTTGGAGGTGTTTTTTTATTTTTTTGGTTGCAATTATGTAGTAAAAGATAAGAAATTCAATTATTTCTTGCTAATATCAACTTTGCAGGAGATGATGGCAGTTGCCAGCAGCTGTTTGCATGATCCCAATCAGGCAGTTCCTGATTATTTCCACAACAAAGGAGGTTAACAGCATTTGAGAATGCACAGCAAAAAATTAAATGGCTTAGCATTTCAAAACAGATTCTGGAGAGTTTGGAACAGTGGGCTGAGGGTCTGCAGCCCCTGGAGCCCCTCGGTTTTGGTGTCTGAGGTTCAGTTCATGGCCTGGAGCTCAGCAGAGGAGCCCCAGGGGCACACAGAGCACCCCAGCCCCAGAGTGGGGCTCTCACCTGAGCTCAGGGGCACACAGAGCACCCCAGCCCCATCCTGGGGCTCTCACCTGAGCTCTTCTAAGACAGCCTAAGCTCTAAGACTTGTTTACCCCCTGTTTGTCATTTTAATTGGTCGACCTTCATTTTCAAAGTAGCTGCAAACGCGCTGTGATTGATGGAGGGAGTAACACGACACCAATATTCTGAAGGCATCCATCACGAACTCTAATCTTAGATATACCTGTACACTGAAGCCTCTCTGGAAATCCCTCTCCTCCTTTGTGTGCCTAAGTGCACAGAAGAAGTTAGCACATCCATTCACACAAACCCCTTTGCCTCGGGACATCTGGGCTGGGAGAACACCCGGAGTCACTCCCGCCTGCCTTCGGGCATTTGCTGCTTGGGCTGATGCTTCGAACTGTGCCAGACACGGTGCCCAAAGGTTTCCATCTCCCCTGAGCCCACAGACAGTGCCCCTTTCATCACCCGTGATCAGGCAGAATCCATCGAAATTGCATTTTACAGTATCTTATTTCCGCTCTACATTTTGTAACGCCTTCAAAAGAAGCAGGGGGAAAACAACATCACAGGATATTTTCAGCAGGCCGTGCATTGGACAATGGCACAGCAGAAATCAGTCAGCATTTCACTGATGCAAATGTTTTAAAGGGCACAAAAAGTTGTTGATGTGAGTTTAAGATCGGCTGAACCAACAGGTTTTGAAGCACTGCCTTAGGAAGGTAACTGGGGTTTTTTTTTTAGTACCTATGTGACACAATCTTTTGTTTTACTCCTCTATGACATAATGTTCTGCAGTCATTAATATGGGATTAATCTCACAGGCATCTCACCTGCCCTCAGTGGAATGGGAGCGGGGCCAGATCCTTAAGTATGCAAAAATGCAAGAAAAAGATTTATCTGTCTATCAGCATGTATTCATTACACTTAAATTATTATCTGCTCACTATCAGCTCAGGCAGCACTTCACAATGCACAGAAATCAGAGGGCCTCTATCAAAAGGCACGGCGGGTTTTGGGGAAAACAAGAATTCTGCCTCCCTTGCACGAGAAGCTGCAGAGCAGAGCCAGTACAGGACACAACAATCTTTTTGTCCTGTTGTAGGAGGCCACAGAAAAGGAAGGTGGCAAATTACCCCTGGTGCCTTTGGCAGGTCTGTTCGGTCTGTGAATTCAGGCAGTTGTAATTTTAAATGGTCATCACTGGAAGTCTCAAAGCAATACAAACTGGTATTTTAGACGTGGATCCTGGAGCCAGAATTCATGTTCTGCTGCCCACGGGCCCTGAGTCTTCTCTGTGAACTTGGCCATACCACTCAGCCTTAAATTTAATGTCCAAAAATTTGAAGGTTTTCAAATTTGGGAGGATTTAACAAAACCCCAGATCTCAGTGCTGGCACCCAAGTGCCAAGTGAAATCATGTCTATTGTCCTTCTTGCACGTCACATCTTAAACACAGAAACCACCCTGAAGTTCTTCAGAAAATACTTCAGAATCACTTAACACGGAGGGTCTCACAGCACGAACTCAGCATCACCTGAACCATCAGAGCTTTGTCCCTGTGACCACCAGGAGCTTCTGCTGTGCCTTCAAATGACAATTCTCAGTTCCTCACCCAAATCTGAACTTGCACACACGGCACGTTTCTAAATGAAAGCCAAACTTGAGCTCACGCCTTCCCGGCGTCTTGCTGTTTGTCGCCATCTCCACTTAAGACTCTGAATGTTCTGTTTTCTGATAGCCTCAATCAGGAAAACCAACGCCTTCCTTGCCAAAGAAATCCCCAGAACTTCTGCCCACTCACCTCTGGGGTGGGAGCCCTACATGCCGTGCCCTAGGACTGACTGGCCAGCTCATTAACAGCATGTCGTTGGGATTTTTGTGCCCTAGGACTGACTGGCCAGCTCATTAACAGCCGTGCCCTAGGACTGACTGGCCAGCTCATTAACAGCATGTCGTTGGTATTGTTGTGCCCTAGGACTGACTGGCCAGCTCAGTAACAGCATGTCGTTGGGATTTTTGTGCCCTAGGACTGACTGGCCAGCTCATTAACAGCCGTGCCCTAGGACTGACTGGCCAGCTCATTAACAGCATGTCGTTGGGATTTTTTTCTTCCTAAAATTTCCCAATTTCCAGGCAGCAGCACGGGAGGGGACGGGTGTTTTCCTGTCTGCATGAGGTATGCAGACCTCTCTGCCCCCCAGGACAAGGGTTCACTTGTTCCGCTTCCCAAGGGCACGGCTGGAAGATGCTCTGGCCCCAAGGAGATCAAAGAGCTGCCAGGACGGGCTGGTCAGGCATTTCCCTTTCATCTGAATATATTGTTTGTGATTCCGAGCCATCCCTGAAGGTGAAGAAGGGTTCTAATCATTGCGGGAAGGGCCCTTGCAGATGACAGCAGGGGCAAAGGGAAGATGAAGGATTGCTTACAAACACCAGGGAACAGCAGGTCACATTATCTGCAGTAAACTGCGTTTGTTGATTTTACTTCAACAGCAACGAAGGTAGGAACTCCCGCAGCACAGAGGCAGCAATCAGCACTGGTTCCTCACCACGGAGCAGGGCTGCTTTATTCCCAGATATGCTCTGTGCTGCAAGGTGTGCATTTTGACGTGTTTTGCATTTCCAAGAATTAACGCTGCACTACAACAAAAGGGACTTGAATTCTTTTCATTGCACTCAATTTGCAGAGAATCACTGAATTTATAAAGCAAAGCAGTTCTGCGTCCTCATAAATCACACAGAGAAACCCAAAACCAGACAGAGCTCTCTGAAGTGCATAAAACCATCCCAGACCACAGAATTTCAAGTTTCTTCTAGCACAGCCTTTTCTTTTAGTTCAGCAATCTGTTTCTGAAACAGTGAACTGAAATTTCTCCAAATTTCACTTTGTTGTTGTCATCTCTCCTGCCAAAGCAGAGCAAGCTCCACCTACATCCTTTTGCTGCAGGGATGAGCCCATCATCCCTAGAAGGAATCCGAAAAGCTTGCTGTAATTCAGCCAAAAGGAATATAGATTTTTTACTTTTATTTCTCACTTCTGAATTTCCCCACTGCGGCGGCACCCGAGGAAGAAGCAGCGAGGAGCAGAGCCTGGGCAGGGCTCTGTAAAGCGGCTCCAGCACCCAGGCTGCTCCCAGCCCTGCCCCTGCAGCTCCCGCTTTGACCCCCAGGTAAGCAGAGGGCTGTGACATCACATCATTGTCGGGACTGAAATATGTCTGACATGCAAGAATTTCAGCTCAATGACATTCACCAAGGGGTTTGAGCGCTGGATCAGGGCCCAGGGCTGCTGTGCCTGACCACCCTGGAGAGGGAAGAGACAAATCCTGGCACTAAAGCAAAGAGGCAAATCCTGGTGCTCCCAGAAAGCAAAGAGGCAAATCCTGGTCCTCTCAGAAAGGAAAGAGGCAAATCCTGGCGCTCCCAGAAAGGAAAGAGGCAAATCCTGGTGCTCCCAGAAAGCAAAGAGGCAAATCCTGGTGCTCCCAGAAAGCAAAGAGGCAAATCCTTCTACCCCCAGAAAGCAAAGAGGCAAATCCTGGCGCTCTCAGAAAGGAAAGAGGCAAATCCTGGTGCTCTCAGAAAGGAAAGAGGCAAATCCTGGCACTCTGAGAATGGAAAGAGGCAAATCCTGGCACTCTCAGAAAGGAAAGAGGCAAATCCTGGCGCTCTCAGAAAGGAAAGAGGCAAATCCTGGCGCTCTCAGAAAGGAAAGAGACAAATCCTGCTGCTCCCCAGGTCCCGCAGGCCTCTCCCAGGGTGGCTCCGTGCCCCACAGGCTCCTCTCTGCTGCTGCCACAGGAGCTCTGCAAGGAATAATCACTGAGACTTGTGCAGCCTCCAGAAGAGCTGGAGCTGCTCTGTGCAGAGGGGCTGCACAATATTCCTGTCCTGCTCTAGTTCAATCGGAATATTTTCACTAGAGCAAAAGGAAAACAAGCAGTGTTTAAGCGCAAGTATCTCCTGTATAAATATTTATCCAAGGAAGAAAAAGTGTCCTTGTGTGCAACCACAGGTGCACAGGCCAACACTTGAACAGCAAATTCCATAAAATAGCCTTCGGACAGGGAGCTGAGCGGTGTTTGGACAGATGGGCACCTCTTCTAGAAATGCTTCATTTTCCTTGCATTGTTTCATTCGGGGCAGGGTGCTGCACTGGAAAAGAGACTCTACAGCACCCTTCTCATGTCATAATTCCCATGAATTATCCAAATCAGAGTTTGCCACAGTCCAGGAATCAATTGCAGGGTCACTGGAACCTCGAGGGCACAGAATTCAGAGAGTGCTCAGCACAGGCTGGGGCACTCCTGCTTGCAGAGCAGGAACTGGGAAAGTTCACAGCCTGGAGAATCCACAACTGCAAGACTAAAGAGTCCCATCAAAACTCAGAGAGGCATATTAAAAAAAATAATTAAAAAGGGGGGAGGGGGAAGAAAAAAAAAGCTTCAGCGAAAAGTGTCTGAAATCTGAAATAGAGGGAAAATTCTTTCAGCTCCTGCAGCTAGCTGAGGCAAGTTCCTTGGCATTTCTTGACTGGGAAGTTTCTTCCCTTTGGCTATACAGCAACTCATGCCTACAGGAGAGGAGAGAGCTGATAACCAGGATTAGGTGAACTGGTCTAGATAAGGAACTGACTTGAACCTCTGCCCAAGGTTTGAACCCAAGGCCTGCTCTTAAATTCAGGTATTAGGAGGCCGTTTTCCTCCTTTCCTTCTTTCCTCGCTTCCCCTCGTCCAAAATCTCTTCCATTCTGGGTGAAATCGGCTCTTTTAGGATCTTGCATCCCGGAGAAGGTTTTTCCTCTATTTGCCAGCCCTGTTCACCTTTCCCAGGGTGACGATTTCCCGGCTTTGGGCAGGCAGGAGTGTGGAAGCTGTTCCTGCGCCACAGCCTCCCCCTGCCCCTGCTGGGCTGGGCTCTCCCCCGCTCTGAACCCCCAAACCCCTGAAGGAGCCCTGCTACTCAAAGATCATTTCAACCACGGGGTCGGGATGTTGGCTGCATCCCAACATTTTAGGGGACCGGACATTTTGCGGGGTTTCTGCAGGCACAGCATCCCTGGCCCGGCTGGAGGAGCCTCAGCCACGCAGCTCAGGCGGCTGCTGCACGTTTGGAAGCTTCTCCTGGAATACTCGGTGCGGGCATTGCTGCCGGCCGCCAGAAAAACACTGAATGCAGCGGCAGAACAGTCTTAATGAGAGCTGCACTCTGTGGATTCTGAGAAGAGAAAAACTTCTTCGGTACTTGAACATACGCTTAAAAGATCTATAAAGCTGCCAGCCAACATCAAACGTCTCTCCGCAGTCTCTTTTCTGCAGCCAGGGGGATGGTATCAATAAAAAGACAACACAGAAGCCCTTCAATGTAACAGTCATTCCTGCTTCCCTATTATTTAAATATTAAGCCAATTTAGGAGAAAGGCGAGATCCAAATGCAGGATAATCGATGTAAGCTAACACCAGGCCTACATTTTATCTGCCTTTCCTTATTTCTCTTCCGAAATATCAGAAGATGAGGAAATCTGATTTTAAAATGAGCATAGTTAATACATCCTCGGCTGAACAATAAACAGCTGAAAGAGCTCCTCAGCCCGTTCTTTTAAAGTGCCGAATGTGTAATCCCGCTAACACTTAACATTCATTTGAATATGAAAAGGCTTCAGGCTAGAGGTGCTAATAAGAACACCCCGCACTTCAGCTTTAAACAGACATGGCAATTTGTATTTCAATAAGGGGGGAAAAAAAATCAGTCTGGAGGAAAGAAATACCTCCACTCCTCCACTGTATCCATTTACAGAACTCACAGGCACACGTTTCAGCATCACTAATGCCAAGCCAGCGTCAGGCAGACAATTGAAATTGCCCTTCAGAAGGCAGAAAAAGGAACGTATCATTAGCATGCCATCTCCACTCCTCTGAAACGCACGAAAGGCTGGTCGTGCAGCATAAAGGCGCAGGTAGGTGTAAATGAAAAAAACGCACTCTTTGCTTGGTGATAAGGAAATTGTGGAAGCAGAAATGCCAGCGTGACAGATTGTCTCTGCTTTTTCTCACTGCAGAGCTGACAGCTTCACATCGAAGCCACATTATAATAAGGTTGGAATCCTTTACCTGTTGGCAATGTGGGACTCGTGTTTGCTGGTGCTTTAATGAGCAAAAAATAAAATTCATCACCAGCACTGTCTGTTGTTCTCTCATTCCCTGGGAGCCTCAGCAGCATTTGAGGTCCTCTCCAAGTGAATTTTAATTGCTGCAGGGTGACACGTTTCTTGGTGCCACATTTTTTGGAGCCAGGTCTGACTTCAGTTCCTGTACACAGAAGAATGTTCTGTGAGAAACCTGGAATCAGTCTTGAAAGCAAAATCCTCAAGAGAATTTAGTTTTAACTGGCTTTTTTTTTTTTTTTTAATGTGGTTAAACTATTGCCTGAGTTTTTGTGGAAGTCAGAGAGAAATAATTTTTTAATGAACTGCTTCTCTCACTTCTAACTCGCCAAGTCGAGTTTAAATGACAAATAGTTACTTCTAAGAGCATACTAGCGAAGCTGTCCCAGAAAAATCATGTGCCTGTGTATAGGTGAACATTTGCCCCATATATTAGAGATTCTCACTAGGAGAACCTGGAAAGCTGAAGGGGAAGTCCAAAGCAGAAATTGGGACGAAGAGATCAGCCGGAACAGAACTGAGCTGCCTGACATGTTTTAGATTTGATCCCTGTAGATCCAGGGCAGATTTTTGCTGAGGTTTTGGGGAAGTCACACACCCCAGGGTGTTCTCTGGGAAAGAGGAGAACATTTGCTGCATGGAAATCAGGGCAGGCTGTTATGGGAACACCTTAAGCAATTCCATGGAAAACCTCAAGAGCTGCCAAGACAACTTTTAGTCCGTGAAGGGGAATGATAAAGATAAGTAGTTTTGAAAATATGTGGTGGAAATAAAAAGCTGCACAATAAACCCCGAACTTCTCTCTGTGAGCAAAAATAAGGACAAATTGAAGATTATAAATAAATCTAATATTAGGCTGATATAAATTTCCTGAAGTGTGCAGGTTGCTAAAATCTTCCCTCTCTTCCTCATGCACACAAACTGATTTCATCAGCCCCACAAGCATGAGACATAAGGTTGCTGCTTCTTCTCTTCCTTTTTTTTTTTTTGGTGAGTTTTTTCCCCTGTGACTTTCACGCTTTTGCCACTGCTCAAAAAATATCTTCTCAAATCTGATGTAATAAAGACCGAATTACATCCCTGGGCCCTCAGGAAGATCAATAAGTAAGGTAATTTCCTGAGCGGTCACAGAGCTCCTGGTTGGTGAGAGAGGAAAAAGGAGCGAAGGAGACAGAAATGTGGGCCCAGAGCAGCCCCAGCAGCGAGCCCGGCTCCTGCAGGAACCTGCCACGGCTGGGACCCGNCTGCTCCCTGCCCGCCGCTGCCCCGCGGTTTTCTCTCTCCGGGAGGGCTTTACCTCTGTCCTGCCCTTGGCACCAGAGTGGGCACTGCCCTCTGCTCCCCGCCCGCTGCTGCTTTGTCTCCATCCCGCCCTGGGCACAGAGCGGGCACTGCCCTCTGCTCCCTGCCCCCTGCTGACCCGCGGCTTCTCTCTCCGGGCGTNTCTCTCCGGGAGGGCTTTACCTCCATCCTGCCCTTGGCACAGAGCGGGCACTGCCCCCTGCTGCCCCGCGGTTTCTCTCTCCGGGAGGGCTTTGCCCATCCCGCCCTTGGCACTGCAGCGGGCACTGCCCTCTGCTCCCTGCTCCCTGCCCGCCGCTGCCCCGCGGTTTCTCTCCCGGGTGGCAGAAGCGGCCGCAGGAAGGGCAGAGGTCCCTGCGCGGGCAGGCCCTCACTGCCCTGTCCCCGTTGCAGGCACGGACAGGGGCACACGGGGCCAGGAAAGGGGCACAGTGTCAAACGCTGCTGACGGAGAGGAACGCTGGGCTTCTCCCGTCCCGGCAAAGGCGGCTCCTCTGCCCCCTCCTCAGCCGCCGATGCAGCGACAAACCCCACAGCTCACACTGCTGGGGAAACCCATCCACGCAATGATTAGTCCCCGGTTTATTAGAGTCCAAGGCCTCACTAGAGCGGATTTGAATCCACTTTGACTGCACAAGTTCCTCCCAGGGTTGTGGTTTGACCCGGGCACACCCAGCCCAAACCAAAGGGCGCAACACCACCGGGCACTGCAGCAAAAGGGTTCTGGGGAAAGGGAAGTGCTAGAAAAGTTAGGAAAGTGAAGCTACGCAGTCGCGTGGCTGCTGGAAATGAAGAGGCTTGGTTCATTTTCCTGCCCTGCAGTCCCCAAACCTGGAGAAAGACTCCGAGCTTCTCGTGTTTGCACAGCACAGAACCGAGGGGACAGACGCTGCCCTGGACAAGGGGAAGGTCTGTCCCTGGGCACTTACGGCACGTCCAGCCTCCCCAGAAGCCAGCTCTAAAACTTGAGTGCTGCCTGGAGCAGTTATTTCACCAGATTTGGATGTGGCAGAGCTCGAGAAATTCCCACCTGTGAACGTTTCCAGGAGAGAACGAATGAGTGCTGGGAACCATCACGTGAAATTTAAGGTAACACACACAGCTTCTCCACTGTGCCCTTAGTTTTCAATTAGCCAGGTTCTAATGGAGCTTATCAAAAGCTCTAGGAACAAACAAATCCACTTGAACGGGCCTTTAGTAAAAAGGGGAACATGTAGAAGCTTTCCTAAAGCAGCCTAAAAAAAAATAAAAAAAGTTTACATTAAAAGATGTAACAGATACACAACTATGCTCAAATATTTTTATTTGTCTAACATAAGGAATAAAACAAGTTACAGCAAAGCATGAAATCTGATGAGGATTCTACCTTAAGGAAAAAAAAATCTCTTTTATAATAACAAATAGTTGGAACCAGCACATTGCTTTCGCGACATTGTTCCCTTCTAGACAAGTCCAAACTGTTCAACGTTATGAAAACTCTGCCTATTGCTTTGTACCAGAAAATTTATTACCCCCAAATCATTTACAACAGACAGCATGCATTCCAAAACTGATTTGTTACTTTAGGCCACAACAACTCACTTTCAAAGCCCCAAGAATCCATTATCCTGCGCAGAGGAAAGCCTGCGAACAGGACACGTATTGCAGAGAGCTTCCAATGGAATTCCATTAAAGAGTTTGGCTGGAGAAAGCCTGCAAACACCGCCGGACAATTCACTGGCAGCGCTCTGGGCACCGTGCAAAGGGGGGAAAGATTGAATATGATTTTTATTCCATGAAGTGTGCGAGCATTTGTCCCAATTTCAGCCACCTGCTGGGCTGGCTGGGAGGCAGTTGGAGCAGTCCGATGTGATTAACACAGCAACTCTGCTCGGTGGGAGCTGCCATTACCTGCTGACACAGGGCGCGGCATTTGTTTCACTTTGCTGCAGCCCCAAGCACGATGTGTGTGCTCAGCACTACTCTGCTCCTCTGATTTTGTTAGGGCCAGTCTGATTTATTTGATTGAAATGCCTCAGACACGGAGGCCACGGAGATGGACGCACTGCCGCTCTCAGAGCTTTCCTGGGAGCAGAGCGAGGGCTCCAGCTCAGGAGCAAAGCCAGCTCAAGGAGAGCAGCCCCAGGAGAGGATTCGGAGGGAAGGGGAGCCGGGGTGGGAGCAGCCGCAGTGCCCAGGGCACAGGGGAGGGCACTGAGCTGGTGGCACTGAGCTGGTGGCACTGAGCTGGTGGCACTGAGGGGACACGGCGCCTCGGGTGCCTGACTCTGCACCAGGCTGAACATCTGCACGCAAAGATCAAAGAGCTCGGCAAGCAAAGCAAGGCGCAGAGCGTTACCTACACACTTGATTTACAACCTCTTTAATCACAAGGGACAATTCTTAGGAATTTTTTTAAAAAGCCAACGCAAATTCACATCATTAAGTCTTGTTTCTATGAAGTTATCACAAAACTTGAGAAGTGACATAGAAACAGCATCTAGAAGTGATCCGTGTTCGGTTTGCATTTGAAAGTCTGTGTATTTCTTTGAACTGACGCATACCTAAACAGTTCAACCATTTGGGCTTTAAATTGTAATTCTATATGACCAAAATACAGGCAGCTGCTGTGAAAAGCAAACAAAACCCTCCAGCACGAGTGTGAGTGACTGGCCGTGGGTGCTCAGCTGCCGCTGGGGTTTGCGCAGAGCAGGAGGAACTGAGCTCCTTGCAGGTAGAAAAGTTCTGAGCTCTTTGGTAGAACTGTCATTCGGAGTTCTCTGGAGGTGACAGCGTTCTGAGTTTAACACTGGGTGTTTGCAACTTGGTTTTTAATCCAAAGCCGTGGGACAAAGGAGCCCCAGCATCCCTGAGCCTGGCTTGGTGCTCTCAGAAGCTTCACAACCTGCTCATGGACTGGACAGGCAACAAACTGTGTCCCCTCATCCCCTGTCCCTCCCTGGAGTATGTTCTAGTGATCCATTTCATCACCGCTGCTGCTGGAAATGGATTGGTTTGATTTTTAAAGCTGTTAGACATCTATTCTTCCTTCAATGTAAGCAACTCTTCTCTTTTTTAATCCCACATGTATTTAGCTTATCAGTTCTCTCTTGAAAATATTGACTGTAAAAAATCCAAACCGGCCAGGCTATTCTGAGCACACTGCCGCAGAACCAAGCGCAGAGTGAAAACCCAGCTTCATTCTCTACCATGTAAAACGATTTCCAAAGCCACCGTTTCAGAGGTGGGGTGTCTGCGATCTTTGTCCCAGAAAACTCACCAGTGACCCTAAGGAGGTTCCTTTAGGCACTCACACAGCCCCGGGGGATTTTATCACACAGGGCTGGATGGGATACTGGAGCAGGAATTGTTCCCTGGGAGGGGGGACAAGCTGGGGCTGCCCCCGGATCCCTGGCAGCGTCCCAGGGCAGGCTGGACAGGGTTTGCAGCACCCTGGCACAGTGGGAGGGGTCCCTGCCGTGGCAGGGGGCTGGAATGGGATGAGCTTTGAGGCTCCTTCCAACCCCGACCATGCTGGGATCCCGGGATTTGTATTTTGGCTTCCGGGTCCACTGCCCATGCGCACGTCCCAAAATCCATTTCCAAACACAGGCAAGTTCTGAGCTGTAAATTGTCTTTTAAAGTGCAGGAAAGCAGACCGGCAGACCCAGATTTCCCAGGTTCTGGAAACGCAAGCACCGTGGCTCAGACACACACAGCGACACCAAGCACTGCTAGAAAGCACCAAAGCCCGGTGAGCGCACACGCCAGCTCCAGCTCGGCCGCCAAGCTCTGCCTCACAGCCTCCAGGAGAGGTCAGGTGAGGAAAGCGCAGCCGTGCTTCCAATGGAAACACGCTTCCAGCCCCTGCTTGCGCCTTGTGCTGTCAGGTGCCGCACAGAGCCAGCCCAGCTCCAGCGGCAGCCAGCTCTGCGGGCCTTCCTGGCTCTCCTGGAAGCAGCATTTGCTGCAGGGGAGGTGGGATCAGCACCACACAGGCTGACAGCACGGGGATCACTCCACAGCCTTTGTTGCACCAAAGCCTGCTCAAGGCAGGTGTTGAAAATGCGGGTTAAAAGGTGAACTTTTGAAGTTCCTGAAGGGTTTGGTTTTTGGTGGTTTTTTTTGGTTTTTTTTTTTTTTTTTTTTGTTGGTGTTTTTGGTTTTTTTTTTTACCCACCCTGGTTTTCTTCACATTTCTGGTCAGTTGGTAGTGCAGCTGAATAGTGAAAACAAGCAGTTTGCATTATTACTGTGTTGAAGAAGCTATTTAATCAGACAAATGAACAACATTTGTAGTCATCACAGCCAGGTCTGGGTGCCAGAAGCTCCTGACAGCTGCCCCTCCTGGCCCTCTGCGCTAGTTTAGGGCCATGTCCTCATTAAAAACAGACGCACCAAACAAAACTTCCAACTGCACGGACATGTGAGCACCCTGGTAGTAGGAGAGACCCATTTAGAGGATGCTGGAATATAATTACATCAGATATCCATTAGAGGGATGGTCTCTGCAGCTCCCAGAGAACCTGGCAGAGCATTAACAGCCCGTCAAGGCTGACCACGCAGAACTGAAGGGGAGGAAGGAAAAAACACATCAAACCACAGAAAGAGCCCGAGAACGGATTTCTGGAGTGCTTTGCAGTATTCTTTGATCTAAAATAGAAATAGTCTGGCAGGGTACACCTAAGGCAACCAGTGAGAAAGAACCCAGCACACCTCCACCATGACTTTGCTAACTTTCCAAATTCAAAGGGTTTCTCAGCAGGATCCTTTCCTCTCCGAGGATATCCCTGTGTCCTACCCCATCCCTAAGGACATCTCTGTGTCCTGTCCCCACTCCCCAAGAACACCCCTGTGTCCTACCCCATCCCCAAGGACATCCCTGTGTCCTGTCCTGTCCCCAAGGACACCCCCATGTCCTGTCCCATCCCCAAGGACACCTCCGTGTCCTACCC
>WBMY01015569.1:100199-127221 GCA_013397315.1 Donacobius atricapilla
CGGTGCAGCCGGCACAGGGGAGCAGCGGTGCAGCCGGCACAGGAGGGCAGCAGTGCAGCCCGCACAGGAGGGCAGTGGCGCACCCGGCACAGGGGAGCAGCAGTGCAGCCGGCACTCGGCTCCCTCCGCGCTGCACAGGGGCTGATAAATCACCCCGAGCTGCCGGCCAAACTCTCAGTAATGTGGGAAACTTGGTAAGAAAGAAGCAGAAAAAGTCAATACTATGTAAGTGTTGGGTCTCTAGCTTGGGCAACATTAGAGTATTTGATACAATTTATGCCAGGCTTCACTACCCTCCAGGACCAGCGAAACACACAGAGTAGGACTGGTATTAAATCCCAAGTTTGTGCATCCAGTTATTTTACTGAAGGCAGGCGGTTTCTATGTAGCAGCAGCCCTTGATGATTTTCCTGCTGCTATGACAAGGGAAAGGGAGTGCTTTTTAAACTATCTCTGGTATAAATTTTAATCCCATTGAGGGTCCCTTTCAGAACCTGCTTTTGAAACTAAAGCAAGGGGCTCCTGAACTGCTTAAAGCAGCAACTTGTTTTTCTGGAACAACCGCAAATTCTTATTTCTAACAAAGCTGAGGAGCTGCACCGAGGTATCAGAGGAAACCAATTCCTTGTGTGTCAGATTCTGCCGGGCCAGGAGGGTCACTCCCGGCCCGCAGAGCTGCCGTGCAGCTTCCACAACGCCGTGTGAGCTCCCGGGTGGGCACTGGGAGCGCCTGCCCTGCCCTGCGGCCGCGTTTGCCGAGCCCCGCTCGGGGTCCCGGCCAGCCGTCCCCAGAGCCGCCCGCGGGGGACACTGCTCAGAGCCGGAGTGTCCCGGGGCGGCTGAAGGCTGAGCCCTTGGCGGGACAGGCCTGCGGGGGTCACTGCTCAGAGCCGGGAGTGCCCCGGGGCGGCTGCGGGCTGGGAGCCCTTGCCGGGAGAGGCCTGCGGGGGACACTCCTCAGCGTTCGGAATGCCCAAGGGCGGCTGCGGGCTGGGAGCCCTTGGCTAGAAATGCCTGCGGGGGTCACTGCTCAGAGCCGGAGTGCCCCGGGNTGGAGGACGAGACGCTGCAGCCACGCTCGAGGGAAGGGAGCCGACTCAGACCAGAGAGAGCGAACAAGTTTATCGAGCTCGCAGACACATCCCAGCCCTCTTAGAACGGTCCAGATTGACCGCCGAGAATGGGGAGTCGATCCCTTAAGTAACGGGGGGCAGCAGGGGGCGGGAGCAGCCACCCACCAATGGGGAGAGGGATGGGCGGGGACAACGGGGTGACGTACAGGTACACGAACCAATAGGGGGGTTGAAGGGGAGGGACCCCCGACCCTCGCCCAATCACTCGACGGCTCCCTCAGAACTTTCCAGAAGAGAGGGACGGGTAGCCGGGTGACTGACAGGGAGCCGGGGCGGGGACGAGGGGATTGACGCAGACATTTCCAGGGAATGGGCGGTTCAGGGGGCCATTGACAGTGGGGTAGGAAGGTTCCAGAAGGGTTTTGGAGGGGAAAACTGGTAAACAAGTCCGGTGAGGGTAAAAGAACCGGGAAAACCAACCAAACACAACCCAAAGCTGCCCTTTGGGCTTGTGGGCATGTCCTGCTCAGCCACGTGCGTGGCTGATCCCAAACCTCGGCAGGAAGTCTGCAGTGCCCCTTGGCACCCGAGCTGCTCTCTCTGGCAGGGGAAACACAGGCACCGAGTGTCCCAGAGCCCTGGAGGGGGGTGAGACATGCCCAGTCTGGCCAGGGCTCCCTGCAGTTAGCTGTGGTCTCTGCAGCTGCTGCTTAGACACAAAGTGAAGCCCAGGCGCTCCCTGCAGACATCCCCTGCCCATCCCTGAGATCCCAGCGCACTGAGGCTGCCCAGGAGCCAGCCCTGCCTCTGCACACAGCTGATGCTCTTTGTCTGCACCGCTGCTTTGGGCAGCCAGGTCAAGGAGTGCCAGCCCGATCCACAAGGCTGCTGCCTGCTGTGCAGAGAAGAATTTCCCTATTTTCAGTTGTTTTAAGTCAGTTTTACAGCATTTCCTTCAGGTGTTTGCTAGCACTAATATAAGATTTGGTGCACAGTTCCACACTTGGTTCATCCACCACGGTTCAGGTTGTCCTTCTGGGGTGGCAAATCCCCCCCTGAAAGAACCCACAGAGGGGCAGCAGAACCCACAGAAGGGCAGTAGAACCCACAAAAAAAAAGCAGTAGAACCCACAGAAGGGCAGCAGAACCTACAGAAGTCCATCAGAACCCACAGAATGGGAATAGTACCCCAGAAGGGGAACAACCCACACAGGGACAGCAGAACATGAAGTGGCAGGAACTTCCACCATCCCTGCCCCAGCCACGCACAGCATTAGTGCTGCAGGATGTCCCAGCACAGCGAGCACACACATTTCAGTTTTCCTCTGTGAGGTACTACGCGGTGAAAGCTCTGATCACAACCTACTGATACCTGGCCAAGGGATCAGCTCCCAAAAATCAGTGCTGCTGAGGGGGATGCACTGAACACAAAGATCCCTGGTTCCAACAGAAGTACTCAACATGTGGTTTTCCACATTCTGGTATTCACTAAATAAAACCGAAGTGTAGCAGTGGCACAGCAGCCTGAGCTCTGCCCTGCGGAACAAGGAGTTGGTCTTTAGTGTGTGAGGTGCACGTGCCTTCCATCTCAGCCAAAGGCTGGAGCAGGCGCCAGGGTTTTCCCAGAGCCCTAGAGGGCATGGCAGGGCCTCCCAGCCACTCAGCCTGGCACTTGCCGGCTNGCGGGCTGGGAGCCCTTGCCCAGGGCCGGCTGCGGGCTGGGAGCCCTTGCCGGGAGAGGCCTGCGGGGGACACTCCTCAGCCTTTGGAGTGCCCAGGGCCGGCTGCGGGCTGGGAGCCCTTGCCCAGGGCCGGCTGCGGGCTGGGAGCCCTTGCCGGGAGAGGCCTGCGGGGGACACTCCTCAGCCTTTGGAGTGCCCAGGGCCGGCTGCGGGCTGGGAGCCCTTGCCCAGGGCCGGCTGCGGGCTGGGAGCCCTTGCCGGGAGAGGCCTGCGGGGGACACTCCTCAGCCTTTGGAGTGCCCAGGGCCGGCTGCGGGCTGGGAGCCCTTGGCGGAGAGGCGCACAAGGAACACTCCTCAGCGTTCAGAGTGCCCAAGGGCGGCTGAGGGCTGCGAGCCCTTGGAGGACGAGACGCTGCAGCCACGCTCGAGGGAAGGGAGCCGACTCAGACCAGAGAGAGCGAACAAGTTTATCGAGCTCGCAGACACATCCCAGCCCTACTAGAACGGTCCAGACTGACCGCCGAGAATGGGGAGTCGATCCCTTAAGTAACGGGGGGCAGCAGGGGGCGGGAGCAGCCACCCACCAATGGGGAGAGGGATGGGCGGGGACAACGGGGTGACGTACAGGTACACGAACCAATCGGGGGATTGAAGGGGAGGGACCCCCGACCCTCGCCCAATCACTCGACGGCTCCCTCAGAACTTTCCAGAAGAGAGGGACGGGTAGCCGGGTGACTGACAGGGAGCCGGGGCGGGGACGAGGGGATTGACGCAGACATTTCCAGGGAATGGGCGGTTCAGGGGGCCATTGACAGTGGGGTAGGAAGGTTCCAGAAGGGTTTTGGAGGGGAAAACTGGTAAACAAGTCCGGTGAGGGTAAAAGAACCGGGAAAACCAACCAAACACAACCCAAAGCTGCCCTTTGGGCTTGTGGGCATGTCCTGCTCAGCCACGTGCGTGGCTGATCCCAAACCTCGGCAGGAACTCTGCAGTGCCCCTTGGCACCCGAGCTGCTCTCTCTGGCAGGGGAAACACAGGCACCGAGTGTCCCAGAGCCCTGGAGGGGGGTGAGACATGCCCAGTCTGGCCAGGGCTCCCTGCAGTTAGCTGTGGTCTCTGCAGCTGCTGCTTAGACACAAAGTGAAGCCCAGGCGCTCCCTGCAGACATCCCCTGCCCATCCCTGAGATCCCAGCGCACTGAGGCTGCCCAGGAGCCAGCCCTGCCTCTGCACACAGCTGATGCTCTTTGTCTGCACCGCTGCTTTGGGCAGCCAGGTCAAGGAGTGCCAGCCCGATCCACAAGGCTGCTGCCTGCTGTGCAGAGAAGAATTTCCCTATTTTCAGTTGTTTTAAGTCAGTTTTACAGCATTTCCTTCAGGTGTTTGCTAGCACTAATATAAGATTTGGTGCACAGTTCCACACTTGGTTCATCCACCACGGTTCAGGTTGTCCTTCTGGGGTGGCAAATCCCCCCCTGAAAGAACCCACAGAGGGGCAGCAGAACCCACAGAAGGGCAGTAGAACCCACAAAAAAAAAGCAGTAGAACCCACAGAAGGGCAGCAGAACCTACAGAAGTCCATCAGAACCCACAGAATGGGAATAGTACCCCAGAAGGGGAACAACCCACACAGGGACAGCAGAACATGAAGTGGCAGGAACTTCCACCATCCCTGCCCCAGCCACGCACAGCATTAGTGCTGCAGGATGTCCCAGCACAGCGAGCACACACATTTCAGTTTTCCTCTGTGAGGTACTACGCGGTGAAAGCTCTGATCACAACCTACTGATACCTGGCCAAGGGATCAGCTCCCAAAAATCAGTGCTGCTGAGGGGGATGCACTGAACACAAAGATCCCTGGTTCCAACAGAAGTACTCAACATGTGGTTTTCCACATTCTGGTATTCACTAAATAAAACCGAAGTGTAGCAGTGGCACAGCAGCCTGAGCTCTGCCCTGCGGAACAAGGAGTTGGTCTTTAGTGTGTGAGGTGCACGTGCCTTCCATCTCAGCCAAAGGCTGGAGCAGGCGCCAGGGTTTTCCCAGAGCCCTAGAGGGCATGGCAGGGCCTCCCAGCCACTCAGCCTGGCACTTGCCGGCTGTGACAGAGGCACTTGTCACCTCCCAAAGGCCCGGACCCCTGCTCTGTGGGGAACTGCTGCCTCTCGTCAAGGTGAGGATTTCCTCTGTCCCACAAAAGCGAAGAGAAGGTGAAGATGAAAAACAGTGCTCAAAAAGTGGAAATCAGAACTGTAGCAGAGCAATTTTCTTTTGAAAACGTGACAGTTGCTCAAGGCACAGGAACAAAGTGGCAAATCCTATTCCCCAAAGAACTGGGATCAGTAGCAAAGCCACAATGCGTCTCTGCACCTCTGAAACAGCTGCCTGGCAAGTGCAGACAGCTCCTGTTCCGTCGGCACCCAGCCCTGCTCAGGGGCCTGTCAGCTCTGCCTGCCCTCAGCAGCTGGGGCTGAGCAGCACAAACCCCACCGAGCAGGAGCCGCGGCTCCCAGCAGCACCAGGCACATTCCAGGTCCCAATGAGACCCCAGGCCCTGCTGTGAAACCTCTTTGCAGCCCCCTGGATTTCCAGTCCCAAAGCAGCTCCGGGGCCCTGGCTCACAGTGAGGATTTGTTCTGCTCCCAAGAGGTTTTGGGTTTTCCTGCTCTGCCCACACCCACACCTGCCCTCTCGGGCTGACCTGGTGACTGAGCCACACACCACTCACTGACCACAACACCTTTATTCCATTTAATCCAAGAAAAGCACAAATTCCCCAGATCTCCTTCCACGTCCTCTTCCTTAGCAGAGCACCCTTCAGCAGCCAAGGCACTGGAGCGCAGGTCTGTTTAGCCTCAGGAAAGTGCACACAATACCTGCCTGCCTCCCAACTTGCTGCAGCTTGTGCTGTTTTCCTCGTGTGGTCATGAAATAAAATTAAAGATCAATTTAACCGCCTGGAAGAAACAAACCTATAAATAAGTAGTCATAAAACCTAGAAGACAAGACAGGAAGAAACAGAATCTAACGAACAAAAAGAGAGGTTGAAAATTCAATTCCAGGACTCAGTGAAGAAAAATTGCAGAATTGAACAGTTCTGGGAAAGAAAGGAATTCACAATTTTTCCTGGAAGCACTTGCCAGTCATACATATGCTCTGAACAAGGCAGATTTGTGTATTTTATGGTTTTTGCACTTTGGTGCAAACTAGGAGTTGCTGCCCTGAGGATTTTACAGTCTGAGGGTGTGATCACACTGCTGCTGTAGGTGTGACAATTTTGAAACAAACAGGATTTCATTAGCAAAAATCTACATAAATAATCATTCTCCAGAAACTCCTGAATGGGGATAACATGGCCCAAGACATTATGGCGCAGGCCCAGAAGTTATAACACAAATATTTGCAAAGATGTGCAACTCCTGGAAGAATTTCCAATTCAACCTTTTCCAATTCAGAGTGTGAAACCATCACAGAAAAAGTACAGAGGAACCAACCTGGAACTCAGTCACTGGGGGAGAAGTGCTCAGTGGGGTATACTCGATTCTTGCTTTGCACTTTACAGAAATGACACTTTGCCAAGCTAGAAGTTTCATTAAATCAATGTCAAGGATCCTACTGAGTGCTCTGGGACCAGGATTCATTCTCATCGATGTGGCATGAGGATCTTGCCCAAAATCCAGGTTATTTAAACACTGACAAGTAATAAAGTCAGAAAGGTTGCTGTAAAGAAAACAGGCTGGACCCAAAGGCAGCCACATGCACATCCTTCTTAAGGATGGTAATTACAGTCTTAGGGCAGATTAAGCAATATATTTCAAGGGGTGAGAAAGAGGGAAATCATAATATTACTCAATTCTTTCACAGAGCAATTTATTTTCTCTAGTTCTCAGTGTTTATTTTAGAGATTTAATATGAGATATTTCAAGCTGCAGTTCTGATGCTGCTGGTGCTTTGTGGATAACTTATTAACCTGTTGGAGGGAGAAGGCTTTAAGCCCAGGTAGAGCCCTGGCTTGTGTGATTCCTGGGTTGGCGCAGTGCCTGTATCCCAAGTCAAGCTGAACTTGCACGCGCAGACCTCGAGGTGTCTGCTCCCTTTGGGTGGGGATTTCTCTCCAGAGTACATATCCCAAGGGGTAAACATTTGTTGCTGCTTTTACTGCCTGCTGAGTGACTTTTCTTCACTGCTGATTTGCAACATGACAAAAAACAAAGAGTAACTCAGAATAAGAACTACCAAGACAAAAACATCTCAGTCTCTTTCCTTAGGGTAATAAAATGTCTTGACTGTTCACCAAACACTGAGGTGAAGCATGAGGGTTTTATGTGTTAGGTGCTGTGCTGATTCAAAAGAGCCTTTTAATGTCACTTCCAAGAGACACTGGAAACTCTTCTGCCTGATATGCTGATGTTGATCTTTTTTCTCAGCAAGGAAAAAAGTCAGATTTTCACAAATAGATCAGAATTCTCTTGTACATGTTTCTCTTAAGTCTTAATTGTTTTTAGGGAAAAAAATAGAAGAAAAAGTAAAAAGAGATCAGGAAGTTCCGTTCACCTGAAAGAGAATGGACAGACTTGGGTAGGTGGCACTGCGTGGTAGCAACAGGAAGAGACAATTTAATAGGGTTCTTTCAGCACTGTTCCACCTGGCAAAAAAACCATAAAATATGGGCCTCTTCCTCAAAGTCTGTCAAATAGTGAGTTTGCCTTTTGGCATCCCAAAAGGTGTGAGATCCTTCCACCTAACAAAACCCAGGGAATCAACCCAAGGATTTTAAATGCAAGAAGAAATATCTGTTTCTGTGGGCCTCCTATCCCATGTCCTACCAGACTTGTGCTGTTGGTCACGAACAGTCAGGAAGTTCTGAAGTACGAAGAGTCTGTTTTTCTTCACCAACCAAAGAGATTTATCTTCACACAGAATATTTTGTGAGGTTTGGTTTTTTGGGGTGGGGTTTGGGGTTTTTTTTACTTGTTTTGGGGCTCTTTGCTGTGTTTTGTTGGGGCTCCATCCCTCCACAAGCCCTGCTGGTCCTTGCTGACTTTCTAGGAGTTGTATCCCTGCCACTGGGCTGAGCAGTTCCCCAGATGCCAATCCTCCCACCTGGGCACAAATGCAGTTTTGCAAAGGCATCTTGAGACAGAAATGAAGCTACTTAGGCCAGAGCAATCTTAAGGACGGAACCTCTTTTGGAATATTTATTCAGCTATCATTCTGTATTTATGAAAGCCGAGGTGAGACTGAGGAGGGGCTGGGGAACTTCAAAGCCCCAAGCCACAGGTCTCTCTTGGAGATTTTTGCAAAAAGCACCTGAGGAAATATGTCAAGTGGTGGGTGTTATGCAGTGATTTTTCATTAATTTTAATTACTGTCATTCTATAGGATAGTGAGCATCCTCAGACCTTCGCCTCCAAATTGCACTGGGACTGATGCCAAGTTTCTTCTCCCCCTTTGGTTCCCTCCAGCAGTATTTAGTAATGGAGTCGCTTAAACATGTTTAAATAAGAAGGGTAAATGCCAAACACTTCTGAATGAGAAGGAACGTGTATCTTAAATGGCACACGAAGCCTTTATTCATAATTCCATAAACTGAAAACCTGGGCTATTTGGGATCAAATAGAAGGCTTGATCAGGCTTGAGAAGAGAGTAGATGGAACATCCCCATTTAAGGAAATGCAAAACAAAACACAAAGTGACTCTTAACTTTTCACAAGCATTAGGAGTGCACGCTGGGGGAGGGGGAGGAAGAGACAAAAAGCCAGAATCAATTCCCTTGATGGGAGCTTATTGGCTTACTCAAAATAAAAAAAACCCAAACTAACTATTTTTGGCACTGGATTTGCAATGCAGGTGACATCATCATCATCCTCCTCATCATTTCATCCTGCCTCCCTTGCGCCATGATGACTCCAGATCCCATTCTCCCCTCACACCCCCCAGCAGCCAGAGGAGAGCTGCTTTTCAAACCTGGGCATTCTTGCTGCAGAGCCCATTTTCAGCCCAGTTCTTCTGCCAGGCAGAGGCACAGAGCTGCCAGCCTGCCCTGCCTGGGGCTGCCCACACACCAGCCACGGCCAGCCCAGGCAAGGGCACCAAACAGGGAAAGGAAAACCAGCAAATGACCAATTCCATCTCTGCAATGATCATTAGCGGCTTGAGAGCAAGATCTCGCTGGTTTGTGAGGTGAATAGTCCATTAAAGCCTGAATCCTAACTGGAGGCTCAGAGCCAGCTGCTGCAACGCTCCAAATTTTCTATTCTTGGGTAGCAGCTGGTGGGGCAGAGATGGCAAATCCACATTAATCACACGTGTCTTGTGAAAGCTGTGCTGTATTTGCCAGCCCAGAGTCTTTCTTTTCCACCAAGCCATGTTTGCCAGGATTGAGACTTTCAGAGAGGGGCTGCAGCCAGCAGTGCCAGTGCAAGGGATCCTCACCCACAGCAGCCGTCAGGCCGTGCTGCCAGGGCAGCTCCCCTCCAGGGACATTCCCCTCTCCTCGGGGGAGTCCAGGGAACGAACAGCCACTCATTTTCCTCAGCTCCCCGCAGTTAGCCGAGGAGTCGCTCACCATTTCCCCCGCTTTATATCCTTCCACACGCCCAGGTGTTTTATTTTTTCATGTTAGCAGCGCCAGCAGAAAGGGGAATACCTTCCACCCTCCCCGCAAACAAGTGCCAGCTTGGGCTGGTGAGTAAATACAGCCACCATTTCTTTCCAAGTGCACGCACATTATCCTCTCACAGCCATTCCAGCCGCGAGTGCTCCACTCCCTTTGCAGCAGGTTCCTTGTCACACCTGCTGCCCCAGGCTTGCCTCGCCCCACCTTCCCAGCTCTCCAGTTCAGGTAAAAGCCAGCGGTGTGCCAGGCCCGGGGCTTGCACAACACCTCTGACTCTGTGTTTCCTACAAAAAGCCTCCCGAAGAGCTCCCTCTCCATCTGAAGGGGAGAGTTTGCTTGGGGGTTTGTTGGGGTGGTTCTCCTGGGGTGGGGGGGTGTGTTTGGGGTTTCTGTGTGTTTGGGCTGTGTTCCTGTCCCATCCCTCCAGCTGCAGATTTCTCTCTGCAGCATCCCCAGCCCAAGGAAATCTGCCATTGTGCAGTTTCTAGGGTCCTTGTGGTGCAATTTTCCTGCAACTACTAGTGAAATTTGGGGAGCAAATGAGTGCTGGAGGCTCTTTAGAGACCTAAATTTAACAGAGACAAAACCAAGGCTGAGGTTCAACTAAGTCGTGACTCAGTTGTAGAATTACCTTTCAATGTTATGAGTGAAAATGTTAGAAGGGATTTTCCCATTCTCTCTCCAACTAGTTTTTCCCCTACAAAATATACCTAGATGTCTTGAAGCTACATTCACCCATTTTAAATTCAGTTTAAACTCAATAACTAGCACTGCACAGAAGACTGAAGCGTTTTGGCCACCAGAGAGAAGATACAAAACAGTGTGATCAAGAAGGGGGGAAATCTTAGACGCACAGAGTACAGGAGATTCCTCGAGATCTGGAGAGGTGTGTGACAGCAACGTGTCTGAGATGGGAGAGAGGAACCAGCAGAGCCTGCACTAGGAGATCAGGAGTTATTGAGGGCACACAGAAAGAGCAAGACAAGTGGAAGGTGTCCCTGCCCAGGGGTGCAATTAGCTGATCTTTAGGTCCCTTCCCACCCAAACCATTCTGGAATCCTGTGACAAAGCAGCCTTGTGTTCTCCTTGGGTCACACTGATAAAGCAGAGATGAATTTCTGTGGGAGGGGATATTTCACTGTGCAAGTATTTCACACGAGTACACGGAGTCAGTGTAAGGCTTAAAATGTACCTGTGGGCCTGAAATGCCTCTGCATTCTCTGCCTCTTCAGAAGGCAAAGCAGAAGCAGCAGAGAGAACATCATTGCCTTCCCCATCCCCATGCTGCCACCGCTTTTGTAATAGATAAAGTATTAGTGGGAATTTTTCATGTTCCCCGTATCAACAGCCTGAATCCTTGCACTGAAGAGGAACACCGAGCCCTTTTTCTATCAGGACAGGATGTTTGTTTACTTTTGCATGACACATTAGAGCCCAACCTTCAAGAAATACAAGGAGGTCACTCCTTTACTGGAGTTCTCTGTGGCTGTTTGGCTCTGAGATTTGGACATGTGAAGAGCCACATCTTTCAGCATCAGCAGATTTACAGGAGACATGCTCAGCTTTGGAACACGGGGAAATTGATCCTGCAGGGCTGTTTACTTCATCAGCACACCTTGGAGTGCTAGCACGGCACCTGCAGCTTGCGTAATTGCGATTTCTCCCTCAACCAAACATCAGCAAAATTTGTAGGAGGCAAAGGTATAATCACGGGGAGTGCTGCAGCCAATTTTCACAGCTCAGACATAAAAAAATGAAAAAAGCTAATTAGGAACATCTATTCTGGAGCCTAGCAGCACTCTTTGTTTATTCCCTGCCCCCTGAAGCAGCATTAGCTCTGGGGAGGGAGCTCGTTTGAGCATGTGTGATACCCTGGTATGTGCACACGCTTTCCTGAGTGACACTACATCACCTGATTCAGCATTCAATAGAAATCTATCCAGTTTTGGTGGCCTGAACTTTTAAAACAGTTTATTTTACATGATTCCTTAGCCTTATCTAATTTTCTGTTCACACACAGAATTAATGAGGATAATCCTCTGCTCCCTGAGGTCTACAAACAGATCCTTCCCACCCCTGTGAGCCGCAGCCTCCTTTTGTCCAGGCAGGAGCCAGAGCTGACCCACAGCAGTCAATGCCTCCTTTGCATGGAGTGACACATTTTCATCCAAGGCACGACCTGAGCTTCCCTTGCTCTCTCAGCCTGCCCATCACATTCCCCTGCAGTCCCATGCCGTGGCTCCTTCTGGGTTGATCCCCGCAGAATGAAATGTAGCAGAGCTCATCTAGGAATGCAAGGAAACTTCATCAAGGAGTTACTTTTGGGGGAAGTATGCAAACTTTGCAATTCTTCATCTAGCAGCCTTCTTCCCTCTCGTTATCGACTCACATCAACACAACTGCCTTGACCTCACTTTGTCCAACTGCTCTTCTCAAAACAAGCTGTGGTCAACTCCAACATGCAGCAGTGCTGTGGCTTCAGGAAAGGCCCCAGTCTTCATCTGGGACAAGCCCATGCTGCATTTCCTGCACAAGGAAGACAAAAGATTTTGAAGAAAAAGCCATGCCAGAACATTAATTTGGACCAGGGATACAAGCCTATTTTGTGAAGAGTTTAGTAAATCTTGCTTTTCACCGTGTCCTGCTATTCCTCATGGCACTATTCTTAGAAACACCAGACCAAGACAACACCAAACCCCCAAACCTTAACGATTAGGAACCAGCCAGGCTGCTCCCATCTCCACACTCCTGGCTGAATGCTCTGGTCCAGTCCACCAGGCTCAGAATCTGGGCTCAGCCTCTGCCTTGGGGTGAAGCCCAGTGGCACTTTGAGGAGGGGCTGCCCAGCTCCCAGCTAATGAGCCCTGGCTGAGGTCTGTACGTGAATAATGGTGGGGAGGATGCAGCACGTGCCAGAACCACATGTGGGTGAATAAGGATGCTTAAGGGGATGCAGCAGTAAGGAGATACCTCTCACGTGACTGATCAGAGTGAAAACTATATTCCAGTTTATTACACTGCCTGCAGATACAAAATTGAATGGTAATTGTTTGAACTAGATTCAGCAATGCCTACCACCATCCACTAATGAAAGAAACCTGTGTTGTCTTGCACTCTTGGATTAGGATTGTTGAGTACATTGTATTTTTAGAACAGCAATAAGGATCTCTTACACTGCTCATGAAACACACGGCACAGGTTTAACCAGGCAGAACAACTTGTCTGGCTGGAGCAGAACTGCAGCAGGGGAAAAGCTAGGACTGATTTCTGCAGGGCACAGGAGAGAAGACTGCAGCCTTAACAATGCCAAAATTCTACAACGTTTTGTACCCTGATCAGGATTCTTTGGTGTTTTCAAAGTAAAAATGGTTCAGGTCTTCAGGTCAGGAGTTTTGTGGGGGTTTTGCTTTTTTTTTTTCCCCACCCCCCTAACATTTGCCTCACGAAGGAAAACAAGAACATAAAGCAATGCACAATACGTGGTTTGGCTAAATTTCCCACATGAAGAAGCTGGGCTTGGAGCACAGCTGGTGAAGCTGGAATGCCACCACAATCTGTGCACAGCCCTTGCATGCAAATCAGGCACAGAAAGCAGTGATTGAAGTCCCAGCTCTCCGGGATTTGACACTGATTGCGTGAATGTCAAGAACCATGGAAGAACACTTGCATTTTCCATATGCAGGAGCTGGATTTAGTCTATTTAGGAAAACTTCATGGAAAACACTGTGAGTCGAGGAGTAATTTCTCAACTGACTGCTCCCCTGTAAGGCTCTCACCCAGAGTAACCAGGCTTTTATTTTTTTTTTTTTTTCTCAATTCCACTGCAAGCGCTGTGTCAGGTTTCTGGGGCTGAGCAGAGCTGAGCTGTTTGCACCAGTGCTAGAGAGCAGGATCCACCTCAGAGCTCAGCTCCAGCAGCTGCCAGGAGATCTCCAAGGGAAACCACCCTGTGATTGCTGCGGGGAAGCTGCTGGGCAGGGGGAGAAGCCGGGAAGGAAACACATTGAGGAAGATAGGGCTGTGAGAAGGAGGCTCCCGTTCCCTCAGCACATCGGGATTTGCAATCATATCTTCCTTTCTGGTAGGAAGCTGAAGAGCTCCACGCCCTGTTAGAAAAGTGGCCGTGACACTGCAGCCTGTGGCATTTGTCACCAGCAACAGGAGCTTTCTGAGCACAAGGGGGGCTGGAGGGCAGCTCAGGAGTGCCTGGAGATGGGGAAGAGAGCACTAGAGCACGGGAGAGGTGAGCAGTGGTGCCACTGCTGCCTTCAGGGAGGTCATTCCGGGCATTCTGATTCCCCTCTCTGCTAAGTCAGTTCTGTTTTCAGGGCAGAAACACCGACCTCTTTTTTCTTTTGTTTGTTCTGGCTCTGCACTCCCGTGCCAGTGCCTGTCCCGTGCCAAACATCTGCTCCTCCCTGCCCAGCAATGCTGCCTGCTGCCACCTTGTCCCCCCACTGGGGACACAGACATCACCACGGGGCCAGGGCAGCGCTCAGACAGCCCTGCCGGGCTCCCACAGCCCTGGGATCCCCTCGGGGACCCTGCAGCCCGCAGGGCCGCAGTGCCAGGCAGGGGGAGCGCGGGGAAGGGGCAGGGATGCCAGCACCCTGCTCCTGTGGGAGCCTGGCAATGACCTGGGACGGACTGAAGCTCAGCCCGGGTCCCCACACGGAGGGAATAAACCTGCGAGCCTGGCAGGTGGGACATCAGGGACATGCTAACACAGTGAGCCCCCTTGGTTCAAGGCCTTGGATTTATCAGGGCAAGCCCCAGCCCTGTAGCCAAGTTTGGACACCTGCCCCAGGTAAAACCCGAAAAAATGCCAGGCTACCCCTGGTCTTTGGATGCAGTCAGATGAATTAATCAGATCTCTGCGCTGATTACATTAGGGATAGTGGCTGACAGTCACACTTGGACACTCAGGGCTAATTTCAGCCACTGAAGTTACCTGCCTGCCATGGCGAATGCCATGCATGTGGTGGTGTTCATTTCCTGCGTGTTGTACCGCTGAAGAGAGTAAAAGTATTACATCTGCAAACCCTGTCTCCTGCCAGCGTGCATAATTCTTTTTTGGGGAACTCTTTGAAGGCTTTGGATCAAATTTAGAGGTTTTCAATTAGGGAGATGCTAATGGAGTGAGCCCTGTTGGTTCAAGACCTTGGATTTATCAGGTCAAGCCCCAGCCCTGGAACCAAGTTTGGACCCCTGCCCCAGGTAAAACCCTACAGAATGCCAGGCTAACCACACCCCTGGTGTTTGGATGCATTAAATCAGATCTCTGCGCTCTGCATCGTGCCCATCTCGTCCATCAGCCACGTGCACCCAGCCAGGCTGGGACTGGGGGCGAGGGGATCCCCCCACCCCTTACAGCAGGGTCCCAGCAGAGCAAGGGCTGCAGATCCCTGGTCCCACACCCCAAACTGCCCCCCAGCCCGGCTCAGGGCGTTCTGCTGGGCACTGGGCAGGGAGAGCAGCCCAGGATGGACCCGGCTGGCTCCCACTCCCCGGGGCTGACCCTGAACACGGCTCTGAGGGACATCCTGCAGCCTGTGAGCTGCGTACGGTGAGACCCACCTCTGCTGGGAGCAGGGCTCGGGGCGTAGCTGCGTAATCTGCACTGGAATTTTCACTAAAGGGCTGGTAGTACGTCAGCCACAATATTCCACTTATGTCTGGCTGCAAAGGGGGATACGGAAAAAAATCAAAAACCTGTTAATCAAGTGCTAATCTTGCTGCTAATTATTGTAACTGCTTACATTTGGAATTTCTGTATATGTCTCTCTTATTTTCCTTCTCTAAATGGGAGTAAAATGTACAAAAGGGCAGGTATTTCCTCCTTTCTGGTCCTACTCCACCTATTTATTGGGCCATACTACATGCCCGGGAGTTTCATAATGGGAATTGGAAATGGAATTAAAGAAAAGGAAATTGCTACAAATGAAGCAATTTCCTGGGTGTAAACAGGGCTTGGAATTTTGAAGAACAGATTTCACACGAAAACATATTTTGTTCTGTCAAACAAATGTGAGGATTTCTTGTTAGATACTATTTAGCTGAGAACACTAACAAATAACCTCATTATGATTGCTGATGGCATAAAAGACCAAGGATTGAGCGCTGAAGTCCTGATTTGGGCAAAACTCCAGGACTTCAGTGATACTTTTGTCTCAGTAATCACATCAGGATCTGCTCTTGGCAGGTTCAGCCCTAATGGATAACAATACACGCTGGACTAACTTCTCCACGATTTGTTAACTTGCCTTACAAACGTTCAGACTGGAGGAGCTAAATCCCATGGACTTGCACCAAGAGTGAAGCTCTGTTTATGTTGGTGCAATTTTCTGACACCATTTAGGTACCGGGGTGTCTGCACCAAGTACAGCCTGGCCTTGGGCACCTCCAGGGCAGCCACAGACTCTCTGGGCAACCTGGTAAATTATTTCAGAAATACCAGTTTGAGCTCCTACCCATTTAAACTTCTTAAATAATCAATTTCCCTCCTCTTTCTTTCAGCACTGAGGGTTGGACACTGGGAGCTGCTCTTCACATCAGTGAGTGGCTTCGAGTGCAGAAGGTTCAGGAAATTTGCCAAAACTAGAAGAGGCAGTTTGAGGCCTCTGTAGGAGCTGACATTTTCTGAACACCTTGGAGATAACCCTGCTGGGCAGCCTACAGGCAGAGGGCTGATAGTCACTGGCTTGGACACTCAGGGCTAATTTCAGCCACTGGAGTTACCTGCCTGCCACGAAGAAAGCACGTGGTGGTGTTTGTTTCCTGCACCTTCTACTGCTGAAGGGAGTAAAAGTATTACACCTGCAAACTGCCTCCTGCCAGTGTGCGTAATTCTTTTCTTTTTGGAAACTCTTTGAAGGCTTTGGATCAAATTTAGAGGTATTCAAATCCATTTCAGCCCCTTCTCTTCCAAGTGTGGCCTGGTGATTTTGTACACCATGAAACATCAGCCTCGAAAGCCATGAGAGAGCACAGCCACTGCAAGGCATGGGATGGATTTCACCACCACACTCCGGGGTTCCTCTGAGGCAGAACGTGTGGTTAGCTGTCTGTCACAGCAGCAAAAATAAATCCTGCATGGACCACAGGTAAGAAAATCGTTCATCCAAGAATAATCAACTTTTGGAACTCATTCACTGCTGCTATAACTGAGCACAATGCACCAGCAATTAGTTGTGCATCACTGCTTTTAAATTGCACAAAGCTGGCTGCAGTGGGGGTGGTGAATATTTGTTGAGTTGGGTTCATATGAAATAAGAGATCACCGGAGGAGGGATATTACTGGAATTTACGTTGCAGGTCATAGCTGGGAATTTACATTTCAGTTGTAGAATGTCTCCTCTTGGCTTTCCCAGCCAGTGATGTCACAGATTAGAGACAGCCCTGCTCAGAAAGCTCTGCTGAAGACACAGTGAATAATCCAACATTTGCAGACCAGCTCCTGCTCTTATTTGTACTGCAGTTAATAGGAAGTGCTTCCATTGAAGCCAAGGGTAGGTTTTATTCCAGCGTGAGGGATATGGCAGAATCAGAGGGCACCCATGGCTCTGCTGCCTTCCCAGAGGTGTCAGAGCCCGCCCAGGTAAAGGGAATTCCTGGGCTGCCCTCCTTGCAGTGAGGCCTTGGAGAGGGCAGGCAAACTCCTGCCGGAGCCAGGAGCTGCAGGATCTCCTGGAAACGTGTGATGGGAGCGCCCAGAGGAGCTCCCTGCACAGCCAGGTAGGACAGTGGGAACACGGATCTGAGCAGGCAGCGTCTGCCTTTGGGGGCAGCACACAGGAGAGCACTGCTCCTTTTCGTGAACCCCTTGCAAGAGGGCAGAAGCCTGGTAATGTAACCAGAAGTAGCTGATCTCTTCATAAAAATACAAAGTTTAATGCAAAACCAGCTTCTACTCAGCAGCTGAGAGAGAAAAAGTGAAGTACGTGGTTTGGTTACTGTCCTAACCTTTGTTTCTCAAGGCTCCTTGGTACCACTGATACCTCTGTAACTTTCCTTTTCCAGACTCCTCTTCTTGTCTTCACTTCTTCTGCCCTGCTCCTGATCCTGGAGACCTCCCCCCAGTCCTGAAGCCTCAGATGAGTCCTGACTTTTCATTTAAATCCTTCCATCAAGCACCTTTCTCTAAGAATCTTTTACTGTCATTTCCGATTCTCATGCTTTTTCTTTCCTGTGTGCTTGTAAGAGTGATTTAACGTTTTTCATAGGAAATTTTCAGCAGCCTCTCTATCTCTTTATGCTCCCTTCGTTGACACTGGAGCAGTGAGAAATACCTCTGGGTGAAGTGAATGCCTGCGTAAGTTAACAGAGAGCCCCAAGTTGCAGCAGACCCCTCAGTAAAAGCAACTGGAAGGAGCAATAAATAACATTATCATTTACAAATTACAATATAAACACCAGCCACCCCCAGCCTGGCAGTTCAAAAGCAAGCTAGCAACTCCATCAGCAGCCTGTTTTGCTTTGAATAATTGGTTTTATACGAGAACATTGATCAAAGGCATTGGTAGCAAGTTCAGTGAAGTGTTCATCATGTACAAAGTACAAAATGAAAATTACCCGGCCCTGAACTCAGCTCAGCCAAAACCAGGTAAACCATAAATAACCCGGGTTAAAGATGAACAGTGAGCTCTGAACAAAGGAATTCCAGGGACAGCAAAGCATGGCTGCAGCCTGAGCTGCAGTGGTGGCTTCTGGAGCAGGGCAGGAGAGCAGCTCACCTCTGTGCCCGCTGCTCCAGGCCACAGGAGACCTGCACGGACGAAAATGCAAAGACTCTTGGCGACATCTAATTAATTGCAAAGACAGTGAAACACTGGAGATGCAGGGAAAAGATTTTAATACGTGGTTGTAAACAGAGACAATAACTCAGGCTTTCCGGAAGGAGCTCACCCCGCTGAAACCTGGGCCAAGGTCTCATCTTCTGCTCAGTTTTCTGCAGAAACTGAGGTTGTCTATAATTTTTTGTGCATTTTCATCTAGTTAATAGCGGATACACTTCCCTAATGTGAAGGAAAACATTTTTCCCCAGTTTGGGAAGTAGACTCAAAATTTCAAGCAATTCAGCATGCACCTGCTGTACCTAGAGTAAGTATATTCATTCCTTTTTCCTTTTTTGGGGGGTCAGGGAAGGAACCACGTAAAAAATGTTCCCTACCAAATGCTCGCTCTAGGGATATAATCAATGAAAGTAAATTAGAGAGGGCAAACCAGATGCTGCTTGAATTAATTTCCAGTCTTTGCTAGCAGTTACAGCTCCTTCCAGCACTGGAGCACATGCCAGCATGAGCCCTCCTGCTCTTTTAATGCCACCACCAATGTATTGGCTCGTATTTGTCACTGAGAAAAAGTTACGTTTTCTCATTCCTTGCTGAAGTTCACATTCAAGAGAAAACTCCAAGGAACTGAATTTGACCTTGAACCGATTCCAAAAATTTAGCTTGTGCACTTCCAGTTGAAAGAAGAATCAGGGATCCTGGCTCAAGGGTGAAATGGAAGCCTTGTTTGAACTACAAAATTAGTGCAGTTTGAGAAAAATGACTGTATAGCATGGGAACATAAATTAAAGGTAAATCATGAAAACAATGAAGTTTTTTTAAAAAATAAAATCGCTTTCCGTTAAAAGTCAATTATTTCTCGAGAAGGTCAAACTTATTTTCAGTAATAACACTGTTCACTAGTAGACCATGAAGACCGGTACACGTCTGAAGTATGTAGAACTTTTAATATGCACAACAGAAACTGGATGTTGGAACGGTGTCAAAGAGCCTCTGCAAAATTACAATGCAAGTCGGACTGCATGAAGTAATCAAAGTCTCAGCTTATTAAAATGTGTTATTTATGACTTACAGAAAATATTTCTTGTCTGCGAAAGAGAAATGAGTTAAGAATTAACCCTTTTAATATTGAGAGGTTCCTTCTTTTCATTAAACACACAAATACTGAATTTTATTCATGAAGCAGGAGAAACAGAGATGCCAAGTCTCCCTCGTTATCATCCACTGGATTCATTCTCTAGCTAATAAATCTTCTGATTGGCATTTTCTGCCTGCAGAATGCCGCTGCCCTCCCTGGCCGTGCTGCTGCCAGGGTGTCTGTGAGGGTGCCCTGGCTGCTGGCACGGGCTGGCACAGCCTGTACCCACTGCAGGGCAGGCAGGCGGCTGCACGGGGGGAACGCCTGCCTCACACCAAGGTGTGCTGCCAAAAGAGAGCGAAAACAGCAGGGACCAAGCTCGTCTGCATGAGCGCTTGCTTTCCTTGTAAAATAGAAGCTTTGACAATCTGATTTTTCTTCTGATTTTTGTTCCTCTTTATCCCTAGTCTCTTTATTCACCTTTAGACAAAAAACCTGAAGGACCAGCACAAGATTCTCCACAGTGCTGTTCCCTGTATTTGGTCAGATGCAAGCCCAGCTGTCATGAACGTTTTCAGGAAAGTGTTCAGGGTTCAGCTGGTGTGACCCAAAACGTGTGGCCCAAGTGTCCCCAGAGGCAGCAGCGGGTGGGAGGGATGGGACCATTCCAGCCTGGAGCCAAGCCTGGGCTTCCCTCATGCAGCGCTGGCTCCTCCAGGGCTGCTGGACCGCCACGCCAGGACAACGCGGGCAGGATGTGCCGCAGGCTGGACGTGGCGCTGCTGCCAGGGCCTGCAGTGCCGGGGAGAGCCCCAGGCCAGCCCCGCTGCAGGGCAGTGATCCCGACTCAGGGGAGATGCTGACCCCCTCAGACACGGACACGCTTCCCCCTTCTCCTCTGCAGCCTGGATCTATAACACACTTCCAGGTGGGATGTCAATGTTTGATGTGTACGAATTTTCACCCTTTTCCGGAGATTTCATGCTTTGCCTCTCATTCTAATTTTCAACTGGAGTTGAGAAATACATTTTTATGTATAAAGAAAAGTAAAAATTCATATTTTGACTTAATAACCCACAGTGCAATTCACCAAGGGTGATGATTTCCTGGAGTTCCCTCGCTGGGGTTCCGTGGCTCAGTGTCCCCTGACTCAGGGGACAGCAGCTGACAGTGGCATTAACGGGAACAGCAAGTCCTAAATCAATCCGGAACGAAAGTGGAAGATGCAGGAGTTGCCTGATGCTGTCTGCAGGTCTGTGCTAAATACACTGATAACAAACCTAAATATCTACATCTCGAAGTATTGTTATCAGAGAATCCTGGAATGCTTTGGGATGGGAGGGACATTAAAGCTCAACTCATCCCAGCCCTGCCATGGAGGGACCCCTGACATTGTCCATCACACTGACACACACACGGTGAGAAGGCATGAACTATTTATTTTAAAAGATCTGACTCCATTTATAGTATTTCTACAAAGGCCAGGGACTGGGGGAGAAGGTTGACACCTCTCCCCATCCCGTTGGTCAAGACAAGTGTCCATCAGCTGTCCATAGCTCTAAGAACAGGAATGAAAACTCTCCTTGAATTTATGAAAACATTTGCCACTGTTTACAACACCAGAGCGTGAGAGAAAACCTAAACCATGCAAAACTGTGAAATAGAAGATGAGGCTGAAGCCATGAGGGTGACAGACCCCTCCCGCTGTCCCCGGCTGCCCCCAGCCCCAGCGTCCGGCCTGCCCTGGGGCACTGCCAGGACCAGGGGAGTACATGCAGAGGATGGCAGAGCTGAACGCTTGCCCTGCTCCTGCCCAGGGAGAGGAATGGCTGGGACAAGGCAGGGCAGGGACAAAGTGGCACGTCCCGAGGCTTTAGCAAAGCTGGCAGCCCCGACGCCGTGGCAAAGGAGGCTCTCGGCGCCCGGCCACGGCTGCGCCTCATTTTCAAAGGTGCACAGAGTCCACGCTCTTATTCAGCTACTGGGGATTGTGGAAGGCTCCCATAAAACACACCACAGTTGTGCTCTGCTGCTGGCTTCGTTAGAGTGCAGGAAAAGGCCTTTAACACACACCACTTCCTTGCACCGCATCTCTTCTGTCAGGGTCTGCCGGGCTTTTTAAGTCACAATATTGAAATGATAGTGGGTTTAACACTCTCCAAAGCCTTTCAAGTCTGAATAGTTCAGACCTGAAGTAAGTCTTCCCTTAGGGATTTAATGTATTTAATTATCTCTGAAGTTTTATCCATCATAATAGCTAAGTGAAATCATTGCTCTTGTATAGAACAAAGGGAAGCCAAACATATAAATCAATATTTGATTTTTTTAAAGTTATTTACTGGAGTAACACGACAGACACAGAAACAGTAAAAGAATTCCCAATAATTATTTTTTTACAAAATAAAAACTTAACAAAAGGGTATTTTAAACCAACAAAATTCAAGACTAATTAGCCAAGAGAAATGAAAATGTCAGCAGCATGGTGGGAGAGGCAGAAGGATGAACAACAGAGACTTTTAATTACTTCTGCATTACTTTTGTGGGGTTAGTGAAGACTTGACTGGTCAGTGCTGATATAAAAGTGATCTTGAACTCCCCTCAGGATGCAACAGCCCTTCCCAAAAGCCCGGGGTAGTGAAACCATCCTGTGAGTGCTGTTCCACTGGGATCTGTGTGCTGGTTTCCTTTGTGGGCACATCCTTGTGCAAGCTCTGGAGTGCAGGAAGGGCTCGGGGCCATCAGTTGTTTCCCAGCTCTGTCTGCAGCAAACCATCGCCCTCCTCCCCAGGATGCGCAGAGCTCTGGATCCGGAGCACTCGGGAACTCCGGAGTGTAAATCCGGGTGGCATTTAGGGGATTACATCAAATGGCAGGAGACATCGATTTACTCATTATTGTATCCCTAAACTTTGTTTTACAGTGCCTGTATTTCCCATCGTCCTATTAAACACACGGTCTACCAGGGGTGCAGTTTGAATCATTTCCCTGCCAGGCATTAAAAAATGGATTAATTCTCAAGCCCGTTCGGCAATGCTTTGCCTCTTGGCAGGGATCCCCGGCTCCCCCCTTGGTGCTGCCATGCGGCTGGAGCTGGGGAAGGGCTCTGCCAGGGTGGCAGGGCTCACACTCCATCAGGGGAGTCATTTCTGGCACAAAGGGAGGGTGCAAACCCAGAGAGGCGCCCCGAACCCTCCCGCAGTACCTGGGATTCCTGTGTCCCCCCTCCGGGCTCTGGGACACTGCACATCAGCAGGGCCCGCCCTGCTCGGACAGACAAAGGCAATGCCACTCCTCTGATAAGGAAATTCGCAGCATTTCCTTGGGTTTATCAGCTCCCAGCGCTTCCTGGCCCAAGGAGATTCTGCCCGTGTGGGGTGGAATGTGACTCTCATCTCCTGTGCTGCTGCAGTGGGTGCAAGGACAAAGCATCACCCCACAGATACAACGTGCAGAGGTTCGATAAAAATTAACAATCAGCACTTCATTCTGCTGGAAGTGACCATTGCTGACAACAGTGGAACAACAGCTTTATGAAGGAGATTCATACGGAATCCCAATTTACAAACAATAAAATCAAAGCGTAGGGAGGAAAACAACTGGCACATCTTCCCCAGGGCAGCCAGGACCCCTCGGGGAATAGAATCCGAGAGCCCCCATCACAGAATCCCTGTTAGAGGTCGTTCTTTGGTAAACATGATGGTAAGTAACAAGTGGGACCAGAGCCTATCGCAGTTGTGCTCTGGGTGTCAGGTACAGCCAGGTGTGCATCTTTTAAATCTAAAACTGTAAACCAAGTTAGCTCTGGTGTTAGGCGTGTTAACAAAGCGTATGGGTTTGCTACCCCGGGATAGAGAGCCTCAGTTACCTTGCTGGCAGCTGTAGGTCTTGCACTATTCCATATGACCCATCGGGCTTCCGAACTGGCAAAATGGGAGTGCTAAAGTCAGACTGACACTCTTTCAGCAATCCTAATTGGAAAAAAAAATTCAATTATTGGGCTAATTCCTTCTCTATCTTCCCTCTGCACGGGAGGCACAGGGATTTCCTGCGCCACTGTGCAGAGCCAGCAGAGGTGCTGGCACCAGAGCCTGCAGCTCCCGCAGCAGCGCTGCATTTGTCTGAAACAAGTTCAGGCAGAGCTCAGGCTGTGATAATAGAGCATGTGGATGTGCAGCACAGCCTCCAGGCACTTGGAAAGGCTCTCCTGCAGCGCCTCACGCTCAGTGCCAGGAACCGCAGCTCTGTGGGCCCATGGCAGGGACCCCCACGTCACATTCTGCAGTGTCATACACGCCTGAATCAAGGGGGACAAGGAAAATTAAACAACCTACTCAGAAAACTCATTTTTGCTTATGGGGAACAGCACAGAGAGACTCAGAGAGAAACAGGATGGGGCTCTGCTCACAGACATGTCAGAGAACGGACCTTCCATAAGCAGACAAGACAGCAGCTGCGCACATGAGGATTTCCCCAGATCATTCATTCCTGATGCATGATTTCCCTTTTTTTATTACAAAAGCAGATAAAATCAAATCACAAACCTGCCATCATTCTCCGATAACTTCTGTTCATCCCCGTGAACAGAGACAAGCCAGCAATAACGGGCTCTGGCACTGCGAAGGGCTGGGCACTGTTTTATTTTGTCTTTGGTCACAACAGAGTGGTGCCCCAGACTTGCTGGTGCACTTCTGTCTTCCATGGGTTTATCTGTTAAGAGGACACAGAGGAGATGCGTATTTTGCTCTGGCTAACCAGAACAGATGGGATGGCCACTGGCCCCCAGTGCTGGTCCGTGGCTGGTGCCTCTGAGGTCTCAAAAGGCACAATTTCCCTGTAGCTGGGGCACTCAGAACATTTCTCACCTCTTTAATAAGAATCCACCCTCTGCTGCTGTGTTTTTCAGCCCTGGGGAGGTCTCTTAACTTGGACCAGGTACTTTTGTGAGCCCTGACGGAACCTGGAAAGCATTGCCCCTTGCCCCAGTCCAGCTGGAAATAAAATCAGTATCAGAGACTGGCAGGAGAATCCCACCAGCTCCTTAGAAAAGAAGATAAAAAGATAAAGGTTGAAGAAATTAGGAAAATGACAACAAAAAGTCTTTCTCGGCTATTAAACTTGACAGACTACATACAGTTTAATTGCTTACTCTGTTTTCAGTTTTGAGCATATGCTGTTGTAATCATCAAGTAAAAACAGGGTTTAGGTATGCAAGATAAGTTTATGGATAATGTGAAGGCAAAAATGTTGAGGCATACTATACCTTGAGTATTTACATTCCTGTTTTTTATAATTATCTTAATTAAAGAGTAATTATTGCACTTACAGATAGGCTTATCTCTAACATGAAACTACCTGTCTACCATCATAAAAATTGGAAAACACCAAAATTGCATTTTTTTACTGTCTTTAATAGCTGTTCTGTACTTTAAATGCTGTCTTCACCACAAGGAAAACACATTGTTATAGTCCCTTGGCATTCTTAATTTGTCAAAAGCAGGCAGGTTGCTAAGAATGGAAGCAGGATTTCCAGAAGCACGGAATTAGCTGGCTAAGGAAAATATGCTTTCATTGTATGTGAAAGGAATGACAAAAAAACTGCTCCCACAGGGTTAGGTGAGAGCAGCAGGAGGCAGAAAGGTGTGCAGGTCCCTGTGCTGCCTGGCAGTGCCTGGGGACAGCTCCTGGGGACAGCTGCGGGGACCTGGCGCTCACCTGGGGCAGGTGGAGTGAGCCAGGTGCAGCTGGGCTCTGGGTACCAAACATTTCTTTCATCAGCTCCTGCTCTGGGCTGGCACCTGGCGGGACGGGGCAGCCCCCGAGCCCCCAGCCCCTCTCCCAGGGCTGTCCCGGGCACAGGGCACGTTTCCGTTTGCACAGCAGCACCAGCAGGCAGGGGCACACCGTTTTCACTGGGTCTGTTCATCACGGGGACCTGGCCCATCCCTGGGACCTCCCTTCCAGCCCCTTGGCACCTCACCTGCCCCAAGGGCCAGATCAAAGTGGGACCAAAACACTGGAACAGCCCCAGGAGAGACTCTGGGGTACTGAGCTGCAGGTGGACCTGGCAGGGGAGCAGCTGGGACCTTAAAACCGCTCACAAACCTTAAGCAGCGTGTTTTAAACACGGCCTAGAAGTAAGTTAGGCAAGGTCTTACAAAGCTGGCCGAGGCCAGAGCGAGCCTTGCTCTGCCTGGGACCAAGGGAAGCCCTCAGCAAAGGGATCAGCTCTGGCCCTGGTGTATGTGCTGGTTAAACAGAGCCACACCTGAGGCACCTTCTAACCTCACTTATCTGCCCAGTTCTGGACATTTCTTCCCTTTTATTTGAAATTCAGTAGAGGAAGATGATGCACTCATTGTTACCCAAGCAGCTCACTGCCCAGCTGAGCCTGAGCTTCCTTCTACTTCACTTGAAACAAGCCCCCCATCGCCACCGGCAAACAAAAAACAAACCAGCAAACCAACCAAAAACCCCACAAAAACCTGCCCTCCAACAACTCACAGAGGTCCCTTCAATGCAGCACCGAAATCTTTTAATTAACAATAACTGGAGCAAGACAGAGAAACCAGAGAAACATCGAGGCCAGAGAGCTCCTACAGCTGTCCGGGAATGATTGCTTCCAAGGCTGATATTTGTGGCAAGACATACCATTTATTTGGGCAACTAGAGAAATTATTAATCCGTCCAGTTTGTGCGTTTTCCAAACAAAGGGGGAATTTCCCAAAGGCACCGCAAGGCTGTCTGTGATGCCAGCATTCAGCTGAAGCCTGGGCGCACACTGCTGTCCGAGGGATGCGTCTGAATTCCAAATGCGGGGCTGTTTCCTGTGCAATATCCCTGAGCTGCTCTCTGGCATCCCTGCCCAGGCTGGGGGTGGGAACCAGACCATCTTTAGGGTCCTTCCAACCCAAACCAGGATTCTGTGATATCTCTGATACGTTCTGTGAGCTGAGTGCTCAAGGAGACTTGTCCATCAGACTTACAAAAAAAAGTCCTAAATAAAAACTTCTGAATTTTATTCAGAACAAATGACTTCCCCTCTAATTATCTGTGCCAAGGTTTCACTGTAGTAACGAGTAGAAGTGGGGCTGCAGAATACTGAAGATAAATGTCCTGCACACACAAATCTGTGAACCAGGTGCAGTCCCGTTTTGGAAAGTTTTCCTTTGTTTCTATCCTGCCCTCCAGTGGTTTAACTGGGGCTTAACTGGCAGACCGGTCAAGGCAGAGCTAAAAAAAAGCACCAACCAAAACATTTTAGCCTCTTTTTCTGACTGGCTACAAAAACAAGATGGGTCACGTGCTATAATTATTCCATTTGCAAAAATCAAACAAAATAAGATCACTTTTTTTGCCTGGGGAAGCATTTTACCTGCCGAGAAGAGGGTTAAAAAAACCTGCATAATTCCCTCATCCCCGGCACACAGATGAAAGGTTATTATTTCTGGTTGTACAGGGCCTTTGTTTCACTCTGACAAAGCCTGGGAGAATACTGATTTTATTCTGCAGAGTAATGGGTGTGGAAAGGAGCTTCTTTCAGAGGGAGCTCAGGAGATTATTGCTCACGGCACCCAGGGCTGTGAACAAAACTCTGCCATAGCAGCATCCAGCCACTGCAACGCTGAGGATGTGCAGGGGAACTGCTCCTCTGCTGACCAGGGGCTGTTTGACACCCTCCATACCCAAATGTTCTGGCCGAGTGCCCAAACCAGACTGGTTCAGTGCCCAAACCAAACCCATCCAGTGCCCAAACCAAACTGGTTCAGTGCCCAAACCAAAC
>WBMY01015573.1:5116-18319 GCA_013397315.1 Donacobius atricapilla
AAATCCACAAGCCCTTATGTAGTCATATAAAAAGCTACATTTTGAGAGGCTCACATAATGCAGTGTCGGGCGGGCTGCATTAGTAGAGCTGGAAGTCACAAACAGACTGTGTCTCTTGTGAAAAGTTACCAGAAGAATCAGGAGGGACTTGTCTCTCTCAAAAGACTGAATGAAAGACTATTTTATTAAGTGATGCTGACTTAAGAGTTCTAATGTTTTGTCCCTTTGCATTGTTTTTTCGTGGAAAAGTAAATTGTTGCTAGGGAGGAAGAGGGGTTATTTTTGAGAGGGTTTCGTAGTTGGTTTTTTTGTTTGTTTACCTTTACTGTATGTTAATAAATCTAACTGTTTCTATTTTGAATTGAACCTGTTTTGCTTTTCTTTTAATCCTATTCCACTAAAATGAAAATTAAGCGAATGTGATAACCACTACATCTTTTAGTGTTTCTGCCCGGTTGTTGAATTTTAACCCATTACAGATGCAATTATAAGGCACATCTGTTTTTATAGCAAATAAATGATTACTGTGTGCAAACCTAACCCCAATGGTGTGTGGATGGTGTTATGTTCCGCTGGACATGCAGTTCTGTGCACTCAGTGGCCCTCTTGCACGTATCAGATGTTGTCAACATTTTGGCATGGAATTCACTCAGTGCCACTTTCTGGATCCCTGCTCACAGCCCTGAGGTGCCACATTGCTCCTGTGGGCAGAGTGAGCAGACAGTTGCATCATCCTGCGCTTGCACCTGTTCTCGAGATTTTTATTTTCCTCTGCCTCTTCTGTGGCTATATTGATGCTCAGACAGAAAGGGGAGATGGAGTGGTTTAACAGTAATGCAAGAGTGTTTTACAACATGTGAGTATAAAAGCACCACTTCTAATGAGTATCTCTGGAATTATTAAAATGCATAGCAGCAAAGAAACAAAAGAACAAGTTATTTGTTTTTATTATAACTGGCAATTTACTAAGAAGCAGATTGTTGTTAATGAAACTACTCACATGGGTAAAATGGGCAGGACTTGTCTCTACAGCTCTCTAAGGCTGAAATTCAATTACTTTGCTTAATTTGTTATTTATCCAGAACATTTTGTTTATCATCTTATTGCCCTTCACAAGTAACTTAGTGTATACATTTCTCTGCTCCCACCCCCCTTTCTGATTCTATGATTTTAGAACCTGAAGGTATCAATTTAAATAATTCAGCAGATGCTGCTGTCTGTAATCATGATTTCAGACAGGATCTTGGATACTTTTTCTAAAAAGATTGTCAGAATAAGTCTTGTCTCCAGGAAGCTCTCTTAAACCATAGTCATGGTGTGCCACCCAGAGTTGGGATAGTAGAGCCTGGGCACAGAGTGGCTTTGGAGAGAGGATGAGATCCTTTCCTGTCAAGTATCCCCTCCATGTTTCCCTAGAGATGAGTGACTTTAAATACAGCTTAAAAATAGATCCATCTTCCCATGAAAAAACACAGGGAAGAAAACAATATCTCCAGTAGCTACATAGATACAATGTGTGATGGGAGAATGGATGCTTAATATGTCACAAATGATTACCTATGCATGTTTTATTTAGCTGTGACTCCCTTCTAAACAGATCATTCCTCATCCTGCAAGGGACAGAGTGGAGCGAGGGACAAAGACTATCAACCCAGCCCCAGCTTATCTTGCTGGCAACACAAGAAGGCTTCCTTAAAATGTCCATTTTCCCTCTTCTGCGGTGACTTCTACTAGGATCGACATTCCATGTCCCACTCTGCATGAGATAACACTCTGCATTTCCACATGCCAAACAGTATTTTTAGCACATATTACAATTCCCTAGATGGAAAGCAAAACCACAATGTTTGTCTCAATCCAATGGTATCACTTCAGGCCACAGCCATGAGCTGGTACTTAAGTCATACATCCTTAATTATATCAGATACATAGTGGGATCACATTCTGTGCCCTGGAAGGTTGCTGTGGCATGTCATGTGTCAAATCACACCACAAGCAAAAAATATTCACTGAATCTTTTTCAGGCAGTTCTTGCAAAATATAACCTACATGCACATTCCCCTTCTGTGCAAGTGTAGGCAGGCAGGCACCAGTGAACTTGGGCTCTGAGTCCCAGGGGTGCCCTGATTGAGTCTCTCCCAGGGGCTGATTTAGTCACCCTTTCCTGCACAGCACCTACATCAGTGTGGTGAGGGCTGGCCTTGGAGCTGGTGCCTGACCTTCAGGTACTGCACTGAGCCACTGCTGAGCCCAGTCCATGCTCCTGGCCCTCACCATCTTTTCAAAGATGATGTACCAACCTTTCTTTTTAGCTTTTTCCTGGCTTAAGCACAACCAGAGCTCCACATGACCACACAAAATGCTCCTGCAAACACAGCGGAAGGTAGGATGACAGCAGGTAGCTCTATGGTGGGAGAGGGTGGGCAGATTCTTTCTTGCAAAAGCAGAACAAACAAGCACTGAAAGCATTCATGAAACTACTGACAGACACTGCTGACTATCAAAAGCATGAGCAGCCTACCAAAAATACCCACTTTGTATTTGTCTTGCTTGAAGACAGGTACAGATGAAACTCTTGAGAGTAGAAATCTCTGGCATATACCATGATGTTTCCTGAGGGGAAACATTGCAATGAGACCTGGTGTTCATGGAGGATTAAGAGAAACAAAAAGCATCTACGCAAGGTGCATTCCATGCAGTCTTCTGCCTGTATATTTCTGGGCTGTCTCATTTTTATGCTCAGTAGGGAAAAATGCAATATCTAAATTTTTATATATTTCTTTTCAGAACCAAATGATTGATAAAGAAGAATCTCTTTTGAGTTTGGGGCTTTTTAAATTTTTTAATGTGTAAATTTATTTTAACATTTTGAAATTATTACAAAAATTCAGAATTGTACCACACTGACAGTTACAGGATTTTTAACAAACAAGATTTGGTTTAACCTCCATGTTTTTAGAGTTAAGAAAATGGACCCTGACTTTTCTGTAAATAACCTTTTAGAGAAATGATTCACAGAGCACACAGTGACTAGAAAACATGCTTGCTATTTCACAGGGACAGCTGTAGCAGGAATGGAAGAGACTTCTGACCAGGTACCCATCAAATGATGACATGAGATATGTGACCTTCCTAATAGAATTCTGGAGCATCTGTTTAAGAGTAAGCTCCTGCTGGCATGATTTCATATCCTGACCAGAAAGTAGTTCTCATCCACAGCTGTCTAAATCCCAAACCAATTAGCTCAGGTTTTTCAGATTGCTTCATTCTGACGGAATGACTAAAATGTTTGCATGTCATGAGTATTGTAGGTGTGCAAATCTTGGCCACTAAATAAAGCTTGATATGGTCTTGTCTATTATTTTGATAGCTGAACATTTTATGGAGTAGATTTTAGAAAAGAAATTACTGCCGAAGACCTCTGAAAAGAGGTTTAGCCAGTGAGTGTTGAAATTCTACCATTCCTCAGAGAATGTAAAATTTTTGAACACTGAATATGTATTACATAGGAGTAAATGCTTCAAGTTTATAATCTTGTGACTGGTCTTTATTCGTATTTGGGTCTAGTTTGATTCAGTAGAATGAAAAGGTCTAAACTTAAAAATATGTTTCTGCAACCATTGTGACAACTTCTCTTTGTTTTTTAAACAGATGGGGGATACCTCCCCAAGAAGAGTAGAATAAAGAAGTCATGCACACTAACTTGTACTGGCACAAATGCTTTTACAAAGAGTAAATCGCTCACTGGAAAAAAATACAGCTATGAATTTGAAGGTTGTGTTAAATGACTAAGCTCAGTTGAAACCTGATCATAGTCCTTGCAACCTTCTTAAAACGGACAAAATTAACAAAAAACATACATATCATTTATTTATATATCAACATGATTGCAAATAATTGGATATTGCCTCCACTTGTTACAAATGGAACTTGAGCTGCAGACAGACCCCTGACTATGCAGGTCCTCCCTGGCTTTACCTTCCCCATCCTGTCTCTCAGGGTTCTTAGAAAGGGAAGAGGACAGGGTGTTTGTCATGTTTACATTGACCTGCCCTCTCCTGCAGCTGTTGGCAGGACATTCTGCTAGGACGCTCCTGTGCTTTACAATCTCCTAGTTTTGTTTTCTAGTCTACCAGAGCTTCGGGTCTGGCAGAGGGCATTTCATTGGCTGCACAAAATAGAGCAAAGGGGTCCACTTGTGGTTATATATATAATTGAGTTGATTTATTCTATGAGGGGCAATTTGTTATCTCTCAAACTGTGCTGTAGATCACTGAACATAAGTGATCCACACTACTACAAGTTTTCTGAGTCATTATGCCTTAGACTTTAATACACATACTCAATAAATACCATGGTGGAGGTAGAGCTGCACCCTGCAATGATTCCTGGAGGAGGAGGTTTCAGTGATCTCTGAAAGAAGGTCCTTCCTTGTCTAAATGGGAGTGTTAGGAAATCTTCACAGTGCTGGGGATTTTGCCTGTCCTTTCACTGTGCTATCAAACAATATGTTAGCATTCTGGGTATCATTTCAGATGTTTTCTCAATTACTTTTGTTTATGATGACTCCGTGAGGGTAGTTCTGTTTCACCAAAAATTACCATTATTTACACCTGTTTCCAGGGCACGCCATCCTTGGATTATCACTCTAGTGTGATCACTTAGCTTCTTATTCCTCACTGCTCAGGACTGTAATGCTGGAAAATGGAGTAATGCTGGAAGAAAGTCACAGAGTAAGCTTCTGTATAGTTGAAAGAGACTGAAAACTAAAGGATCTGCAACCACTGCATAAATAAGCCACTTGACACCTTTAAAAGCTTCAGCTTCCTCTATTTTTGGGATAAAACTAGCATCTGTGCTGACAGCTTACATGCCAAGTTTCAGCTTGATGCAAATTTGAGAAATCCTGAATAAAAACTGCTAAATCTCAGAAACACATAAACACTACCTGATCCTAACTGACATTTAAAGTAGACAGTAGCTAATCTGCAGTATTTATATAGTACACTACTTCATACTCTGAAAGATAGAAGCAAATCTTCTTTAGACATGCTTTACCAAGTGTACAATTGGGTCACCTGAAAGGTTATTATAAATAGAACCACTTAGATAAATACAAATGACATCATAATTTGGCATCACTCTCTTGGGAAGGAGCCTGTTACTCCTGCAATGCTCTCCAGCAAATCAGGCACCTCCATACTCAACAACAGTAAATTCTGCAATATCAGAGGAAAATGTGGGAGACTGTGTGTATTGGGTTGAACCTGGCTGGACGCCAGACACCCACCAAAGCCTCCAACACTCCCTTCCACAGCTGGACAGGGGAGCGAAAATATAACAAAGGGTTCATGAGTTGAGGATAAGAACAGAGAGAGATCACTCATCAAATGCTGTCATGGGCAAAACAGATGCAAATTAGAGATATTAACTGAATTTATTACTAACAGAATCACAGCAGGATAATGAGAAATAAAATAAGACCTTCAAAACACCCTCCCCCACTCCTCCCTCCTTCCCAGCTCCCCCCCTCCCCAGCAGTGAAGCAGCGGAGTCAGGGAATGGGAGTTACAGTCAGTTCATCACGCACTGTTCCTGCTGCTTCTCAGAGAGACCAGTCCTTCCCCTCCTCCAGCGGATTTTCAACAAGCATTACAATTTATACAGGGAACTGTTACGACTGTTTACTATCTCTTATTTATATTTGAATAGTGTTTTGTAACTCCAGGATTCTCTACTGCCCTACTGTGTGTGCACAGGAACTCCACTGAAGGTGAAGGCTTTTGCAAAAAAAAAAAAAAAAAAAAATTTTTTTTTTAAGGAGAGTAAGTGCAGGAAAATTTTAAAGGGAAAACATTTCTTGAAAGATAATTCAGGAGAAAGTCAGATATATGAACCTTATTATCTAGACCAATTATTTGCATTTATAATGTTTCTGCCCCTAGAGTCAAGCATTGTGGTGGAGTTTTCTTAATACGGGGATACTGTGTGGGGCAAGGAGAGAGGATGGATTATTAACCACTTGGTGCACATTTCCTCTGAAGGTGAGAGAAGCAAAACGACATCATTGGTTCATTCATTTAGTCATGATTACATTAGTTGTGTTTGCATTGCTCCATTTATCCCACACAAACCACGGAGAGTTTTTGTGCTTTTTGGCGGACAGGGAAGTTTTACTAGAATAGATACTGTCTAGGAAGAAACAAATTTTGAGTGAGTACAAGTATTTACATAAAAGAAGCTAGACAGTATCCATATAACTCATCTTGATCTTATTTATTTACATTTGTGCATTTTTTGAAAAGCCTTTGGTGAATACACTTATGCAACATGCACAGAGCTCTGCCTGTAGCCATGTGCCAGTGGTGCAGGGTGTTTGAGTGGCATCCACATCGCACAGCACAGGGATGCCCTTGGCCCCCATCTGTAAGCGCTTCTGGTGCTTCTGGAAATTATGAGTTGTGTCACTTGCTGCCTCTTGCTGGGACACAGGGAGCTTCTGGTGTCTGAGCCCACACTGACTGCAGAAATGTCCTGAAGCTGCTGCTTCCACACAATCCTGCTGTGAAACGTCAGATGTGCTCCTCAGAGGTATGAACATTTCAGTCTGTATGTGCAATGGGCCTGCAGTGACACTACAGAACAGTGTGGGGTCTTGTTGGGAGTTTTTCTCACTGTTCTGTGATTTTGGTTGTGGCTGTGGCATAGTCCTGCAGGGTGTTCCTTGTCTCAACTCCCACAGCTACTCCAGGCAAGTTGCTGAAAAGCAGCCAGTGGGTCTATAGCAGTGCCTAACAGGAAATTTGCAACTGATAGCAGTGGAGAAAGTTAAGAAAATCTTGGGAAGGTGTAAGATTTGAGTTTGAAACTGATGGTGTTTACAGGAGACAGGGGAGAGAGCCCTCTTGCACTTTTAGAAAAAATGGCTTTCTCAAACAACTGCCCTGAGCAGGGAAGAAGGGGAATTGAAGCAACCCTCTAAGAGGGAAGGCTGAGCCTAAAAAAGCCAGGCTGGCACAGCACCCAACAGGTTCCGCTTGGCCAGGTGCTGAGCTGGGGCACATCAGTGCCTGTGCTACAACTCTGCAGCTGGATCCAAACCAGACTCCTGCTGCACATGAGGAACCAGATTTTGGGACAGCTGTCCTCAGGGCTTGCTCTGCTGCAGGAACAGCATCACTAACAGTTGCAGAGGCTCACCCTCCACTTTAATTCCCCTAGGGTAGTAGCCACAGATGAAATCTAGAGGTGATTTATCTTACAGACCAGCCTGAGAAGTGTGGCAGGAAGGTTGCAGATTCATCAGCAAGGACAGCACCCATCAGTGGTAGGGCAGCATCTGCCCCAACCCACTGATTCTAACTACCATTATATGTGTGCTAGAGGTCTTTCTTCCTTGGGAGATTCAAGACCTCCACAAATTCAGACATCTTTGCTATTTGTAGAAATTAGCCATTATATAGGAAAGGCTAACCAAGATACTGGAAGAAGCAGGCACTGTACCTATCCCATTTAGACTTTACAAAGGAAATATCACAGGCTGCATTAAAAATGTGAAAGTCTTTACAGTCTGCAAGCACCCAGCTCTCAATCCTGCCCAAACCAACAAAGGGGTTAATATGGTCTAGGCCATTTGCCCTAACAGTTTCAAGGATACTCATGCAAATCACTGCATACATGATCTTATCCCATATTTATTACCTTTAAAGCTTGAAATCTAGGTAGTTCCACCCTGTCAGACACGCCTGCGAGTGATCAGCAATTTCCCAGGAGCAGAACCCCCGGGTGCGGCGCTGGCTCAGCGGCCCTTCCCTGGAGGAGCCCCGAGCGGGCGCTGGAGGGAGCTGCAGCCGCGGCTACGCCGCCCCCGCCGGCGGCCCCCATCGCTGCCCGGCCTCTGCCCGCCGGCTCCCCCGGCACAAAGGGAGGCCGTCCTCAAATTATTTACATCGCGGCTCTCGCAGTCACCTCAGCTCAAGGACGCCGTCTTTTTAAAGAAATCAGATTTGTTTGTTGGCCACGAGGTAAGCGGAGATTTGCAAAGCCGCGCTAAACAAACGTTAATTCTAACAGTGGTTTACGATTTTATAGATCACATGACAAAGGTACAGAAGATAGTTTCTGAATTAAACATTATTACTGCCACCTCGTTTGAACCTGCTTTAGCATGGCATATTTGTTTCTTATTTCCAGTTTGAATGGAAATTGGATAAAATTCTGTGCCTAGTATCTGCCTGTATCACATTTAAAAATAAAGTCCAGATCAGACGTGACAAAAGTAGTGGGCTATCTCCCAGCCTTGATGTCTGTCCCTTGCTATACCTTGGGGAACACCATGCTACTGCTACATTCTATACAAGTGAAATTAACTGAAATTTTGGTTGAATAACCAACACCACCTTTCTGGAGAGAAGAAATGGAAACCTTAGTAAAGCTGAGAGGTCACAAGTGAATGCTCTTCTCTTGGTGAGTTTTTCTCTTGCCATATCTTTCCTCCAATGTTTGCATAAACTGCTTTATCACAGATAAGCTCCCTCTGAAAAAAGCTATTGCATTTCTAATTGAGAGGCTAATGATTTCTTTTAACCCAAAGGCCCTATTCCATGGCAAGAGGTAATACATTATTCACCTTATTCAAGCGGATAAAAATGAGTTTATCACTAACCTAGAAGATAATCTGTATCTTAGACACCAGAGTCCACAAGCCCTTTTCATTTGGCTGGAAGAGCTGTTATACTGCACCAGTATATCAGTAGGTGATGACAAGGAGCCCAAAGCGAAAACCTAATGATGCCAATAAGATAGAACCCTTAAATACATCTTCCTTCTCTGTACTAGGAATGCCCAAGTTGGATGCAACCCATTTGGTGATGTACCTTCAATTAAACGTTTTGCCAAAGAGAAAGATATAATTGTCTGCGAAGACAATCCAACTTGCATGTAAGCCCTTCAGATGATTATCCAAGTTCTTTTGCACCATTTTTGTATAAATTTTTATTATTTTATTTTTTAAATGAGACCTTTCAAGTACTGGAGGATAGCCAGTAAGCAAGAGCAATAGATTCATCTAATGTTAGTCATAAGGGAAACAACATGGACTTAGCTTAGGAGGGTTTGAGTGCACCTTGCATATGTGCTTCTGGAAGAAAAGGAGCTTTTCTCTCTTGCAAATGAAGGCATGTGATACCGGGACTAAAACAGTAAGCAAAGGTCAAGGTTGACATATTTTCAAATTTGCAGCAAGAATAACAAATATAAATGGACTAGCTTGTTAGCAACAGTAGATGGATTCACAATCATTTGGACTCTTTCGGGCAAAATTCTTCAAATTTATACCTTAGTCCAACTTCAGGGGAAACAGGCGGCTGCAAAAATGGGAGGTTGGACAAGACTTGTCATCCCTTACAAGCTCGGAGGTTGTGCAGTCTCAGAACAGTCATGACTTGTGAGCAGACATGAACTTCCATCTTCTCTAAAGGATGATTGGAAAGGATGATGTGGGCAGGTGGCACAGGAGGGTACCACAGCTCGGGAGATAGCAGGCCAGAGAGTCCAGAAGCTACAGTGTCTCTAATTTTTGTGATTCACATGGCAAGTGTGGTGAGCTCTCCAACTGAGTCGGCAGAGGAACAGGTGGATTTTGGTGGCATCTTGCCTGAGTTCTGCTAAAAGGTCATTGAGAAAGATGCTTCTTTGTAAAACATTTCCATTTCAATGAATCAGATCTTTCTGTTGAAACAGAATGTTTTGCTGAAAACCTGTTGTGTTGGAAAACTCCCAACCATTTCTTTCTCTCCTACTCCCATAGAGAGGAAATGGGTTGTCTCCAGCCTTTGCTTCCTCTTTTGATGTTTCAGCCATCCTGTGCTTCCCCTTGTGCCCACTAAGGGTCATCCCATAAAGCCCACATCTCTTAAATGGTCCAAATATTTTGTACTGGGAAGTGTATGAGATCTTCAAAAGGTAAAAAGAGAAGGAAACAGTACTATTCCATAAGACAGGCATGGTACAGACTAGTGATAGGAGTACATCACCAACTGAATGGGAAAATTCAGCTACCTTTTCTGAAGGACATGTGACATTTTGATTCCTGAAATACCAGCCTGCACCAGAGATGTTTGACACCATTTGACTACTAAACACTACTAAACCATTTGAGGATCAGGGAAAATCCCATAACAGCCCAAACCTACCCCCTACTGTTACTGAATTAAACCAGGGTCGATTTTGGCTATAGCTGAATTTAACTTCTGACTGCAGAGAAAAATGTGAGATCCAATCAGTATTTGTCATGATGATACTAGGCAGGGAATTTAGCCCTTTTTATTTTTTACATTTGTGTGTCACTCCCAAATGCCAGTCTCTGTGAGTGTATGAATTACTTGTAAGCATTTAGTAATCATTTGTGACCAAATGTTAGCATTTGGTTTGATTCCATCTGTCATTCCTGGTGGCGGACTGTGCCTGGCCACGTCATTGCATGGAGGTGTGCCAGTGACTTTTTCCCCCTCCTGACAATTCAAACTCTTTTGATAGAAGAGATATATTTGTGAAGCATTTTAAAATAAGGTGTCAAGAGGGTCTTCTTCCAGTTGAAAGGGTCAACATCCTGCTAAGGCAAGACTGTTCTTCCATAAGTACAAGAAAATCTGTTCAGGGTCACATCCTGCCTGAGTCCCCCACAGTTATTCAGGGGTGATAATGCAGTGTGCATATGTTTATCTGAGCCAGCAGCCTGGTGTGCCAGCATGGGGTCGAGTGAGACTGCAAACTCCTCCGGGAACAGCAAGAACTGTAGACCCAGGCAACATAGTTGGGCATGAGCAACACTTTTCAGTTGAACTTTATCTTTGCCCCTTTCACCAAAAACTTCAGTGAAGTAGCTGACACCATGCGATTTAAGATTTCTAAGCAGCTTACAAGAGATGTAAAAAGTCAAGGAAAGTGTCCTTTGAAATACAGGCATTGAGTGTGTTTGGCCCTTTGTCAGGGCTCCCAGGCCATCAGGCCAACAAGTTCATGAAGTCTGTAGAATGGCAGTTGCATACTTCTGTTTAGTTTTGAAAATTGCGTATGTGGTATTTCCCACAAATCTTACTGCTAGAATGTCTTTATCCTGTTTTCTGACTGTTCCATTGCTCACTACCCCAGTTCATCACTTTAACAAATTACTGCAGGGTCTACATGCATCACCTCATTACATGCAGCACTGCTGCTCCTAGCTAGCATCCATCCATGCCAGAAAACTGAAATCCAATTTACACATGTCTTTCCCAGCTGTGGTTATATCTTTGACTGCCTTGATCTGTGAATGGTATTGAAATATTTTAATATTGAAATGCTTTTAATTTCAAATGCTGAGCACCAGATGTATGCTACATTAGTTAGAAGTAAGAAAATGTGTTTGCTTGTTCAGTATATGGTAATTTTACTCTCTAACAAAAATGGGAAGAATTTTTTGTGCATATTTTCATAATTGTCAAGAGTCAAAATATTCACCTGAATTAGTTTAGTTCAATAGAGCACTTCGGCTTCAAATAGTACAGGAGAGCATGGACAATAGAAGTTGATGTCTTTGATGTTGCATTAGCTTTCTTGTGAGATAATCTTGGTAGAAAACCATTTAAGTGTTTTTGACACTCAAAAATCCAACCTTTATAGCTCAATGGAACTGAAAAAAAAATTGTTTCTATACTTGCCTTTCTACATTTAATTTTTTCTTTATTTCATCTCTCTTTGCATGCTCAAGGGAGCAAATCCTTCCATGTTTCAAGCTGGCACAGCTCCACAAAACAGTCGTGCCGATTATTTCTAGCTGGGGACTGCCACTGGGTGTAAAGCTGCTTGTACTGTTGAAATTACTATCATTATGTTATTTCTTGGCATGGGAAGGAAAAAGATGAGTGAGTGTTTGGGGGGCTTTGTTTAAGTGCAACAGGCTGCTTATTCATGCAAACTGCTGAAAGCCACTGGGAAGTAAGCACAGTGAGGAGAGTAAACTTCTTGGAAAACCAAATCTCATATTTAATTTGGTAAGGAGACAAAGCCATTTCATAATGAAACCTAAAAAACTCCAGGTCTGCCAGTTCCTTCAGAAAGGAAAAGCTTTTTCCAATGTGTTAATCTAACACTGCAGTACCTATTGTGCTGTTGCTTTTATGACTCTTACAGAAATCTTTCTGCGGGAGCTACTTCTGTAGTGCCAATGCTCAGAAAAACCATCACATGGTTTTCCTCCACCTGAAAAACAATTTTAAAGATTTGCTTCAAGTGGTATATATGCTATTCACACTCTGTTCCTGAAGCTGGAAGAAAAACTCTTCTTCAGACACAAAACTGAGTGGTTTAAGGAAACTTGTTTCATCTGGCAGCTAGTGGTTTGAAGAGCTTAAACTGGATGTAGGTTGGGGTACACAACATTGTCCCCCTCTCATGCAGCAGGGCTCCTGCAGCTGCACAGGCTGAGCCAAGTGGTGGGTCAGTACCTCACAGCCAGTATGTGTTACCTCTGGTCTAGACTTTGTATTGCAACCAGTTCAACACAGCACCTCTTCTGAAGATGGTTTCATTTCACACAGTCACAGCAAAGCTCCAGCACAGCCAGAGAGCCGCACTGAGGCTCTGACAGCGGGTACCGCCTCAGGCTGCCCGAGACTGCCCAAACGGAGGGCCAGGACACACAGTGCACACCCCTGGCACCGCTCTGCCTTTGCCATCAGAGACAGGACCGCACTGACACATTCATTACACATTCATTCCTCACGGTGCGGTGCAGTCCTTCGCAATAAGGTCTTGACTCCACTATATCGTATAGCGGGCAAGGGGTTATGTGGTTGAAGATCGGACTTGATCATCTCGAGGGGCTTTTTCAACTTTCATGATTCTATGACATCTGTGTTTTCTCGTTGGAGCATGAGCCGAAGCAGCAAGGACTGTGCCATGGGGCAACAGCGCGGTGTGAGAGGAGCACGGGTCAGCGCGGTGTGAGAGGTGTCACTGACAGCACGGGTCAGTGCGGTGTGAGAGGAGCCACTGACAGCACGGGTCAGTGCAGTGTGAGAGGTGTCAGTGACAGCACGGGTCAGTCCAGTGTGAGAGGTGTCACTGACAGCACGGGTCAGTCCAGTGTGAGAGGTGTCACTGACAGCTCGGGTCAGTGCGGTGTGAGAGGTGTCACTGACAGCACGGGGCAGTGCGGTGTGA
>WBMY01015573.1:18360-64823 GCA_013397315.1 Donacobius atricapilla
TTGTGAGAGGTGTCAGTGATAGCACGTGTCAGTGCAGTGTGAGAGGTGTCAGTGACAGCACGGCCTGTGCCGGCGGAGCGGCACTCGGCACCTCCCGGCGTGACGGAAGCACGGCCGTGCCTAGCGGTATCCGCCCCGAGGGCCCTTCACCTAGCTGTATATATATATGTATATATATGTATANAGCCCGCCGGCTGCCGCCGAGCCGCCCCCCGGCCCCGGCGAGGTGCATCCGCCGGGCGCGGAGCTGAGCCAGGGCAGCGCCGCGGCCCCGTCAGCCCAGGAGGGCGGCGAGGAGGAGGAAGAAGAGGAAGAAGGAGAGAAGCAGAAGGAAAAAGAAAAGGAAAAAGAAAAGGAAAAGGAGGGGGAGGAATTGCTGCCCATCCCGTCGGCGTCCACCGCGGCTGCCGGGGTAGGTCCCGTCAGCGCCCGGGCAGCCGCCCGCGGGCCCGCCTGTGCCGCTCCGTCCTCGTTTGCTGTGTTTGTTGCTTTATTTGGGAGGAGAAAGGGAAGGGGAGAAGCATCGTCTTCATTTTCTTTCATGTTCCTTTCCGCTGAGAGGCTTTCATTCAAGTTTCTTAAAAATAACAAGTGCATCTGTAAGCAATGACATAATGAAGCTATAAATTCTCCATCCTCTTATAGTTAACATTTTACAACGGTCTGCTCTGTCGGGTTAGTCATGACTGAGGGTTTGCAGTGAATGTTCATTAAGGGTTCTCGGAGGTGGAGGGTTTCAGCTCTAATACACAATGGCAAGAGAGGTAGCTGGGACATACTTCTGTATTTTTAACTTCTTCTTTGAAAATATTTTCCGGTTTTTGTGTTGAAGCGAAGATCACAGAACATTTTGATGAAATGGTGAGTGAATTGATGCAGGGAGAAAAATGAGGAAGGGCTATTTGCCAGAATAACTTCATTTCAGAAACCTTTTTTGGGGTTTTTAATTATACCAGAGTTGTGCTTTTCTTTCTGCTGACCAAACAATATTACAGAACGTAAAATTTTCCTGGCGTGAGTTAGATATCTTACATAGCTCAACATTGGAACTTGTGGTAAGTTACTTCAGTCCAACAACAGAACAAATATGTTACTAATCCTGTAGTAATAAAGAGATTTTAGTTCAGCAGTTCTGATAAGCATCTGACTTATTAGAAATTATCATTTATTTAAATTCATAATTTGAATTTAAAAGATTGTGCATATAATATTTATGACTGTCAGGAAATAATTGTGATGTTCAACTAAGTACTTGTAGGCAAACTCTTTGGAGCAATTCTGCCAATTTTGTGTTTTGCCTAAACGTTCCAATGTTCTGAAAAACTTTCAGCTTTGTAAATCTGTCAGAATGTGCAAGAATATGTTTATTCTTGTGATTCAAATACAGATCTGGTGGGAGAAGTCTATAATGGACGAGTGCCCAGGAGTTATTTTTACCTTTAAATATCTCCACTTTAGACTTTGAATGGTAAATGCCTGTCCCTTAGAATAAAGATACAAGCACTGGCTTGAAATGTGTCAGGCTTAGCTCAGTTAGTGAAAAATGTGTGCCCCTGCATGGCCACGTAGAATTCCAACTACTTAGAAGAGTCAGGCTAACTTCTTTGTAGCTGGACATCAGTCAGATATCTCTGAAGTGTCACCCGCAGGCAAAGGCTGTCTAAGTGGAACTCCTACAGAGGCGCAGGACCTGGCTGGGTGCGGTTGTGTGTCAAGGGCAGGGTGGAGCTTGAATTTACCAAACAGCCCTCTGTGGGGTTCAATGGTATGTTACAGGGGGGAGAAGAGAGAGTTTTGTGGAGGGATGTCATAGACTATCACCAAAGGGGTGATAGTTTGGGTGTCAGCATTCAGATTCTGGAAAGAAACTTGTGGAAAGCTAAGTAATTTGCTCCCTTACAAACAGGAACAATTAGAGACTTCTGTAAGGGAAAAACAGTCCAAAGTTACATCTTTCAAGCTATGAATGGAAGGGAAAATCCTGCTTCTTGTGCAGCCTGTTGAACTGTCAGATGCCTTTTGGAAATCTGAGTGGTCCTCCATGTTTTCTTGCAAAGGGAAGAAAATCTTTTCGTCCTCACTAGTCCTTTCTTGCTTTATACATAAGGGTCTTGAGTAAGCAAGGGCTAACACAGGATTTTCAAAAAACTCTTCTAGATGATCTTCCGAGAAAGCAGTTTGTATGTGCTCTTTGTTTGTGCATTTTGACCTGTTTTTACCATGTCATTTAACTTCAATAATGAAAAATAGAGTTTTATAAAGTCTAATGTCTTATAGAAGGCTTAATGCTTTGGAAAACTTCCAGAGTTGTGGGTTATTAATATGATCTTAAAAGAGAATTAAAGATCACTTTGATCCACTTACTCCCTCTAAACACTTCCTTTTGGTGGGTGGGAGGCGGATGGTGAATGTTCAGTTTTCTGATGGCAGTGTGCTTGTATAGTCTGGGGCTCTAAAAGCTCAGTGATCTCCTGAAAAATTTTTAAGTATGACATGGTGCTGTGCACTTGCCCTAGATTACTCCTCCATAGTTGTCAGAGTTTCTCATTAATGAGCATGAAGTTTCCCTCTAGGGCCTCCCAATAAAGCCTTTGTCCACATGTTTGCCTAATGTTATTGGAACTATACTTGAAACAGGATGATGAAGTTCTTTATGATCACTGCTGAGGGAGGTGGCAGTAAGGAGAAAGTTTTTTAAAAACCCTTCACCTATAGTATTTCAGTGACATGGCTGGAGTAAAACCTAGAAAGCAAAGTCAGTCAAAAAGGCTGTCACAATAATTTATTTAACAAAAACTCCTTTTTTCAATTATCTGTGCTATCTATTCCCTATTAATCATAATTAGACTAGTCTGTACTTCAGAGCTTTTCTGCCTGGAGCACACGTTTTGTGACAGAGCAGATTAACCTCAGTTCTGGATTTGTTTAAAAGTCCTTTTTCAGTCACTAATGCTTGTCCAGGGTCTGTTGTTCTCCAGTCACGTGCCAGGTGATTTCTAAGAATCATCTTAATGATATTTCAAAGGTTATAGACTGAAAGGAAATGTTCATCTGAAAATTACACTGGTAATTACATTTTATTTTGGAATGTTTGTTGCATATACGGATTTTGGAGCTAGAAATTGAAATTTGGTAAAAATACCAATTTTAGAAATGCAATTTGATATTTTTAAAGCCAGAAGTCCTGATGATTGTTCAAATTTACAATTTCGTGAGTTATGAGCCGCAGAAAAATAGCTTTTAATAATAATTTTAAAATTATTTAAAATTCCTGGCAGTGTACCAGCTTGTGTACACTGTGGTGTGGTAGGTTTATGGGCTGTGTTATTACCCTTCTGGTGGTTTTTCAGGATGCTGTGGTGGAAGTGAAGTGCTTTTCTTAGAACTCTGACTGCATGGCTTAGTCCAAATGTATTTCTGTTAAGGGGAAAGGGAAATGTACTGGTTCAAAAATTTTAATAGGATATTACATTAATTATTCTAGAACTTGCATTCTCATTTGCAGAATTAAAGTTTTGATTTGTGTGGAGACATTTTTCTAACTGAGAGCACAGACGTCAGATATCGGGAAAGTGAGTCTTTAGGTTACTGTGAGGTTGAAAACCATGATGTTCAGGAAATGTGTATATATTTTTTTGAGTTGATCTACCTTCTCCTTATATCAATTGATGACTTGGAACTGAGATGAAAATTAAAATATTAATCATGAGACTTCTATCATCTTGGGCAAGCCTCTTAGCCCCACCTATGCTTTGCAAATTCTGTAGTAAGTAACTGTATCTAATAGCACCCAGTGCTGATTAGCCAAACAAACTAATTGGCACAATCTTTTGGAAGTCTGATGTGTGATTTCACTTCTGTTTGCTGTTAAAACACACTAGCACTCAACACTTCCTAGCAGAGACTTGTGCAGGCTCCTTGGTGACAGCATGAACGGGTGCTCAAGCACGAGTCTTTTAGCACTTTGTTAACCAATGTTTGTTGGTCGCCCTTTCTTCAGTGGCAGCAGATGCTGACCATTTTGAATCGTTAGGGAGTTTTAGCCAGGTAGTCAGTATTGAAAATTTTTAGCAGGTTAGAATTTTTGACCCCACATGTCTAGTCTTGGGAAATTTGGCTAAACTGCTTGAATATATTAGGGTTATTTGGAAAAAGAAATATGTGACAGTTTATTCTGTTTAAACGGAGCTGGATGTAGTGAGAAGTATGAAAGTATTATATTAGGATGCAGAAAGGTAGAGAGTATCATTGACGGCATCCTAATTGTATTGTGTTTTCCTCACAGTAATCCGAGGATATCTTCATGTCCTGCAAATGAATACTTGAGGTTTTTTTAATGTAATGGAAAAGAATTTTATTGCACCTCTCCTGAATCAATTTGAAACAAACTTGCAGAATCATTATTTATGTCTTATTTGGTTATTACCAGTCTGATTTCCAGATAAAAGGTACTTAAGAATTCTGTATAATACCTCACTAGGAAGATTACTCTAACAGAAATGTATTGGCCCTTTAGAGCATACTGTCATCTTAATTACAGGGGTTGGAGGAAGGAGCCAAAAATCAGTTTTCCACTTTCAGCAATTTCATCACAACAATCAACCAGAAGAAAGAAGGCATCGGAAACAGAAGTTCGCCTACACAACTTGTTATACCCAACATCAAAAATGGTAAGAGAAAAAAATACCTGTGTTACTTAGTTACCAAGTTTAGAAGGTTCTCAGTTTTCTTCCAGGATTTGTATGGTTGTAGTGCCAGAAAATCTAGAAATCTAGATTTCCTTAAATTATGCTGTGTTGTACATTGTACAGGCAATGATATATATGATAGCCCATCCTCAGTAGAGGTTGTGTCATAGAGACAAGTTGGATAAGAAAAAACAAATAGACCTGGGAGGATGAAATAAGCGTCTGAAGTTTTAAAGATTCGGCAGTCTATCGGCAGATATTTGTTTTCTAGCTGCAATCAGGCAGTGTCTCAAGAGATTGTCATAACTTTGGAGAAAATTGTTTTATTGCCATCTGAAGGATGGTGGGAATGGGGCAAGCATAAGGCTTTTAAGGGAGACAGTTGCTGAGAGATGGTGTTTTTCAGTGAAGGCCAGTGATGGCAAAAAATAAAATGCACAATCAACTATTGGTAAGTTCTGGAGAGCTTTGTAAGTGAGAAGGAAGGTTGTTGTGCTGTGATGAGGTAACAATACTTGATGAAAAGGTAGAAAGTGTAGTAGCTCTGTATTCAGTATGGTAGGCTAGAATCATGAAGCCTAGATGGGATGGTGTTGTGGTTAGACCCAGAATTTTTATTAGGCGTTTGGGCTAGGAATTTAAGTAATTTGGAACTTCTCATATTGTACAAACATTTGTCAGGTTTGTATTGATCTTGTCTCTGAGCAAGTCCCCTTCAGGCTTACGGTGCTGTGGTTCACTAAGTGTCTATAGCACTCAGTGAATCTGAGGCAAGAGAGAGACTGCACTGAGAGATCTCAGTAACTTTGAAACGAAATTGTTGACAAATATTGTCAGTTTCAAAGTTGTGCAGAAAAAGGTGGTTTATAACTTGCAGCGTTAGATTCTTACTAAAATAATCTTTTATTAGTCCTATTAGCTATACTGCAAAACTGAAAGTCAGTGCAAGACTTTTTTTTTTTTTTAAGCTGTTTTTGTTATGGGGTAAAGAGGTGCTTCCTACTTTCAAAACAAGGGCAATCACTGAAACACAGAAGGTTTAAATGACACCTCAGACAGGATTTTTTTGCTTAGTTCAAATCACTTTCTACTACACAAAGGAAACCACAGTGGCTGGAGATGGCCAGTAAAGAATTCTCCCACTGTGGCATATCATACCAAAAATAACATTCCAAAAATCTGTTGCTTCTCCCCTGACCCCCTCCTCCTTTTTTTTTTTTTTTTTTTTTTTGATACCTGGCAAGAATGGTAAACTAAACACTATTCTCTTGAAGTGCCCTCCATTTTGCTGCAAATAGTGCTGTCCCAGTTGTAATTACTGCCTTATCAGTACTTAGTTGTTAATATTCACCACACTAATGCATGGCAATATTTATTGTAGTCAGGGATATATTGAAATAGAGCTCAGTGTGTAAAATTAAGCAGATGCTGTAGTAGTTTCATGATTAGAGTAACCTGCCTATATAAAACCAGAATTTTTTTAGTAACAGTCAAAGGTGAATTCAAAATAGTTTGAGGCAGGATGCGTATTCTATGGAGAAATTACCCATTTAAACAAATTTATCAGTTAAAAATGCTGCTTCTGCTAATCTAGCATTCAAGAATAATTCTTGATTGGTGTTTTGGTGTTTGGTTTTTTTGCACTTTATCTGTACATGTGCTGTGTGTAGCTGTATCTATAGAGAGGTGCATATACTGGTAATACTTCAGGTTCAAAGAACATTAATTTTATTGAAAACAAAGGTGTAGAAAAGCTAATGCTGGTAAATACAGCATGAAAAGTAGGGGCATGTTTGTGTGATACATAGCTGCCGCATATAATGAGTCTTCTAATGTAACAATGATCTGGTAAGAAATTAATATACTAAATAGATTGTTCTGTGTTACAAATGTTACAAGTACAGTGAGTTTTGTTTGCTTTATCTTCTTTGAAAATCTTCATCAGCCAGCCTCCGTGTTGGTCATGGTGAAAATAGTTGCAGCATTCATTTACCCTGGACTACCCAATTCTGCTTTGTATCAACAAGATTTTCTTCACCAAAGTTTTTGATCATTCCTTAAGCAGTCATGCATAGCTGAATCTTTTTACTTGGTATAGCTGGGCAAGAAGCCAGAAATTACTGGTTTTTCTTGTCTTGTAATATTGTGTTATTGCTGTTTATCAATTCAATACATAAAGTTTCCCATTTCTACTCAATGAAACTCAATGAAACTCAAGCGATGAATCGTAATTAGTATTCTTTACTGGCAGAAGAGCAAATGAATCTATGTACAAATAAACTTGAATAATGACAAAACATACTGAAGTTGACCATATGTGTTGAAGATACTATCAAAAATCAATTTTAGTATATGTAAATTAAACTGCATATATTTCAAAGAAAAGTGCATTGCTGACAGGGTGCAAGTTACCAGCTTAGCACCTGCAGCTTCAATTTACTGAATTGCGAAGCAGCGTCTGCAGGCCGTTGTCTCTTCTACAGATGTAGAAAGAATATTTTCCTCCTTTCACTGTGTTCAGCTGGTTACAACTCAATGTTTAATCCATTTAAAATTGAGAAGACAGAATGAGAGTTAAATCAAAAATCTTATTATTTTCAGAGTATAAAAATAAGACAAATTCTTAGATTCTTTAAAATCAGTCCATCCTGCTTTCAGAGGATGATGTTCAATAGCAGAACATTTTACTGGTTGGATTCTTTGGCACCTTGGCTTGGATTAATTTATTGTCTGTATGTCTGCTTTGGTTTTTTTCAATTACTACTCTTATCTTAAAATAGTTAAAATTCCAGCTGTGAGAATGGACAAGGTTCTGTATCAGTAATAGATGCCATCCTCAGGGGATTGAGGGCAGTTCTGGTCTGTTATCTTGTGAAGGGTGGCTGAGTTAAGTCACAGTGACAGTGTCTCTGTCATGAGCATGAGTGAAAAAATCTGCTTTTGGATTCATGGCACTTTTTTAGCATCTGTTTCCCTGCTGTGGTAAATGGATTAGGCAGCAGTGTAGTGATACTACTTTGATGTTTAGTTAATTAAAAAAAACAACAAATCTTCAAAAAGGCTTAGAGGGGTCTAGGACAATTCATAGAGGATTTTCATTAAGTATATATGACTTTTGAAGACACTTTTATTTTATATAGTGTCTTTTATCCCAAACATATGTTGCAATTTGTGTAAATGCTTTTAAAAATGAACAGCATAAATCAGTCTGTAAGAGTGTTTGAGGATGTTTGCGAAAACACTGTCAAAATGAGTGTTGGAAATGCAATGGAAATCTTTTTTCATGTTTTGGGTGGGCTTACCTTGGCTGACTATCAGATACCCACCAAGCTGCTCTATGGCTTCCCCTCTTCAACAGGACATGGGGAGAAAGTAAGATGAAAAGCTCATGGGTTAAGACTGGGAGTACACTTTCCAGTTATTGTCATAAGTAGAACAAGCTTGAGGATATTACTTTATCGCCAGTTAAACAAAACGGAAACAAAACTCAAGACACTTTCCCCTTCCCTGCTTGCCACACCTTCCCTTGTTCTCAATTTCTCTCCAATTCTGCCAGCAGCCTAATCAGGCATGGGCTCTCCACTGGCTGCAGGGGAATCTCTGCTCCAAACTCTGGAGAACCTCCTCCTTCTCCTTTCTGACTCACATGGATGGTGATGGGGTAGTTTCTTTCTTTTTTTTTTTCCTTCCTTTTTTTTTAATCCCTCCTCTCAGCTGCTTTGCAGGTTTTTTTTACCCTTTCCTAAATCTATTGTCACAGGGGTGCTGCCAGTGTCACTGCTGGGCTCAGCTTTGGCCTGTGGTGGGTGTGTTTTGAAGCTGTGTCAGACACAGAGGCAGCCTAATCTCTCCTCTCACAGTAGCTGCTCTGTTGCCCAGTCTTGCCATGCTAATCTGATCAAATATTCTCAGATCAAATAGAAAGGAAGGAGTAGCATGGAAAGACCTTGGCAAAGCACTGCCGGTTGTACTAGAATAGGCAGCCAAATTTATTGAGAAGTGTTCAAAGATGCTTCTGTTTCACCACTAATTCTCTGTAAGACAAAAAAAAGTTGCCTTTCCCATTTAGTTTTTTGGAGAGATTCTTTATGGAAGCTGTAGATTATCCACAGTCATCTCTAGCTAAAATTCTATATCATGGTGTAGAAAAACGGATCTAAGTTTTGTCCTTGTATGATAGTTGGACTTTGGTATGGTTGCGCGTGAGATTTTTCATAGCCCTAAGGAGCGCAAGTGTTGCAGCTGGTATATTAAATATTTACAGTTTATATTGGAAATACAATAATGGGAAAGACTGCTATTTTTATTAGTGATTAGTTATTTTATTAGCCAAATTTTCCATCATGTCTGCATGTAAACCTGGTAAGAAAAATACTTCTTTTAAGGAATTAGAATCAAACACTTAGATTTTCCTTTTTTTCCTAGTACCAATTTATGTGTGTTGGATGTATTATATTTTCTCCTCTTTACCTTTAAGGGAGAGACCTGCCACCTCTTTGCCTCGATGTACGGCAAAAGCAGCGCATGTCTATGGATGCGTTACCCCAAGAACTGAAAGCACCATCCCCTCCTGAACCTCCCCTTCCAATTCGAACCAAAACTGTGAAAGATTTTCAGTAAGTTATACTGGTGTTCCTAGAAGTGTGCTTTCTTCCTTTCTTTGGAATTCTTTTCATTTTGACCTAATTCATACATTTGATTTTGTTAATCTCAAATGAGTAAACAGTTTTAGTAAGATTGTCAAGGAGTTAGTCTGGATATGATGGTGGGATTGATAACTCTGCTACTGGGAAAACTATCAAAATATTTTCTTCTAGCTTGAAATGTTGTTCCACACAAAAAAATGGCAAAATATATTCTTCAGAATTAGAAATGCAGTGTACGCTTAGTTCTGCGAAAGAATACGTATGGCTTTTTGTAGGCTGGCAAGTCCCTTGCCATCTTAGGTGTTTTGGCTATACTGCAATTATTTCTCTCTTTCCCGTTTGAAATGTTGTGCTTCCAGGGAGGAAAAGGAACACTTTTTGATTATTCAGTGTATATTTGGTGGGAAAGAAAAAGAGGTATGAAGGAAAATTTGCAAAGAGGTGATCCTTTGCTGGTATTCAGGTGATCCAAAGAGCTGGATTTTTTTTCCATATTCAGACTCTTGTATCTATTGACTATTGCCTCTAGACAACCTGTGGCAGTGTTTGTAAAAAACTCCTCCCTTATATCTAATCTAAATCAACCCTCCTGCAGGTTAAAACCATTAGCCCTTGTCCTGTCCATTTGATTGCCCAGCTGTGAGCCCCTACCACGTCTCCTTTCCCCTCTGCCATGGTTGCCACCCTCCAGGCAGGGCTAGGTCCTTCTCAGCTGGGTCTGGCAGGTGCTCCCCAGGTTTGAGCTGGGTTTGGATTTCCCCATGCTGAGGACTTCTTGCACAGCCTGCAGCAAAGCCAGAGGAAGCAGGTTCCAGGGGAAGGCCTTGCACAAGTCCAGGTAGATGATATCATTCTTCCATCATCCGCCAGCGCTGTAACCCTACTGTAGAAGGCCACCAAATTTTTCTGGCACAATTTGCCCTTAGTGAAGCCACGTTGGCAGTCACCAGTGACCACCTTTTCATATGTCTAAGATTAAGTTCTATTTGAAAAATTTTAAGTAAAATTTTGAAGAAATTCTATTGAATTTGAGTAGTTTAGGAGCCTCATACTTAAATTACTCTGAGAAACGTTATCATGTCAGTGTAGCTGCAGCTTAATTCTGTTCTATTCTGCTAATTATTTGTCCTAACACACTGAACTGTGACATTGTGAATTAACATTTTGAATGAAAGACCTTGCTCAGGTGTATCAAACACAAGCTATGCTTTTTTTCTCTTATAATACCATGATCCTTAAATGACAAGGCAGAGGTTAGAAGGATAGGGATATTATACTTGTCTGTCTTTAAAGTGTGCTTAATGAGAAAAGTTTAAAGTTACAGTGCAATTTTATAGTCTAAGTGGCTGGAAAGATGAAACCATTACCAGTATTTGAATATATTTTCTCTAGGGATGATATGGAAAAGTCGAAGGCATCAGGAGATTGGAAAGCTGTACATAATTTTTATTCTACAACTTTTGATTCTTTCTTGGAGATAAATGCTGCATTTAAGGTATAAAATAATTCCTAATCCTATTTAGTAATTACAGTGCTTTGTATCTTCAAAATGTTTCCAAAAATATCTGTTAAAGGCTTTCAGCCAGGTATTCAAGGCCACTAAGATTATTTTGTCATGATCTCACCTGCCTTTTGTAGACAATCTGTTATTGCATTGATTTATTGATTCCAATTTAAGCAATTATATTTCAAGTTTGTGGAGTTTTAAAATTCCAGTACATAGTTTTTGTGTGTGACACTGTGACTCTGTAGGTACTTTCTACACAAATTACAGTTTTAAAACCTCCAAGCTAATGCAGAGGCCTAGGCAAATCTGGAAACAGAAATTCCCTATCCCTAAAAAAAATGTGATATGGGCTCTCTTATAGCTGTTCATATGCTATGATGACTTGGTTTTCCCAGGGAACAGTTATGTTTGTCTTTCTGAGTTCATGCTAAATTATTATTTCTTGCCTATTATAGAGCAAAATGTGCTTATGATATTTAATATGGATGATAGGACCTTAGCCTGGCTGAAATAACCCTTGACCTTTAGTTATTTAACAAATATTGAATGCCTAAAGTTTTGCTTTTGTCTGATAATGGATCAACAGCAAAGATGGAAGTCCAATGTATAAGCTGATTATTTGAAACCCTCTTACATTTTTTAAATAGAATGACAGCACGAATATGTGTAGGATTACTATTGTTTTGCTCTGTCTTTAGCATACTAATTAAGGAAACTTATATTCTTCTGTTTTGATAAGAAAATACTTATATCTGCACATGTTTTCCTAAGCTTGCTCTTAAACTTACATTTTCAAAGATAGCTGTAAAATATTCAAAATGCTTCATGTATTATCTAACTTACAGAAAGATACCAATTCTCCATTTAATACCATTGAGGACTCTGGAATCGATGCAAAATTTGTGAATGTTGTCTATGATGCCTTATTAAATACTGTAAGTAGAAAAAAGGGTTCATGTTTTATACCATTTATACCAATTTTTTTCCCAGATAGGCATGATTTCTGAAGAATCTCTCAAAACATACTTTAAATGATCCCACGAGAATTGTCATAGAATCATGACAGCTGCTCTAGTAAAAGAGGAGGAAATTTTTCCTACTAGTAAAGCGTAGTTTATATTGTGGTAGTCCTTGAAGACTGCATATCTTAGAGATATTACATGGCTGTGATGAGATTGCATGGTGGGAAATAAAGAAAATGTGAGGATGGGGATAGTAAAAAAGTAGATCCTGTATATAAAGGACAGAAGTAGTTTAGAAATTATATTTACAGGGTTTAAGTGTCAAAAGGCACCATTGGCACAACCCACACTCAGCTAGTAAGTCTGTGAGGAAGATATTTAGGAGCTCAGCATCATAACAAAAGATTTCTTAGCTATCTTGAAATGCAAGACACGCTGGTTTGTACAATATCTTGTTTTAAATATGTATAATTACTTCAGATATGATTTTTCCTCTCCTTTTTTCATAGCCTCAAGATGTTCAGAAGTCAGTCCTAAAAGGAATAATTAATGGTCTACTACAAGAATGGACGGGGTAATTATAATAAATGTTTGGAGCAATGCTGTACCAGCACTTAAATCTGCTATATGTTTTATCTTTATTGTTTTAGTCAAAAAAAGAAAATGTGATGCAGCTTATTTGATATGTAAGAGCTCAATTATTTTTTGGCAAATCTGCTGAAATACATCTTGAACTCTGTAAGCTGGTATTGAACCTCCTAGAGGCAGATCAGTCAATACCCAGCCATGCATTACATCACCAAATCTCAGCTGCTTGTTGCCAGGGCATTTCTTTGGACATCTTAATTGTGAAATTAATTAAGGAATTCAACTAGGGTAAAACTTATTGTCCACCCTGCAGCAGCCACTTGGACGTTTCCCTGATCCACAGTTTCTTCACAATACTGTTCATGTGTGGCAGCACAGAAAGAGCAGTGCAGGATGCAGAAGGGGATCGCCCAAAAGCAGGAAGGTTTTTGGAGATGACAGCATCTTAACATGAAGTAATGGAAGTGAGAATGTATAGTGTAATTCATAAAAAGGTATAGCAAGAGACAGTGGCGTGTTGTAACTCACATGTGACCCAGGTCTTGGCTACCCCTTTCTCCACCTTATACTGCTTTTTGTGCTGTTGCTGCCTGTATTTGGGGTTATGTAAAAGCTTTGATAAACATGAAGAAGTGCAGAGGCTGCAGTGGTAGAAGTATATGGAGAATTCTTGCAGGAAAAATCAAAGAGCAAATAAACTCCCTTATATGGTGTCACTTGAGATAGACAATAATGCAGAATTCTCTCTTTGGAACACCTCTGCCTCTTCAATTCTGGCCTTTTTTTTTTGGCCTTCTATCATGTTTTAAAAACACAGAATAATAATGAATAACCTGCTACTTTAGAGAATTGCCAGAATTTGTAAATGTCCTTTTCAGTTTTTGAGAGCAGTGAAGATTCTTAAATATGGTGTTCTATACATGTTAGCAAAGCAAAATAAAATCATTCATTATTTCATGACTCTTAATGTCTGTAAATTATGGATCCATATGGTTCTGTTTATTATTTCATTCGTTCATAGGCCACGAACAAAAGATGATCTTAGAGCATATTGTATACTTTTACAGGTAAGAAAAATACAGTATTTTTATGTAAGTATATATCTGCCTAACTTATAATCTATAAACCAGTATACTGTGCAAACATGATAGTTTATATAGCTGAGATATTTCACATCCAATTTCCTGTTGGAAGAATGTATTAAAATATGAAAAAAGTGTTATGCATGATGGGAATGGGAGCTTAATGGAAGACAGTTGATGGGGAAAGGTTGCATAGGTTGAAACTATGCAGTAATTGACAGGTAATTGTTTCCTTTTATTTTCTGTGTTGAAAGAATAAATATTTTACCTACTTATTTGTTCTTACATTGTCCTTATTCCCTGATTTGCTTTATTAGGATGCTGTGACTCTGAAAGTTTCAGTATATGCACTTTCTGATATTGCTGTAACTCTGCAGTGTTGCATTTTATCCAGTCTGTCTGGCTGACTTTCTCCAGTCTATCTGGCTGGTTACAGTGTCCGATTGCTATCTGTGGTCCCCTCTTACCTTTGCTGCTATAGTTGGCTTGCATTTGTTGCAGCTTTCCCCTTTTTATTTTGCTAGTGTACCTAACACATCTGCACACAAGGAGCAGTTTCTGCTGTTATTTGAGAATATGAAGTCGCCATTTAATTTATTGAGACAATAGTTTTCTTCTCTGGGGTGGTATATACTAGCTGTGAATTTAAAGAAATCTCCTGCTGAAATGAGGGAATGTGTGAATACGTGGAATAGAGGGAGAATCAGTTTGAATGGTTATGGGATAGACAGGAGCTATAAGAATTTGTATTGCTGATATGAAAAGCACATGAGTTAGAGGAGTGTAGTTTGTGTTACAATGTAAAGAATAATCCAGAATTTTGCATACTGCCTGTGGGCTTTCTTCTGGGGAAAAAAAAAATCATACTTTTACAGTACAGCAGTTGAGTATTTTTTATTTGGCTAGAAATTGTGAGTTGTTTTTTTTCCATAGTTTTACCACTGTCACAGCTATTTTGTGAACTACTTTCCTGTGTAATTGTACTGGCAACAACAAACATAAGAAAAAATCCTAATGACTTTTTTTCCCTTTATGCAGTTTATTAACCTAACACCTTTTTTTAATCTTTTTCAGAATCCTCAATTTAGTAACACTTCTACTTATGTCATCTATGCTCACTTGCTAAGACAGATAGCAGCCTTAACAGAAGCTGACCATCATTTCCTAGTGCACTGGTCTAAAAAGTAAAAAAAAAAACCAAACTCCCACATTACAAATTCCATTTCTAGGATTACAATTGTTACTGTATTTTCTTTGATGTTGACTGTTTTATAAATTATATGGAAGTTAATTTAATTGACTACAGAGATTGGTTTTGTTGCTTTCAAATACATGTGGACATAGTCCACTAAGTGATACTGATTTATAGATGCAAAATGTGTATAATGCATAAAAATTATTATATTTATGCAAAAAAGCCTTAATCGCAAAATGATTTATCAGAGTTATTTTTCGATAACACATGCAAAATAACTTGTGTGTTATTTTTTAGTTATATGTTTACGTGGTATTATTAAAACAAACATCTTTATGATCTTTGTTTAAATAAAGTTTTATCTTGCATAACTTGTGAAAGATATTGTAATGTTGCTGTAATGTACAGAAACCACAAAGAAACTAGAGGTCTGGCTTCCTAGAGCAATAGAGGTGGTGAGAGAGTGTGGTTAGGGCATTAGGTATGTAATTAATTGAAATAACTCTGATAGCACCTCACTAAAAAAGTCGTATGGGGTAACTGCCCACAGAGCAGCTCCTAAGTTGGTGTGCAGACTGCCTTCCATGTACTGACTGAGCAAAAAGTTCAGTTTGAGGTAAAAGCAAAGTTTGGCCACGTTTGCAATTTCCAAATCTCCTAGGAAATCTTAATTAAGGGTTTTCGTCTCTGCAAGGATGGTCATTCAGTTTCCCTCCCCCTCCCTATGTCCATATTTGCTTAAAATTGTGGTAAAAGATTACTTCATTGGAACTGAATTTACAAAAGAGGTTTCCACTTTTGGTTAAGGATGCATAAGATGTATCAATGTTTTTAGTCTTAAAGCATGTATTAAAAATGCAAACCATTAAAATAGGAGACCTCTTGTTTAGAAAAGGCTATTTTAACATGCTTACACCTATATGTGTATTGTTGTGCTATTATGGAAGTGGTGCAGCATGTAATTTAAAATGTATACATGGCACAAGTATCTAAAGCATATACCACTTATTATTTAAAGGGACCATGTAACTCAAATTAGAATTCCTCAGTGTTCAGTGTGTGGAGTGAAATAGAGAAGGATTTTTGTTTTGTTTGTTAGAAGTCAAGAACAGATAATGATTCTGTTGCTCTTTTTTTTTATTTTTCCACAGACTTAAACAGCATAGTTAGGGGTGCACAGAAGAGAATTACCATGTGTCAATATTTAAAAGCATGCTTCTCCAGACTTTGGAATTCCAAAGTTTGGAAATTTTTTTTTATGTTCAGGACAAAAGCATTTAAAAAATTAATTTAAACAATTAAAATTGAATTTAAAAATTTTAATGAAGAGACTTTTTTAAAAAGCATTGGTATTTGATAACAAACTCTAGTGTAGACAGTGATCACATGAGAGTAAGTGTAGCATGTTTGTTTTAGGATTTCACAGAAGAGGTTCAAGCAGGTGGTGGACAGGTTACTGCAATTTATTTCTTTACGGCTGTTTCCTGCAAAACCTGAAGAGTTTCCACCTATGGTGAAATGTACCTGGTGGATTCCGTCAGCAACAAAAGTCCTGGCTTTATTTAGTAGGTATTTTTCTTGAACTGTGTAGGCATATATATGTTTTTATATGTGTATTTGTGTGTGTCTATAGGATTTGTTTTATATATACACACATACATTGTGAGAGGATAGTTTTTACTGCTTTTCTTCTGGGGGAGAGCAATAATGATGGTGGCACAGTATAAACTACAATAAAAAGCTAAAATGTAGTAAATGAGAGTCTTCTGTTGGTAAGTCTTCCTACTTGCTTTCCAGTAGAGGATAATTGCTATGCAGAGTTTTCCTCTGACAACAGCTGAAGATTGTTCAAACAGAAATCCACGGAAGTAACCAACAGTTAAGGCTTCCCTTAGATTCATAAAAGAAACTGTCTTAAACTTGTAGCTGCCAGAAATTCTTCTGTAACTCACCTACCCCCACGGAACTATTTAGCATCTAAAGGAAGGTGGGCAATGCATGTGCCTCTTGCATCCAAAGCTACACCTTAAAAAAGTAAATCCCTCCTCAGTTCAACATAGAGCAAATTTGACAACTGCAAATGTAAACCTTCTCAACTGCTGCCAAATTGTGATTAGAGCACTTACTTTCTCCTTTTTAGGCGAAGACAAAACCACCAAATGAAAATTAAAATTGGAATTAAGATATTTTCACTGTCAACTTAAAATCTCTCCTTAAAAGTATTCTGCACAGTCCTGCCTGTTCAGAGTTAGGCACATTAGCACACCTGTATCTAAACCCAAGGTGTGTTTATAGTCCTCTATGAAAGAGTTGCTTGCTGCTTAATTCTGGAAGAAGAGCTGTTTAGTCAGTCAAAAGACACTAGTTTGTGTCTGACTGACCAAAATTAAATTATGCTTAAGTGTAAATAGAGAAAACTTACTAACTTTTTGACATTTTATGAATATCATTATATAATCAGATAGCTTAAATGTGAATAGGCTTTCTTCCTTAGGTCAAGTACTTAATTTTTGTATAGACCTAGTTGCTGTACTGGAAAAAATGTAGATTTTTCAGCCGTAGCTGCTTGAAATTATATGGATTTCTTAAACACTTTAATTTATCAAACTGCTTTTTTCATCAATTTCAGCAGAACATAGCACTCCTTATCCATGAAACCTTAATTTAGTATATGTCAATAAGGAAACCAGAGTCAAACTGAGGTTCCCTTATCATAAATGGGTTGAACTAGGGATTTACTGTTTTTTACAGCAAGTAATGTGATATCATGTAGTGTTATATTGTAGCTAAAGTTCTGTAGCAAAGACTGAGCTAAGTTCTCTAGCTAAGTAATTGATTTTTTGTATTATTTTAGACTTGACTTAAAGTTTTTGAGATCACTGGTGCTCATGATGCCAAGAAATGAGATGTGCAGAATCTAGGCATTATTTTGAAAGACTTTTGGGTTTTCTTTGTAGATGCTGCAAATAGTCTGATTAGCCCTCCTATTATTTCATATACGGATTTCTATAATTCTACACTTGATCATATTGATCTTATGGAAGAATATCATAACTGGCAATGCTATGGTAATTCTCACAGGTAAGAGGAATAACTGGTTGTTTCTTATTGAGTAGTACTTCAAAGTATTTCATCTATGCTGTGTGTATCTATATTAATTATAGGGGATATATAGTGTCTATATATGGTATGCATACCATTTACGTGTATATAGATCCACGTTAAATTCTGTGTTATTTTATTGGAAAAACATATTATAGCTACTACTTACTTGCTCCTGCATGGATGTGAGATTGACTGGAATATATCTCATTCTGCCTTTGCAAACTAGAGAAAATACGTAAAATATGGATGATAATAAAGTAAGTTTATTAATTATTGGCGTAGACTTCTGACTGTGTCTTACTACAGACCTATTTTAGCCTCTAATACATTCATAGGCATTTTCCTTGCCTTCAGCAGCAGTTGGGGAAAACTTGGAGACCATAATTTGCTCCACTGGATCAGGTATTTCAGGTTACTCTTCTGTCTGATACCTGATATTCTACTTGAGAAGGAAAAAACCAACTAAACAAAACAAACCACAAAAAACACAAATGACAAAAGATAAGTATTGTTAATTACAGTTTCTAGCAGTATTTGCAAATAACACTTTGTTCTACTGAGTCAAGTATTTCTATATACCAAGTGAAAAAAACAGGAGCTATGAGCAAATTATTGTCAGTGGAGGAATTAGTTATTGAATGATAATTCACTCCTGTACTCTTAAAACTAAGAAAGTATGCTAGATGCTAGAAGGAAAATATTTAATCTTCTTTTCTCTTGTTAGGTTTTCTTTCTGTCAATACCCATTTATTATTTCTATAGCAGCAAAAAAAGTTATTATTCAAAGGGACTCAGAACAACAAATGATAAGTATTGCACGGGTAAGTCCCTCAATGATAAATGTTTATGTCTCATCCAGTGGTATTTTATGAGTATTTGTTAGACTGATATTACACATGACCTGTTGTTACAACTTCTAGTATTTCTGATTACCCTGAAAAAGAACTTAAACCATTTTATTATGAATGGTCTACAAATGTCCATGCTAGGTTCTGTCAGTATTTTTTTCTTTTTGCGTACTTAGTTTCAGAATCCTTATAGATGGCAGTGTTTTAGAGAAAGTTACAGTACTTGATTTACTTTTTTTCCTCTTTTGAGAAACCAGCATAACATGCTAGCATGTTAAATTAACATGATGATTAAGGAAGAAAAAGTCCATGAGAATTTTGGACTGGTTTGTATTTTGTATTGTGGAGGTGTGTTGTCATGGAAGACCGAGATTCAACAGTATCCTTTCAGGTCATGGAAGAGGTGCTGCTTCTGGGCAGCCTCTTGTGTTTGGAAAGAGGCATTGTCTGCCTCTCCCAGTGGTAGTTTTTTACAGGTGATAGGTGATGCTCTTTTCCTCAGTGTGGCAGCACATCCACCTATTCATTCCTGTCTTGCTGGATATACCTGAATAGCTAATTAAAGCATAAGCCAGTTTCCAGAATCTTATGGGTATGTTTTTAACAATTTGGGAAGTGCCACCTTCTTGGTAAACCTCTCAAGAAGGTAGCGTGAATGCTATCTACAGTGAGAAAGACATTTCTCTCCATCCCCCAGAAGATACTGATGCAGTTATGATGTTAGGGAAATGTCTTTAATAATACTGAGAGCTTTTTACAGTTAACAAGTGTGACACCTTTTTTTAAACGAAGATACTGCATGAGTGATGTTTCTTTTTCATTCAAACAGCAAAGCCTTGTGGATAAAGTCTCTCGCAGACAGAAGCCTGACATGAATATGTTATTCCTAAATGTGAAAGTGAGGAGGACACATCTTGTTAGTGATTCACTTGATGAGGTAACAAAAAATATAATTAAATTGTGTGTTGCTGTAGAGTAGCTATTGTTAGATTTCAATTTGACAAGTCATATTTAAAACTTTTGCACCAAGAGATTGGGAATATAACTGCAGAATACTAAATAAAGATAATTTAATTACTGTCAGAATTGCAGCACTGCAGAACAGATTGGGTTGGACATTTTCAAATTCACTTCCTGTGCTCCTACTGCTCCATAGCTAAGCCCATTACAAACACACATGCTTGCACATAGTCTGTATTTGTATTTGTAATTTTTCTGTTAAAAACACAGTGCACAATTACCAATTTCTGTGGGACTTGAATCCATTATAACAGCATGAATAGTATGTGACTAATCACTAATGAGGTTTTTCTGTTCTAATTCTTGGAAAAGTTTTATTCTTTTCCTTCTCTATCCCATAAGAATAATTTTGGGCTTTCTTTTCTTCAATTCTTTTAACTAATTCCTCACATTCTTCAGTGTAATTTTTCCTTTCTAGAAATGAAACAGATGTGTCCATTAAAGTAGGTAATTTGTCAGCATCCACTGAACCTTGCTAATCAACATTATTTAATGAAATTTAGTTCCCTCTCTTTCTCGACATTGAGAACAGGCTGATGATACTGAAAAATAAGTCCAGGTAGTGAAAACGATATCAAACAAATTCTGATTACTCATGTAATAAAACGTAATTTTAAACTTTATTTTCCCATATTAAAACCGGTCTATTTTTGGCCTTTTCTCCTAAGACAAAAGAAATATGATTGGTAATATTGCTTTCTCTCAGTCATTGCAGGTTTTTTTACCACAGTAAAATGACCAAGAATAAATTCTGAAGTTTTTATAGTCAAAATATTCTCCTATTTATTTCCAATGTTTTCTTCTACCCATCTCAGAGATGAGTAAGAACATATTATATATTCATATTCCCAAATTTATGGGGAATGGCAGGTGGAGAGAGAAGATGTCTTAACTTGTATTTCAAATTTTAAAAAATAGTTTGCAAAGGAAAATCACTACAACTAATAAATAGGTTGTTTAAAATAACGCAAATACCGACAGATATAAAATTTATGTAATAGGAATTTACTTGAGCAACTAACAACGTGGAGATTATTTTAGCACATGCATATTCTTGATGGGTTTAAATGCTTTCTCTAGAGCTGGACTGTAATTAAGGGTTTAAAGAAAGCTTGTGTAGAGACTCAGTCTGAAAGATCACTGTTAATTGTAAAAGGCTGTAATCTAATTCTTTGCAAGTTTTTTGTCTACCTGCATGAAATGCTGTCTCTTAGGACAAGGCAATGAAAAGGGCTTGTTACCATTGTCTAAAAAACAGTTGTAAAAAGCAGCTGATACTTGCTGGCAGGCATCCTACACAGAACCAAATGGTGTCCAAATATTGAAAGTTTTAGCTTACTTCCTTATTTCTAACTATTTCCTAATTATGTCTGAGTACTTTTTTAATTTGTCATTTCCTCCTGGTAGCACATCTTCTGTAAAAGGTAAAAAATTATATAGGCCTGAAATATTCCAGACAAACTCAATTTATTGTATCTAATTCCTTATTAAGTCTATTTGTACACCACCTAATTTATGTTCAAACCCAGAGAGTGACACCATGTGCAAAGTAGTTGATGGTTCAAGTAGTCATAATTGTCTTGCTTCTGCAATTCAGTCATTGTTTTAATATAGTTTTAATCTATTAGTAGAAAATTATGCAAATTAATGGTTTAAGCAAAGCAAGAGCAGGAGCATAGAGGCTGAGGTGTATTCCCTATGGCTAGAAGAAGTATATGTTAAATCTCCTTTTTCTTCTGTTCTACTGTTTACGATAGCTAGCAAGGAAGAAGGCAGATCTGAAAAAGAAGTTAAAAGTCACATTTGTAGGGGAAGCTGGTCTTGATATGGGTGGCCTGACAAAAGAATGGTTTCTTCTTCTGATTCGGCAGATTTTTCACCCAGATTATGGTGAGTCCTTATAATCCTCCAGTACAATGTGAGAATTTGTTCAGACTCTGTGTAAGCACTGCTCAGCAATAATGGAAAAGTCTTTGCATTATAAACACTGTTTTCAGCACAAAACCAAAACATTGCCTTGCTAATAGCTTAGCTATGAAGGAAATTATCTCGGCCTGAAACAGCACAATGGTTTCACAAATATTCTAGTGGAGATAAGGCCAAATGTATTGGTTTGTCATTTACCATTCTTCCCTATTTCTTCACATGCTGCATTTTCTCTTCTGCCCTCAGTTGTCCTCATATTGCTAGTTTAGGGAGGGAGATTTTCTGGGTTTTGTCAGTGGCTGCAGTTGGATGCTGTCACTGTGCCCAGGTCTGCCGACCTTGCTCTCCCTATGTATCAGTGGGGGTTTTTGGTGCTGATAGATGGTTGCACTGAGAGTGGCTGCACATGCTTGTACTATTTCTGTGCTGTGGATAGGTAGAGGTTAGTTTTACTTGAATCTTTGTCATCATATGTTCTGTTTGTGGTACCTGTGTGGCCTGTATTCTTAAAGGGGTCTGAGGTAATCTCAGAAAAGAAAGGTCCTTCAGTCAGGAGCAGAGACAGTACAGGCAGGGGTGAGCATGAATGAAAAAGCCTGCCTCTGCTGTTACCAGGACCTCTGAGCCCATAAGGACGTTTCATGCCCAAGGGGAAAAAAAAACCAAGATTTTTTGATTAAATAGGAGATTGTAAGATGTAAATGAGCAGTTATAAACCTGCAGTTCCGTCCACTTGTTTTATAGTGATGTAGATGGATCTGGGTAAGTTTTATTCACCACTCTAATGAGCTTTCCTCGGGGCATGGATACATTACTGATGACTTAGTGCATTAAAGTGTTGCCAGGATGGTTTTTAAATTGATTTGCAGGGACTTGAATATAACACCTGATAGTCTCTGAGCTTGACTGTCCTTGCCGGGAAGTGTTCATGTCCCTTAAAATCATGGTGCTTTGTTGTTTATAAGACTTCTAAAGGTACAGAATTTTGTGTCATAATTATGTCGTCGTATCTGCTGAGATTGTTATTTGCCTGTAACCCTTTTTGTAGTAAAAAGGGGTCTGTGTGAAGACATGACATTGGTGATGGCAACCTTAATAGGAAATAATTTGTCCTGCAGAAAGCATTCTGTCAGTTTGACAGTTCGGTTAGTAAAAATGCTATCAGCAGAGCTTGGTAACTGACGAGTTTGGAAACATTCAGAGTAATATATTTTTTCACTATCTCCGGCTGACTTCCTTACTTTAAAGTGCAAATTCTTTCATTGTTACAACTATCAGCCAAGTGTGGGAGGAGTTCAGAAATATTCTTGTCCCCTGGAAAGGGACTGTATCCTCTGCTATCTCTAATGTTTAAGGTGCAAAAAACATGTCGGAAGCTTGAAAGGGAGAATATCACTGTTACTACCCTTTCCAGGTTTACTGATTCTTCAGGTTTAACTCCTGAAATGTAAAAACTCCTAATTAATTCAGCTGTCTGCCTGCCTGTGTGTTTTGCAAAGCTTTCTTTATCTTGGTGTGGACAATTAACAAATGGGATTCAAAACTTATTTTGTTCCAACATCCTTATGATCTTTTAGTATGTGAACCTTGCTCTGCCTTACATGCAGCTGTTCTGTTGCTTCTGGCGATGTATAAAGGCAGTGTCTAAACCTTTTATGATGGGCATCTTCTTGAGCTGGAGTTCAAAAGATAAATTGTTCAGGAGAGTGGGGGGAAAACATGAAGGCAGCTTTTTGTCTGTAATTTATCATAAGAACTAGATGTCCCTGAGTCAAGTTGGATATTCATTCCTTTTTTTTTAGGTCAAAAGGACTTTGATTTTTTTTTTCTCCTTTAAATATAATTTTTCACCAATTTTATCTTCAAGCAGAGATACAGTGAGCTATTGCGTACAAAATATTTAGCATATCTAGTTCTAAGACATGCTTAAACCTAGTCAGTGCTTTGGTTTGTACAGACCATGGCAACAATAGTAAATTTGTCCCCTTCAATCCCAGGAAGTTCCACGAGGCCATCACATTTTATCCAGTTTACTTCTGCATTAGACCACACTTATGTGGAGTGTGTCTTGCCTCTCTGAGCAATACTTCCTAGGCATTTTAGAGTTGTTATCTGCCTTCATTATGTAGGTTTTTGCTTTTCTGTCACTATTTAAAACAGAGTGTTCTGCATCTGATGCAAATAGCAGTCAAACTCATCTATACTCATGATTTCAGTAGGATCTAGCTTATGATGTAGACCCTTGAGTGGCTTTTTTAGGGTACATGTGATTTGGGGCTTTTTTAACTTTTCTGGTATAATTTTTTGAAGAAAATAGGAAACATACCCTTTTGCTGGTAGTGTGTGTGTATGTATATCATATAAACCATTTTATGTATAACATAAACCATTGACAATATTCTATTCTAAGAAAGTAAAGTTTATGGTATTTGTATCATGGGATTCATGCCAGCATTTTTAGGGATTGTCATCTGCTATTGACCTAGAAAGAAAGGAGGAAATAAGAGAGTTTACATTGCAGTAGGAAAAGTTTTGGTTAGACAGTTAATGTTTATGGCAGTACTGATGCTGGAGTGCAGTGAAGAAACAGCTTGCATAGGGGCAGTGCAAAATGCCCACAACGGGAGGCCCTGAAGGACGTGTGGCAGCAGCACTGAGCAGGGGTGGTGAGCTTGAGCCTGCTCCAGGCTTGGCGCTGCCCTTGGTGCTCCTTCCCAGGCACCTGCCCACAGGTCCCTGCCGTGGTTGGGAACGGGGTCCTGGGAGCAGCTGTGGCCACTGGGCACCCCCAGGAGCATTCCAGGGGCGCATGGGTAAGAAGGATGAGGCTTTGTACGAATCCTTCCAAAGCTCAGGCTTTTACGGGCCGCGTTGCCGTTCTGCAGGCATGTTCACCTACCACAAGGACTCGCAGTGCCATTGGTTCAGCAGCTTTAAATGCGACAACTACTCGGAATTCCGACTGGTTGGAGCCGTATCCTTTTATGTCTGCTAGAATGTCCCGAACGACTGCCATTCAATGGGCTGGTGTGGGCATGAAAATAAGGCACTGGCTCAAGCTCCTTCAAAGCTTGTATATACATCTACATTCCATTTAAATGTATATTTTTTAATATTGTTCAAGCAAGTGAACTAAAAATAGGAAGAAAATGGTGGTGGGTGGGTAAGTGGTACACTTTACAGTCAGAAAATGCTAAGACAATATTAAGCATGCAACTTTTTTGTGTATAAGTTGCAATTTTTTATGTAGGTAAGCCTCTGAGTTTCTTTCAGTAAACATCAACGTGCCTGTGTCCGTTAATACTTCGTTGAAATCCCCGTTGAGCAGTATGTGGCCTTTTGCCTTTTTTATTACAAAATGGAAGCCACGTGCTATTTTGAGCACAAGTTTACTTACTAGGTTTTCTGTTGTGCTCATAAATTAAGATCTCAGAAAAATGATTTATGATAATATATGCTTGTAACTCCACTGAGATGAGGTAATTGTGTCCATTTACTGATTGCACTTGGATCAGATGATGGTTGTAGGTCTTTTCTAACAGATATATTCTATTCTTGTGAGAAGCTGAATTGGGATAGTTTCAAATTTGTTTCATGGGATGCACTTAAATGCATGAACTGTAGTACCAGTGCAGGTTTGTCTTAATTCTATATTTATTTAAAAGAAACATTGCTTTATTGATCTCTCACCAGAAAAATACTTATTTCTCTTTTTCATAACAATACTTTGGAAGAATTATTTTAGAAATGATTGTATAGAATATTATGAAGAAGATTCTCAAGCATTCTGTCAGTGTTCATCATTTGACCATGTTAACCACTGCTTAATTGTAATGAAAAACTGCATGTAAAATTGTCAGTCCAGAAACAATAAAATAATTTACATTTCTTCTGTTTGATGAGCATGAATTTTAAAATGTTTTTTCCAAGGTACAAAAATATTTACTATAATAAGGATGTATCAGATTTGCCCTTAACTTTTGACATATATAGCTTATGGGGCTTGCTGTGTATAACAGCATCACCTTGGATATTCGTTTCCCACCTTGCTGTTACAAGAAATTATTGAGTCCTCCCATTGTTCCCTGTGATCATAACACACTTGTAGGCATCTGTGGTGTCACATTAGATGACCTGTTTCAGATTATGCCGGTAAGTATTACATTTTCTAAGAAGCAAAATTACTGACATAAGACCTGATTTATTTATATTTAATGTTTGAGTTATGAACTGTTTTGAAACAGCTTTTTTTTCAACACAAGCTGATAAAGTCTCCTTCTGACAAAACCAGAAAATCTGTGTTTTCTAGCACAGCGTGCATTTTAAAAATACAGCTTTTTTCCAAGATACTTTCTGTATTAAACAATGCTTCTGACATATCCTTACAAAGTACATCACTTAATTTTGTAGATTTACTAAGGAGTTTTTACTCATATTGTAGGAACTGGCGCATGGACTAAGTGAACTTCTATCCTATGAGGGCAATGTTGAAGAGGATTTTTACTCAACCTTTCAGGTCATTGAATGCACAACTATAAGTGGTTCTCAAGCTCGTTCAGTGGTTTTTCTCAATGTTAGAGTGGCAGTGGAGTGGCTTATTTCTGTGTGATTGCTGGTTGTTGGGCTATAACTGCTCGGGGATCAGAGCTGGCTCCCGGAGCCACCTGCCCGGTGCCGCCCCGTGCTGACTCCGAGCTGCTGTTCCCTGACCGTGCAGGCGGATCCCAGGGCTCACCGCCAGCTTGGCCAGCTGCTGCTGCATTTCCAGCTCTTTGCTTTCCTTGACACCACCACCTTGCAATCAGTGACCTAGCTTGTGAAATTCATCTGGCTGCAGGACCATCCCTTTCCTATCTGACCCAGAGGATAGTCAAAGTTTACTTGGTTATTTTATGCATTTTGTCCAGGAAATCTCACTTCAGCAGTAGCCTGTTCAAGTTTTTAGAGTTTTGCCTGATCTGTGTGTTTTAACTATTATTTCAGTCAGGAAAGTGTTTTTCAGTTACTCATTGTTTCAGAACACACATACTAGTTAATGAAATTTCACATTGGAGGTACTTAGTTCCTAGGTGAACCACAGCAGAACAAACACCTTCTTAATTGTATTTGCTGCTCCTAAACCTTTCTTTTGTATGAAAAGCTCTATGGCTTGAGTCTGCAGGTCAGTTTGACATGCCACTATGTAACAGGGTCAATTTTTGTTCTTTGAATACTGATTTTCTAAGCAATTTGTTGAAAATTGTAACATTTAACTTGTAAAACCATCACAACCCTCAGAATAACAGCATGTGCTGAAGAGAGAGAGGGAATACATGGCATAATATAAGCTCTGTGATTTGTAAGTATATTAATTTATTTTCCAGTGCTGACCTTGTCTCCTCTTTCTCCGTAGGTTTTTCAGGAAGAATTTGGTGTTATAAAATCTTACAACTTAAAGCCAAATGGAGATAAAATTCCAGTCACAAATCAGAATAGGAAAGGTACTTCAATGTATATTAACTACACATACTTTGTTGAATAAAGTTTGACCTTTTTCTCCTTTCTATAAGCCTATGCTTTCATTAACAAAGTGTGAAAATTAAATGGCCATAGTTCTTTTTGGTATGCCTACCAATTTAGTGGTATCTAAAATTAAATGCATTCCTTTTTCATACTAACTAAAATTTTAGAGGGCAGAACAAGTGATTGATTAAAATTACTATAATGTAACAAAATATTATTTTTTTTAGAATATGTGCAACTCTATGTTGATTTTCTTCTCAATAAATCGATCTACAAACAATTTGCTGCTTTCTATTATGGATTTCATAGTGTCTGTGCTTCATATGCGTTACTGGTAAGAATAAAGTGAAACATAATTCTTCACTTCTGTTTCAAGTATTTGACAATGATTTGTCTGAATTAAGTTGCACTGGATGATTTTAAGATTTGGAAAGAATCTTGCCTGATCAATAGACTTGATTAATCCAACATAAGTAGAAGAAATTAATCAGGTAATCAACTATTCTTTGTAGTGTTTCATTGAAAAGAGATAAATAAAGCTCCAAGAGACTGGTTTATCACTGTGTACTCACAGACACATCACAGGCTCTCCTGTGAATGTTCACAAGGCTTCTACGTGTTCCCTGCGTTTAGGAACTGCAGAACAACTGAGTGTCTGAGTGCTCCTGAGTGACTCCTCTGAAAACATCTACTGCTTTTTGCAGGAAGAACACTCAGTGAGGTTGAGATTAAACATTCTTCTATTTTCAGTCCTGTTTGGCTGTTGGAATGACTTTATCTTATAGCATCCCTTCTGTATTGAGAAAGAAGAGAAAGTTTCAATTTTCCTGGGATTTTCTAAATTCCAGTGAAATTGGTGAACTGTGACACCGTGTAGCAAAGCGAGGTGTGCCCAGCCGCAGGGAAGGTTCTGGAAGGACAATGAGAATCCCTTGAAATGCCATGGCATACTCCCATGCAGCTTGATGTTGTAGTAAATGAATGAGTGGGTTCTGCAGGTGCAAGTTTAGTGGGTATTAGACATGACTTACTGTTATAAGTATTTGCTTCGCACAGCACTGTGTACAACTTAGAGTCAAGTTCTGTCAGCCTCTGCTGCTCAGCTACCCACATGGGACTTGTCAGTGCAAATGAAATGGAAGTTGAAATCAAAATTGACATCAAGACCCTCCCTCAGATTTCCATATGTACAAACTTCATTTTCTTCTTGACCCATTTGTAGTCTAATCAAGTGATAGGCAAGTCAGTGTAATAAATGTAAGAATGATGAAGTGAAGAACAAAATATGCTGAAATATTATGTTATCCTGTAATTAACTTTCTACTATACATGGCAGTAAAAGGTTATTTAAAGGTCTGAGGGATTATTTTTCTATGGTCAGTTTGTATCAAAGTTAGAGAATTACATTGAATGACATTCTGTTCATTTTTGTGTAATGACAAAATAAAATTTAAATCTTAATCGAGTAGCATAATTTCTCATCTTCTTTAAAAAATTAAATATTTTATTATTGATTTATGGCAGCTACTTCGTCCAGAGGAGGTTGAAATTCTTGTCTGTGGCAGTCCTGAACTGGACATGTCTGCTTTACAGAGAAGTACCCAATATGAAGGCTACCAAAAAACTGATCTGACTATACGGTAGGCCTGGGTTTTATTCTAATGACCGAGTTAAAACATCATGAAATGTTAGACTTCCAGCAGTAATCTCTTTAAGGATAATCTGAGAATGAGTGAAGTTTTAGAAACCTGTTTCTAATAAGACAAAGACAGTACTAAATTGTCATAAGTAGGAAGAATTAGATCCTTAATGGTATGTGTTTACTGAATATCCTTAAAAGATTATGACCACACTGAAGTGGAGTAGTTGGAAAAGAAAAGCTATAAGTCCTGCATATGAAATCTCAGTATTTTTATTATCGAATCTTCTAAAAACACTTTTTTACTCAATTCTCTTTGATACTAAGAGCATTTATATTTGTATAGATAAGTGGGTTGGAGCATTATTTGGCAAGACATCATTCCAAAGTTAATAAAATATTGTACTTGTCAATTCTTGGGGAATTTAACCTTGTATATTGGGGTACTGCAGATGCCCTATATGTTATATTAATTAAACTCTCAGGAAGTGATATTCATTCAGGTATTACTTGTAGTTTTATTATCATCTTCATACCATTTTTTAATGGTGTTGCATCTTGCAACATTTTCTTCTCCATCTGCCCTGAGCATAGGTACTTCTGGGATGTAGTACTTGAATTTTCTCTGGACCTTCAAAAGAAGCTCCTACATTTTGCTACAGGAAGTGATAGAGTACCTGTGGGAGGAATGGCTGATCTGAATTTCAAGATTTCAAAGAGTGAAACATCCACTAATTGGTAAGTAATGTTTTGGATTTTCAAAATTTTTTTGATTAATTTTTTTCCTGAGAGCCGTTACTGCTGTTGAATGTCTTTTCACAGAAGAGCAAATGAATATACAATGAAGAAACTGCATGGTCTCCTTTAGTTTGCCTTCAAAATGTTGCATCCATTTATTGATTGCATAAATTTAAAAAACAAGGAAACTGTTTTTCCAGTCAGTGTTTACATGTGACATTGGTAATTATTTAAAGGGATTATTTGCATGTTTTGAATTCAAATAAATTATTTATTTAATCATTCCTAATATGACAGCTGACATAATGAAAATATACCTTGAACTACTATGATTTTTTCTGAATTTTTTGAGTTTGATAGCATTATTTATAGCAACCCAGATAGTATTTTTTTAATTCTTAAGACTGGAGTAAGTCAATTTAAATAATTTGAAAGCTATATAGAAAACTTGCTGCTCTAAAGCTCACTGTGAAGTAGTAATTACTGGCTTTACCTAGATTTCTCAAACACTTAGAGTAATCAAAATACTTAAATGGAACTATATTTTTCAAAGTCTGAATTTTGCTGGGTTTTCTGTGAAGAGCTTATTTTAAAGGCATAAACATAATTAATTTTGAGGTTGTTTTAAATTTATCTCATTATGATATTTCTAATGTTTTTCTCAATGAGGTAATAACTGGTTCCAGTAACATTAAAGGAACATGAAGATCAGATGAAAAATGAAAAAAAAATCAGTCAACATTGACTCACTCTTTATGTTCCTTCTGTAAATTGTTCTTTTTCTTAAAAATGAGAAAATGTGTTTTGAAATAGTGTGCATTTTAAACTGCTGTAGGTCTGGGTTTTGCGAGATAATTGTTGCTGTCAGGCTGCCTGCGCAGGGATGGATGTAGACACCATCATCATTTGGCTCATGCAATAGGATCAAAGAATGTAACAGCAGTAAGAATTGGCAAATTAATAAAAGCTTTCTGAATTCTGAAGCCATGACTCCAGTCCAATTAACAGATCTTTGCTGATCATTTAAAAGGCAGGGAGGGGAACATAACTCGGGTTTCCAGACTGGCGGGGCTCCCCCCTCTTTTTGTGCATGTTTGCCAATGATCAAAGGCCAAGCTGGTGCCATTCAAGAGACGGAGGGTTGAAAGGAAAAGAGACGTAGAGGGCTTTTGAGTCACAAAATATGTGTGTCCAAATGTAATACATTTTTCAGTGTGATTTCCAAATGGCAGGTTGAGCTTCAGCTCGTTGTCTTTCTCCTGTCTCCCTGCCAAGTTATCAGCTTGGAGGACAAGTCTATATCCTCAGATGTGTCCTCCATTGTCACTTGAGAATTTAAATGGCAAGAAGTTCCTGGAGCTTTTTATTACCTGTGGCTCATCAAATTAATTCATTCTAGTGAGAAACAGTTTCCAATGTTTCAGTCAGGCATTTCTTAGCCCTATCTGCAATACATATATTCAGGCTCTCTCTCAAAAGAAACTTGGAACTGGACGTGTTGGTGTAGCTGAGGCCAGAATTTGTGAACTGTCCTTTTTCCAGCATTTCAGTCAGTTCTTCAGAGCTCCACTGAAGTTTGTAAGGACCTGTGTTACCAAGCTGAACCCTGAGCTCTGTATCCTCACAGACACATAACTGTGGTTCTTCTAGGTGTGTCTGTACCTACTGCAGGACCCACCTTCTTTTTCCAGGTTGAGGATTCTGACTATACCCAGATTTTGTATTTAGAGAAGTCATGTAATACCTGGAGTTGCCAGAATCTGGAAGGAGATGTTTCCAACTTGAAAAAAAAATAAAGATGGAGGAGGGAGTTGCAGGCAAACAAATTCAAATTCATCTGAGGTACTTATGACCAGCAGTGATGTTAGTTGCATTCAACAGAACTTCAACCATCATTGAGATAAATGTTCCTTTTATAGGATTTCTTATAAATGAAATTTTTAACTGAAAATGTGTAGGCAATTGACAGTATTCTGGTTCTATTGCAGTATTCTTAAATGTGTTTTGCTGGGTATTTTTTAAATTATTTTAGGTTACCTGTGGCCCATACCTGCTTCAACCAGCTTTGTCTCCCTCCTTACAAGAACAAGAAAGAACTGAAGCAAAAGTTAATCATTGGAATTTCAAATGCAGAGGGGTTTGGTCTGGAATAAAATTAAATACTCCAGGAACAGCATTTTTATGTAGCATTCACTCTCTTCTGATTGTGCCTTTAAGCTTTTCATTGTTATGTCTCCTGATACTGTGCCAGTTTTATCACATTTAGATAATTTTTTAAAGTAAATATGAAGTGTATGTTTTTTCCTGAATGGCAATACATTTGCTGCTTGCTTTGTCACAGAAAGTAGCTTTCCTTGTACAAAAAGCTTGTCTGTTTGATAAACAAAACCCAACTAAGACAATTCCGAAGTTCTAGGTTTTTCTTAATAGCACTTTATCATTAATCATAATTCCTTTACATCAAGGTATCTCACTGGGAGATAATATACAAAATATTTCTCTATTAGTTAATCCCAGTGGCAGATTGTTTTCAATTAACATTAATAATAGAAAAATATAACATCAGCATGTAGCCTTTTTTTTTCACAAAGGCAAATGGGAATTTTAGTCTTTATAAAATGTATGTAGTTTTATTATTTTGGTTTTCCTTCTTGGTGAAACCAGCTGTCTAAAAAGTATGTAAATAGCTGCCTGTGAAGAAATAGGGTTTTGATAGTGCCATTTACTGCTAAAGATTATTTTTTATGAATAAGAGGTTTTAGATGTTGTATATTCAGCTTTTGCACTTGACTGTAAAAGAGTGTTAAAAGGTATTTTTTCAGCTTGAGGGGATTCAAGTTCAAGGTACAGGTATTAAGGAATTTGTATGTTCATTCTTAACAGCAAACTAGCCAGATCTACTGTAGCATTATAGTAAAAAAAAATAGATATTTAAAATAAATTCCACATCTGGTGAAATGCTTTAGGAAGAGAATTATATCCACAACAGGTGGAAAACTGATATAGTGTAACATGGTATCATTTTTTGCAACAACTTTGTTGAAAGTCTTAAATAAGCTGTCACAAAAGTGAATATAACATTTCTGAAGAACATTGCAACTTTCATTAACTTGGAGACCAGCATTTAAAAATGTTTTGTGTTTTTCACTGAACAAACTCTGTGAAAAGCATTTTTGGTATGTCTGCTCTGAGTTAGTAAATTAGCAGCTGGGGAAGAAATGGTTCTAAAATACTGAAATAATTGTAAGTCTGGGTTTTATTCATTAAATGGAAAGAAATTATCAGCATGCACTACAGTATTTTAAAATATGAGCAGCTACTGTGTGTTCTGTAGATTTTTCTTTCAGCTGAATAAGGCCCAGATCATTTGAGACACTTTGGCATCTAATTTGTCAGCTTTCCCCATTGACTTCTGCTGGGGCATGGATGCATAAATATCTTGTAGTGTCTGTACTCAAATACTGTATTAGTCTTCTTTCTTTCTCTATATTATTTACATACAGTCAACAGATTTACAAATTATGAACAAATTAATTCATGCTTTCAAAGCTGTTCTGGATATTCTTCAATTGCTAAGTGTAAATTTTATTTTTTTATTTCTCCTAGAAAATTTTCTGGTGATTTTACTGTTTTATTAAGGCAGAGATGAATATTAGGATATTTTAGAATATTTGACACTGTATTCATAGTGTTGTCATTGAAACCAGTAATAACATTTCTGTTGGCTTTAGCCTGGAACTATACTAGATTAGCACAAAGACTGCTAAAAGCAGCACTGAAAAATTTTGTATTTTTACATTGTTTCTCTCAAATAGAGATTTTAAAATAAATTTTAACTTGCAGGATTTCGGATGTTGAGAAATAAATTAAGCTTTCACTGTTGCACTGAATGAACTAGATAGCTGCAAGCAAAGTTAAATTTTTAACACCTGAATATGGATGTAAGTAAGAAACCTGAAAACAAAGACCTACTGCCTTTCCTCTCTCTGTAGAATTGGATTCATGAAAGGTTGGCTTATTAATAAATAGCTATACAGTTTATCTGAAAACATGGCAAATTCGCCAAAATATTTTTTTAAGGCTTAAACCCGCTTTTAATAACTATTTATCTACTACTGTTAAAATAAAAGCTTTATCTTTTCTCCTTTTCACTGAATTGCACTTTGCCTTCTGTTTAATTTTATTTATTGAAGCTTTTTTTGAGACAATGTGTAATATTACCTCAGAATTCTAAAAATGCTATAGTATTTGCATCAGTTTTTAAATCAGATTGTCATTCAAAGACATTTTATATATTTCCTGATGTTGATAAATTAAATAGTAAATTTTGTATTTGTTAAATGAAAGCATTACACTGTATTTATGAAATAAGCCTCTGATAATTTTAAAAAATTTATTCAATGGTGTTTTGTTGTTCTTGTGTCTTGCCTGTAACCCAGCAAATCTTTTTTTATCTCCATCATTGTTTTGTACTGTACAAAAGGAATCTGGTTTGTACAAACTTGTCCATTACTAAGTATCTATTTTTATGTATCAAAATTGTCCAGTCATTAAATCAAATATTTCAAGTGCTGACCTCGCTTGTATAATTTCAGATTTCCAGAATTGGTCATAATGGGTTTAAAATTATGGTAACCTCTCTGCTTTTTCTTTTGAGTTTTCCCTGCCATAATAGTTCTGCTAAAACATTTCATGGCTCACTGAAAAGAAACTAAGTTTCAACAACTAAACATACACCAAGACTTACATTTCATATTTATTGTCAAAATTACAGGTGTTCTGGTGCATCCCATGGTGTAATAATGCTGTAAAATAGCACAGATCCTCATCGTGGATCCCACAGCTAGGGTTGTTCCATATGGAGAAGGGAAGGCTTTGGGGACATGTAATTGCTGCCTTCCAGTGCCTTAAGGCGGCTCATCCAAAGGAGGGAGAGGAACTTTTTATATGGACAGATAGCAGCAGGACAAGGAGAAATGGTTTTAAACTGAAGGAGGGCAGGTTTAGATAAGATGTTAGAAAGAAGTGCTTTATTCCAAGGATGGTGAGGCCTTGGTTGTCCAGAGGAGTTGTGGATACCCTATCCCTGGAAATATTCAAGGCCAGGCTGAGTGGAGCCCTGAGGAACCTGACCTAGAGAATGGCATCCCTGCTTCTGACCGGGGAGGGTTGGGACTATGTGATCTTTAAGGCCCCTTCCAACCCAAACCATCCTATGATTCTGTGATTCTAACTTAATTTTCTTATTTTTTTTACTACCTCAGTTACAAGGTTATTTGGAGGTTCAAGAAGCAACAAAACCACCAGCTGTTGTATGTTTTATCTTTTGTGTTTTTCTGCCTAATTTTAACATTAAAATCAGGAGGCACGGGTAACAAGAACATCATGCTTTCCCACGGACAGGTCCTGATCACAGAACTGTTACCTTTGTACCACTCAAGTTACCTACAGGTGGCAGCAAAGATGAGGATTGAAACAATTTAATTAAGAGGTCAGACTTTCCTCTTAGGTAACAGTAGATATAAATGCATATATTGAAGAAAAAATTCATGTCTTGAAAGTTTATATCACAAATAATTGCAGATTTGCAAAGTCAGCAAGTATGAATTGACTTTTAGCAAACAAATATGGAGAAAGGAGGAGCAGCTTCTTGGATCTAGTGATGGGTTTTGAAAGTGTCCTTTCAATTAAGAGTTCCTAATGTGTTTTTGGGACCAATGAAAGACTCTGCCAAAACCTCAGAGAGGAGACTGGTTATACCTGATCTCTGACCAGTCAATAGTCTCAAAATGATACTTGGAAAGAGGTTAGAAAGCCTAGCTTGCCCTGTCCTGTTTCAGCTAGGGATCAGATGGCTGGCACTGGGGCTTAAAATTAAAATGCAGTATTTCCTTTTGATTTTTTGGCCAAAAGTGGTGAGATTCCTTCTCTGTAGTGGTAGTTAGTGTTGGTACTGGTTGACTTGCTCAAGAAGCAAATGTTATACTCATTGTTAATCTTCATAGCTGTGGTTTTTAATATTTTTTAAGAACTCCTTCTTAAACTAATGAAAATATCTGAAAGGTCCCTTAAAGCCTCTGGTTTCATGTCCTGACTGTCAAACTGTCAATGTGTTTTTTCTTCTGGAGCCCCTAGTTTTCTTCTAATAAATTTGTTTGGGTCAAGTAATTTTTCAGTCTATTTCTATTTTTTTCCCAGGGTCTGTACTGATCTATGTGTTGTTGAAGTTCCTTGCACTTTTAAATATTCATGTGTATAAGAAAATAATAATGAGATGGCCTGGACTGCCACAGCTGTTTCACTTGTGTTATGAATGTTCTAATTAATAGTGAAGTAGGGTTTGTTGTTAAATTAATGAGCAAAAATGGCCCCCAGTGATCTGTACCTTTCAAATTGTTAATTAAATTCTTATTGAAATCTTTGAACCCCAATGGCTTCATGTAAAACACAACAGGTCAAGGAAAGTGCAGAGACTTTTTTTTTATGGTCTGGTGAAGCAGTTGCTCATTAGACTCTAGAAGGGTGGGAGAAGTTCACATTACTTGGGCAAACTAAGTTCAGTTCTGGACTCTTCTGCAGTGCTAGAGTTAAGTAATACCTATATGCATAATAAAAGGATATATCAATGAATGCCTTGTCTGTTTTGTGTTCTACTAAAGCAAGGCTTAATTTACCATTTTTGGTTTTGGCATCAATTTAATTGGTACTTGTAGTGCGTGACTTTTATTTTTTGATGCAGTATTTTCTTCCCATGAGAGTCATCCTAGGTTCTGTAGCTATATGATGTTCAGGTTTAATATAAGGGCTTCTTGTTTATTTGCTGCTTTCACTATATAACATGATTTCTTATTAACCAGGAGAGATGAATCTGTTCCCACAGAGTCGTTCGTTATCTTCTCACCAGGAGCTCTGGCTGCTACCATACTATGGATAGTAACAATCCAGCCTCCACTGGCATTACCAGAACTGAACTATTTGTAGCTGCATTATGTAATTCAAACATCTTGTCCATGGGTGAGTTTACTCAGTGTACATTTAACCTCTGCTCTAGCTCAGAGCTGGAACATTAATTTCTTTTGCTATTTGTTTTGTATCAGTAGCAATACTGTGGAAGTCAAGAACTGTGTTTTGTCCTCTGGAAAAATCAATCCAGCTGGATATAAAGTAGCTAAAGCACAGTCATTTTTGAAAGCCATGAGGTTTAAACTCAAACATGTGGGTCTTGGTTTTGGTTGTCTTCTGAAGAATTTATGTAACCTCAGATTCCTGGTTTCCAAAGACTGTGGTGGCAGAATATGTACTGCTTGGGGCTTTTAATAGTTGACCTTGATTAGTGGTAGTGTGCTACACTGAGCAAAGAAGGCACTTAAAATTGTCATCTTGCTCATCTACTTCAAATAGGGATCTTTTCCCAAATCTGTCTGGATTCCAAGATGGAGAAGTATCCTGCTCAGATACTTGAACACCCTGACAAGGCATGTTTTGTGATATTAAATGCATATTAATTCTTTAAAATTTATTAATAGGAAATTTATTTAACCATAGCAGATAAATGTGGCCTGTGTAAAATAGAGATGAGTACAGTAGCAGAATAGAAGAAATTTACTTCCATAAAATTTTGATGGAATTGCTTTTTGGTTGGAGAAATCTAATTTTATTTCCTTAGCTGATGAGGTCTAATTTTTCTAGGGTAGAATATCTTAGACACTTTAAGAACTGAAAATATTTTCTTTAATTCAATAACTGTTAGACAAAGCTAAAATTTGAGTAAAATATTTTCCTACATGTGCCTCTGTGTAGTGCTTATTGCATTGTCTAATTGTAGTGGTATCAACAAGCTGTTCTTCATCATTTTTCTTTTGGAATTCCAACTTTTGTGGCAATTTTTACCATGAAAGAAAAGCTTTCGCCAGCATTGAAAGCAGTCAGTATTCATTCAAACTGAAAGTTTTAAAGTAATACCAGTCATTTGTTCCTGTTGCATATAAACAAGTTCGTTGCATTTTGGTTTGGTGGCTTTGCTTTAGCATCCAGAATCTCTTTTATGCTATATTTCTGCACATTAGTTGAAATGCATTGTTGTACATTGTTACATCAAATAGCACATTCTGGAAGATGAATACTCTCTTTCCAGTAGCTTGTGCTACTGGAAGTTACTGCAAATATGTGAAAAGGATTCCAATAAATAATAGTTTACATTGCTTTGTTAGTTGCTAGATAGAGGCTGAAATCTCCTGGGGTATTAAAACCAAGCTGTGTTTGATTTACCTGGGGAATATTTGCTTTCTTCCTGTTGAGCATCTCCTAGCCCATGCTGGCCCATTTTCTACTGGTGATGGGTTTCTCACCCTTACAGGGAATGTTTTAATGTATTTCTTACACTGACAAATTTAGTACCCATTAATTCTTCATTTCAAAAAGGGAAGTCAGTTTCTTCAGCAATCTATAATGTTGTCCAAGAACTCTCAGGTACCAAACTAAAATCTCAATGAAATTAGTTTAGAAACTGTTTTATTTTCCTATACTGAATTTTAAACACTAAACACCATCCTATAATCAAAGGTGTTGAGGCAACATCAACAGCTGTGTCTTCTGTTCCTCATTCCCTGGTTGTTTTTGTGTAAACTGCTGTAGGCATGTAACAAAAACATGGGAGCTGTGTTAGGAGTAAGTCTTTACGTGTAAATGACACTGTTGGAAATTTTTTGTCTCTTTGCTTACGTCCCCATGTGGTAGGTATAGTTGTGTGTGGTCTTCATTTGTAACTGTTGGCTGTGAGTACACTGCAGCTGGGAATCTGAAGGTGTAATTGCTTGCATCATTTTTCACATCATTGTTCAAAAGAAAAAATGATCTTTCTGTGCTTCCATCTTCAGGGCACGTTGACTCATCAAGGCTTTTCTATTTTATGGTGCAAAGGTATTCTCAGTTTATCTTTTGCCCTTGAATTTCTTCTCAATTTATTTGTTGCTGACTTTATTAGTAGGGCATATTAATTCTATATGACATAAGCACAGCTGCTATGCTTAATCATACATTCAGTTAGCATTTTCATACTTGGAGGTGTACTGGGACGATGAAATTGCTACTTTCATGTAGCACAACCAATCCTTGATTAATTTCTCCTGTCATTACTTATAACAACAATCTGCATTCTTTGTATAGTTCTGCTGCCTTTCACCATGTTCAAGATCTACTGTCATTCATAATACAGGAGATATGTAATTGCAGAATGATAAAGAAATAGAGGCTTTCACTTTGAATTTTCCTAGATTATAAAATCATCTAATTGGCTATTTGTGACCATTTTTTCTAAGTTTTTGGGTTTTTCTTCACTAGGTATCAGATTTTATTTTGTATTTTCTCAAAACACAGGGTAACTTAGGGGAATTTAACAGGCATTTTAGAACTGAGTTGTCCCTTGCACTCATGAGTTATTTGGCTTGTCTGTTCTTATCCTACCTACAAGCGATGTCAATCCTCTATTTGCAGCACATTTTCATAAATCAAAGTGATTCTAATATTAAGGAAGAATACATAGATAAAGCTGCTGCAAAAGGATAATGACTTCTGTCTCTTGGGTGGAACTTGTAATTGTGTTCCTGCCTCTTAAGAAAGAAAAGGCAGATTAAAAACTATGGGTTCAAGGTGGTGGCAGGGGGAGGTGGAGAAAATTGCTGTGCTGTTCTCTCATTTTCAAGGAGATAGATGCTACATATTAAACATATCCTGGGACAAAAATCCCTGAGGGATTACACTACAAGCTTCAGATCAGTCATTGTAACTCAATCTGCTCTTCCTTTATGTTGCCCCTAGCTTATTTTTTGAATTACCTTTGGGATGTTTGCTTTTTTCCCTACTGATCTTGTCACAGCCCTTGCTTACCTAATTTCTATTAGTCATGGGTTTCTCCTGCTTTGAATGTCAGAATGGAGCAAATGAGCCCCACTGAGGAAGTGAGAAAGAAGCTAAAGCTTGTCTTGGACCATATGAAATCCCAAGCTTTTCAACAATATGTAGAAAGCTGAAGAGTTTAACAGTATCTATCTCAAGTCTGTCTAGAGGGACCCATTTTTAAGCCAGCCTGACCAATGGTGGTGGGAGATGTTGTTTGCTGAGCCAGCAGAGAGGCTGCAGCAGGGTTTGGCAGTGCATAAAGCCAGCTGAGACCTTTCCCTTCAGCTCTGAATGCTTCCCAGTTTTTCACTTTGAAGGCATTCCCACTTGTTTGTGTCACTCAATGAAGGCTAGATCAGAGCTGAAGCTCACTGGGTATCTTGGCTCTGTATTCCATTCATGATTTCTCAATCTTTTTCAAATAGGTTTTGCTAGAAATTGATAAGTGGAGGTGAACAAATTAATTTGAAATGTAGGCTTGTTACCAAATTGATAGGATTAGTAAGTCAAATACTAGTCATTTATTTTGAAGAAAATAATTATTAAAAAGCCCACAATCTGTCTGCCTTTTTTAGGTTTCACTTGCTCATGCTTTGTAGTATGTGACCACAGAGCTGTCCTGTAAAATACCCTGAACGCAAAACCCTAAATGCTAAATTTCTGCCATTAGCATTCTTCCCTAATTAGAATTAGTGAATATAGGTGTCTCTGTGATTACTTTACTCAGTTTGAACCCCAGTTTCTTTTCAGGTCTGGGGTTAAAGGAGAAAACCAGGAAGCAGGAGATGCTTGTGTTTTGGGTGGATCAGGTACTACTACAAAGTTGTCAACCAGCTGGTTCGTGACTTTTATTGAGTTTTTAAAATCAAGACAGTTCTGGAAATGTGCAACATTGATACCATTGCTTCATTTTTCTCAATTATTGCAGATTAAAAGACAAAACATCTGCACCAAACACCATCTTAGAGCTTTTTATTGGTAATAGCAAAGAATTTTTCACATTTTTATCAAACCTAAAAGCAGTGATATAAAGATTGTAGAAAATTATTGTTAAGATCAGAGCTTCATCACAATTATTGAATATTACCAGTCCAAAGCAGTTAAATACAGTAGTCTCATATTATCCTAGCATGCTGGGCATTATATGTCCATTATAACTTGTAAAACTGGATAACTGCCTTTCCCATCTCCCTCACTATTTTAGCATAGGCAGAATGTGAAGACAGAACCACAGAAAATACCAAACCACGTGTTGGCAACTTGCATATAAAGAGAAAAGATTTGTTCATTTTTATGTATGTAAGGGCAGTTTTTTTGGATTTGGATTTTGTTTCAGTGGATTTATTGGTGGGGTTCCCAGACTGCCCATAAGCAGAGCACAGGCTGGTTATGGCTGAAGGAAATTAAACACCGAGGTAACTCTAGGGCAATGTTCTACTTTGTAATTGCTCCTGACCTTCAGCATTACCTCTAGCCAGCAGTGTAAGTGCTTATCCCACCAATGATTTACTTTTGTAGCAAAGGTGTCTGATTTTTGCAGTAAGATAAATACAGATATATATACAATATACATCAGAAATTACATTTTATAAATAGAACATCCATAAAATACAGCTGCAGGCTTTTTCATACTTGCAGCTATTCAAACCTACAGTAATTACCTCTTGTGCATTCATACCCTACTGGAGGTTTTCATTTGATCCACAATTGCTGATAAAATTCAATTACTGATTTCAACTGATGAGCTTTGTGGGGAGAAATACTTGATTTACAAAGTGAGGAAGGTGTCATGCTTTTCTGTCTGTCCCATTCAACGCTCAGGTGGTCACAGCATTTACCAGTGAAGGGGGAATTGGCATCCTGAAGGCAGGAATTGAATTTTTGTTGTCTGTAACCCTTGAGTTCCTAAATCTGTGGTTTGAATCAGGCAGAGGGAGGCTGGTCCTCTCCTCCTCCAGGTGAGCACACTGAGTCACTCACAGAGAACAGGGTTCTCCCACCATCGTGAGTGCTGCATGAGTTTTTAACTTCTGCAGTTGCTCTCATTAAACATCTCCAAGTGGAATAAAAAGCTTCATTTCTGCTTCAGTGGGAACCATGGCCTTCTACTTCCTTACCTCAGGAAAATAAAATAGCCCCCACTGCACTTTTGTTTTGATTAATCTTGGGAGCCCACCTGGAATACTTTGTCCAGGTGTGAGGGTCCCAACACAAGAAGGATGTTGACCTGTTGGAGCGAGTCCAGAGCAGGGCTACTAAGTTGTTCTCAAGTCTGGAGCACCTCTCCTATGACAACAGACTGAGAGAGTTGGGGCTGTTCAGCCTGGAGAAGAGAAGGTGCCAGAAAGACCTTACAGCACCTGAGGGGCTACAAGGGAGCAGGAGAGGGACCTTTGACAAAGGTGTAAGGTGATAAGACAAGAGGAAATGGCCTTAAGATGAAGGAGGGACTGTTAGAGTAGATGTTAGGGAGAAATTCTTTACTGTGAAGGTGGTGAGACACTGGAACAGGATGCCCAGAGATGTTGTAGGCTCCCCATCCCTGCAGACGCCCAAGACTGGGCTAAATGGGGCTATGAGTAACTGGTCTAGTGGAAGGTGTCCCTGCCCATGTCAAGGGGTTTGGAACCAGATGATTTTTCAGGTCCTTTTCAACCCAAGTCATTCTATGATTATGTGATTTGATAACAACTTTTGTTTCCTGTAAATCTTCTGATTCATTAGCTAAACAAAAATATTAATCATGCTCAGGAGTCATTCATGAAACCTTCCCTCCTACTCACAAGGCAGGTGTGAACCATGGACAAAAGGGGCTGAGAATGGGAAAATATTCTTGGAAGTGTGGTAAGTCTAAAAACTAAATTACCATTCTTCATGTCTCAGGGTGCAATTTTCCTGAGCAATGTGCAAAAATAGCAAGTCAGAAATACCTTATTGGCTGAAAATACAGAGAATACTGTGAAAGCCATCCTGGAAAATTGTCCAGTTATTTCATAGCTTATTGCTAACTTCTTTTTTCATTTATCGAACTCTGAAAATTACATATATCAGCACTACAATCTTTGGACTGAATTTAGCCTTCAAGCCTTCATAAACCTCTGAACAAGCCGGGACTCTGAAGCGCTGAAAGGATTATTTTCTCTGGAGTAATTGCCTTCTCTCTGGGGAGCTCTGGCGTTGGGTCGGGCTTTGAGCTCAATAGCCACTAAGTGGAGCAGGCAGGGAGCCTCTGCATCCCACACTCATTGGCCCTTCACATCAGGTGTGGGATTTGTTTCCTCATGCTTGTTTTCTTGTGTGAGAGAAAGAGGCCTTATCACCAATTCTTACTTTTTAATACTCGAGTCCACATCCCACACTGGATAGTAATTCTGTGTGAACAAGTAAGATTTAAGACATCCTAAAATTTCCACTTCTATAACATATGGAGAGATTTGTATATATAAATTTTTAGTGGGTATTTGCAAGAGCCATACCAGCCAGTAAAAATTTATAAATGCTTTCTAGGCCATTTCTTCTGCAAAACTCTCTACAGTTTGCAGATAATTGAAAACAGAAGAAGGTGAGTTGTTTTTTGCAGATTTTGTTAGAAAAATCTTTGCATTTTAAGTGCTGGAGGAGAGCATGCCTATGGCACTTTGAAACCCTTCCCATCACTGAAGAATAGACTATTTTGCACAAAATCCTGTTTAGATTTGAAACCAGCCTGGATTTCATTACTTTTGGTTCTCTGTTCTACTCATTAGCTGGGTTGGGTTTTTTTCATATGGGTAAATAAAATGCAGAAAGCTTTGAAAAATACTATTTTGAAAAATATACATTTGGAGCCTCAATGAGACTTTGAATTTTAATATGCTTAAGAACTCTAAGCTGAAAATAATCCATTTTTATTATAAAGCTTTGAGCAATTTTGCAGAGATAGGTGTTGAAAATGCTGTGTCCTTTGCATTGTGGAGCATATCCTGTTAAAGTACTTATTCAAGCCCATGAAAATGTTCACCGATTTCAGAAGGCTTTGGATGAATCCCATAGTTGCCAACTTGTAAAAATGCTGTCATTAAAGAACTCAAGTTTTGACTGTAGAAATTTCAGTTTGACAACTTGATTGGCAAAGACTTTAATACAACTATTTATATACTCCGTGGTTTACAAAATATGTTCCCCAAGCTTATCACCTTCATCAGTCTTTCCTTATTTATGGAAATCGTAACTTTGTGCATAGAATTGCAATCTGCACAGTAAAAAGGCATGTTTCAGTTTTTATTTTCTAATATTTCTCCCCTTTATCAAACTTGGATGCTTTGCGAATGTTTATATAAAGCATAGAGCACACCAAAACCACATAAAGCTGTTATCCTCTTTGCGTATTCCTAAACTGCCTTATTATTAAATTACTTATAAACTCTTGAAACACAAATACTTTCAGTTTTAATTGAGGAGGTGTTTGTTTTCAGGTAAACAGTATTCCTGTAGGTTTTCCCCTCTGCCTTGAAGTAATATTGCACCAAATATTATTTATATTTTTCAAGGACCCTCTCATTTTTTAGTGAACAGATTTTTGTCAAGACAAGGAAAACAGATTGAAATGGGCCTTTAACTCTCCAATCTGTGGGAGAGACCATAATCAGCTGCAGGAACACTGTGGTTCTGAATATATTATGAAGAAAAAAGAAAGACAGCATGAGCACTTCTGGGTCTGTTTCCCATGGGTATTTATGCAGCATACATTTAAACATTTTTACATGCATCCTATTCAGTTGAGAATTAATAGTATCATAAATTAGCTGCTCCAGTTCTGTGTTTGGGCTTAACTGTGCCTACTCACATTCCAGTATAACTCCCCTGGTCTAGATGCAATTGTGCCTGAGGTGAGTTTGACCATTCCATTCCCTTCCAGGACTCTGCCTCACTGGTGTGCAGTTGCCCTGAGGATGTGGCTGCTGCAGGGGGTACAGACCTGGCACTGAGCTGCAGGCAGTGCCTTCCTTACAAAAACTCTCTTGCAAAACTGTTGACCACTTTTGAGTGTTTAATTTGGAATGATGAGGCTGAATGAATAAAGTAAATCATTATCCAGAATGTTTAAGCTTTGCAGTTTCTGCAGGTATGTGTTTGTATTGGTGTCTCAACATGGGTTTGTATAACTGACCACCTTTAACTTCATCAAAATCACATTTTGGAAATACTTCTAAAACAATAAAAAAGTACTACTTTTCTAGTCTAACTGTTTTTTCTATTTATTCTGAAATAGTTGGGTGTTTGTCTACTAATCACTTGATTGGTTGCAGTTTTTCCCTCTGTTTCAACAGGAGATGAGGTGTTTGCCAGTTGTCCTCTAAATTTGTTGAAGAACTTTGACTTGGTCCAAGGCAAGAAATGCTGTTGATAGGTTGGCATGGAGTTCATGTGGAGAGCTTGCTGGAGTCATGTATATTGTCAGCGCCAGGAGCTGTGATTCAGAGTGTTAGCAGAAAGACCTCTCTTCAAACAAGCAGAGCCACCCTCCATCCGAAGGTTGCAAGTTTGATGCAGTTCGTCACACACACACAAACACACATTCACACTTTGATCAGAAGGCATGAACTAAAACTGAGTTTATTTAAAAGAATCTGACTGTATTATATGGTATTTTTACAAAGGCCAGGGACTGGGGGAGAAGGTTGGCACCTCTCCCCATCCCATTGGTCAAGACAACTGTCCATCAGCTGCCCATATGTCTAAGAACAAGAATTAAAACTTTCCTTGAAACTACAATAACATTGGCCAGTGTTTACAGACCAGAGTGTGAGAAAGAACTCAGAACATGAAACTGTGAAACAGAAGAGAGGGCTGAAAAAATCAGGGTGACACAAGTTCACACTAGGCAGGAATCTGTCCCTAAGTCTTTTATCTCCACATAAATCCTCACTTCAGTGTCATGTAGTGTTTGCCCAAAAGAGTGTTGACACTTAGAGATGTAAAAAAAAAAAAAAACAAACCTGAAAGTATTTCCTCTGCAGAAAGATACCCAGTCTTGCATTATGAATGTTTAAACCATTGTTAAATGTTTTCTTTATCTAATTCCAATTCACCACTTAATTACCTCTACCTTTTAAATATAATAATGCATTCTTGAAGCACAGAAGAGCTTTCACTTAATGCTGGGTTTTGTGCATGGGATTTGTGCATTGTGGACATCCTAGAGCAGAGTAACCTGGAGCATGGCACTCACCCTCTAAAGCTGGGTTTGTGGGCTCTGGCCCCACCGGGGGTCTGGTTCATCAGCAGGAGCTTTCTCTGTGCCTTCAGTCCCAGTCCCACAGTTTCACAAAACTGTTCATATGGAACTATAATTTAATTTACCTTTCTTTGATTTAGCGTCCTAAAAGGTGAGCTGTCTCTTCTTCAAGGGTGAAATTGCTCATTTTGAGAAGGAGATAATTTCCCTTGTTTGTGCTTTTTCAAGTCTTCTGGTAGCAGCCCACAGGGAAGGGACCCAACATTGCTTCTCCAGGATGGAGACAAAGTCTGTTTGTGTGCTGGACTGGATTTGCAGCTGAAGGAACAATTTCTTGTGCCAAGGCTATCAGCCTGCCCTCTCAGTAACAAGGCTCGGGGAGTAGTGTGTTAGTGTGACTTGGCAATCACAGGCATGCTTCAGGCAAGCAAAAATGCCATTTCAGTCTATTTCTGAGCACCTTTCCAATACTCTCACTGTCATGTCTCATTGCAGACACCTCTTAAAGGTGAGCACAGCAGCTTGCAAAGAGATGGGGAGTGAAGCAAAAGAAACCAGAGTTTATGTTCTTTTTACCTAAAATTTCTGACTTTGTGAATTTAGGATTGCATTAGGCCTTGTCTGTAACAGCAACTGCCTCTGAACCTCCATGAGCAAAGGTATTTGGCTGAGCCCACTCCCCAAGGCTCACACGCTTCTTTCTGCTGTAGTCAGACTTCTGAGCATGAACAGACAGATTAAAAGGGAAATGGCAGACAAGGTGAAGTACCCTTTTCTTTCCCCATGCATTCCCAAGTCCTGTGTTATTACCAGTTCAGTAAGACGAGTGATCACAGCATTCAGAAGATTCCAAAAGCTAACTCATCTATCAGGTGCTAGTAAAACAAACCAACAAAAAAAAAA